>CM066312.1:943797-968797 GCA_033807775.1 Saussurea involucrata | reverse complement strand
AAAGTTGTTCTAGACACAGAGAGCTTTCCATCGATATATTATACACCTCAATCAGACCAATGAGTGAGTGATTTTATACGGATTTTTCAACAAACAGAACTTTATGCTTAGATCTAAGTCCGAAACCCGATGAACCCGACCCGATGAACCCGAAAGCCGATTAGACCCAAAGTCCGAAACTCGAACTTCACTTAGGAAGGGTTTCGGGGCCTGTTTTGTCAACCCAAAACCCGATAGGGATGGGGGTTTTTCGGCCCGGCCCGACCCGACCGATGCTCACCCCTAGTTTTTAGTAGAAAACAACTTTGAAAAGTTACAGCTTCCGTCCTACAAGCGTTTTGACGATTTACCCATACTTAGAGAACAAATTAAGATTTGACATCTAAATTAAAAACGTACTACTATTTCTTAGGAATCTAATCGTCTAAAATGCATATTTTTTGGATCAATGACCAATTTTATATGAATTTTACAAAAACAGTGCGCAAAACCCGTTTTAACATGACCGGTTTTGGAAATACATTATTTCGAGCCCCTTAAAGTCGCAATTAGATCTCGTTGTAAACTAGAAAGTTGTTATAGACACAGAGAGCTTTCCATCGATATATTATACACCTCAATCAGACCGATGAGTGAGTGATTTTATACGGATTTTCAATAAACAGAACTTTATGCTTAGATCTAAGTCCGAAACCCGATGAACCCGACCCGATGAACCCGAAAACCGATTAGACCCAAAGTCCGAAACTCGAACTTTACTTAGGAAGGGTTTCGGGGCCTGTTTTGTCCACCCAAAACCCGATCGGGATGGGGGTTTTTCGGCCCGACCCGACCCGACCGATGCTCACCCCTAGTTTTTAGTAGAAAACAACTTAGAAAAGTTACAGCTTCATTCCTACAAGCGTTTTGACGATTTACCCATACTTAGAGAACAAATTAAGATTTGACATCTAAATTAAAAACGTACTACTATTTCTTAGGAATCTAATCGTCTAAAATGCATATTTTTTGGATCAATGACCAATTTTATATGGATTTTACAAAAACAGTGCGCAAAACCCGTTTTAACATGACCAGTTTTGGAAATACATTATTTCGAGCCCCTTAAAGTCGCAATTAGATCTCGTTGTAAAATAGAAAGTTGTTCTAGACAACGAGAGCTTTCCATCGATATATTATACACCTCAATCAGACCAATGAGTGAGTGATTTTATACGGATTTTTCAACAAACAGAACTTTATGCTTAGATCTAAGTCCGAAACCCGATGAACCCGACCCGATGAACCCGAAAGCCGATTAGACCCAAAGTCCGAAACTCGAACTTCACTTAGGAAGGGTGTCGGGGCCTGTTTTGTCCACCCAAAACCCGATCGGGATGGGGGTTTTTCGGCCCGACCCGACCCGACCGATGCTCACCCCTAGTTTTTAGTAGAAAACAAGTTTGAAAAGTTACAGCTTCCGTCCTACAAGCGTTTTGACGATTTACCCATACTTAGAGAACAAATTAAGATTTGACATCTAAATTAAAAACGTACTACTATTTCTTAGGAATCTAATCGTCTAAAATGCATATTTTTTGGATCAATGACCAATTTTATATGAATTTTACAAAAACAGTGCGCAAAACCCGTTTTAACATGACCAGTTTTGGAAATACATTATTTCGAGCCCCTTAAAGTCGTAATTAGATCTCGTTGTAAACTAGAAAGTTGTTCTAGACACAGAGAGCTTTCCATCGATATATTATACACCTCAATCAGACCAATGAGTGAGTGATTTTATACGGATTTTTCAACAAACAGAACTTTATGCTTAGATCTAAGTCCGAAACCCGATGAACCCGACCCGATGAACCCGAAAACCGATTAGACCCAAAGTCCGAAACTCGAACTTTACTTAGGAAGGGTTTCGGGGCCTGTTTTGTCCACCCAAAACCCGATCGGGATGGGGGTTTTTCGGCCCGACCCGACCCGACCGATGCTCACCCCTAGTTTTTAGTAGAAAACAACTTTGAAAAGTTACAGCTTCCGTCCTACAAGCGTTTTGACGATTTACCCATACTTAGAGAACAAATTAAGATTTGACATCTAAATTAAAAACGTACTACTATTTCTTAGGAATCTAATCGTCTAAAATGCATATTTTTTGGATCAATGACCAATTTTATATGGATTTTACAAAAACAGTGCGCAAAACCCGTTTTAACATGACCAGTTTTGGAAATACATTATTTCGAGCCCCTTAAAGTCGCAATTAGATCTCGTTGTAAACTAGAAAGTTGTTCTAGACACCGAGAGCTTTCCATCGATATATTATACACCTCAATCAGACCGATGAGTGAGTGATTTTATACGGATTTTCAATAAACAGAACTTTATGCTTAGATCTAAGTCCGAAACCCGATGAACCCGACCCGATGAACCCGAAAACCGATTAGACCCAAAGTCCGAAACTCGAACTTTACTTAGGAAGGGTTTCGGGGCCTGTTTTGTCCACCCAAAACCCGATCGGGATGGGGGTTTTTCGGCCCGACCCGACCCGACCGATGCTCACCCCTAGTTTTTAGTAGAAAACAACTTTGAAAAGTTACAACTTCCGTCCTACAAGCGTTTTGACGATTTACCCATACTTAGAGAACAAATTAAGATTTGACATCTAAATTAAAAACGTACTACTATTTCTTAGGAATCTAATCGTCTAAAATGCATATTTTTTGGATCAATGACCAATTTTATATGGATTTTACAAAAACAGTGCGCAAAACCCGTTTTAACATGACCAGTTTTGGAAATACATTATTTCGAGCCCCTTAAAGTCGCAATTAGATCTCGTTGTAAAATAGAAAGTTGTTCTAGACACAGAGAGCTTTCCATCGATATATTATACACCTCAATCAGACCAATGAGTGAGTGATTTTATACGGATTTTTCAACAAACAGAACTTTATGCTTAGATCTAAGTCCGAAACCCGATGAACCCGACCCGATGAACCCGAAAGCCGATTAGACCCAAAGTCCGAAACTCGAACTTCACTTAGGAAGGGTGTCGGGGCCTGTTTTGTCCACCCAAAACCCGATCGGGATGGGGGTTTTTCGGCCCGACCCGACCCGACCGATGCTCACCCCTAGTTTTTAGTAGAAAACAACTTTGAAAAGTTACAGCTTCCGTCCTACAAGCGTTTTGACGATTTACCCATACTTAGAGAACAAATTAAGATTTGACATCTAAATTAAAAACGTACTACTATTTCTTAGGAATCTAATCGTCTAAAATGCATATTTTTTGGATCAATGACCAATTTTATATGAATTTTACAAAAACAGTGCGCAAAACCCGTTTTAACATGACCAGTTTTGGAAATACATTATTTCGAGCCCCTTAAAGTCGTAATTAGATCTCGTTGTAAACTAGAAAGTTGTTCTAGACACAGAGAGCTTTCCATCGATATATTATACACCTCAATCAGACCAATGAGTGAGTGATTTTATACGGATTTTTCAACAAACAGAACTTTATGCTTAGATCTAAGTCCGAAACCCGATGAACCCGACCCGATGAACCCGAAAATCGATTAGACCCAAAGTCCGAAACTCGAACTTTACTTAGGAAGGGTTTCGGGGCCTGTTTTGTCGACCCAAAACCCGATCGGGATGGGGGTTTTTCGGCCCGACCCGACCCGACCGATGCTCACCCCTAGTTTTTAGTAGAAAACAACTTTGAAAAGTTACAGCTTCCGTCCTACAAGCGTTTTGACGATTTACCCATACTTAGAGAACAAATTAAGATTTGACATCTAAATTAAAAACGTACTACTATTTCTTAGGAATCTAATCGTCTAAAATGCATATTTTTTGGATCAATGACCAATTTTATATGGATTTTACAAAAACAGTGCGCAAAACCCGTTTTAACATGACCAGTTTTGGAAATACATTATTTCGAGCCCCTTAAAGTCGCAATTAGATCTCGTTGTAAACTAGAAAGTTGTTCTAGACACAGAGAGCTTTCCATCGATATATTATACACCTCAATCAGACCAATGAGTGAGTGATTTTATACGGATTTTTCAACAAACAGAACTTTATGCTTAGATCTAAGTCCGAAACCCGATGAACCCGACCCGATGAACCCGAAAACCGATTCGACCCAAAGTCCGAAACTCGAACTTTACTTAGGAAGGGTTTCGGGGCCTGTTTTGTCGACCCAAAACCCGATCGGGATGGGGGTTTTTCGGCCCGACCCGACCCGACCGATGCTCACCCCTAGTTTTTAGTAGAAAACAACTTTGAAAAGTTACAGCTTCCGTCCTACAAGCGTTTTGACGATTTACCCATACTTAGAGAACAAATTAAGATTTGACATCTAAATTAAAAACGTACTACTATTTCTTAGGAATCTAATCGTCTAAAATGCATATTTTTTGGATCAATGACCAATTTTATATGGATTTTACAAAAACAGTGCGCAAAACCCGTTTTAACATGACCAGTTTTGGAAATACATTATTTCGAGCCCCTTAAAGTCGCAATTAGATCTCGTTGTAAACTAGAAAGTTGTTCTAGACACAGAGAGCTTTCCATCGATATATTATACACCTCAATCAGACCAATGAGTGAGTGATTTTATACGGATTTTTCAACAAACAGAACTTTATGCTTAGATCTAAGTCCGAAACCCGATGAACCCGACCCGATGAACCCGAAAACCGATTCGACCCAAAGTCCGAAACTCGAACTTTACTTAGGAAGGGTTTCGGGGCCTGTTTTGTCCACCCAAAACCCGATCGGGATGGGGGTTTTTCGGCCCGACCCGACCCGACCGATGCTCACCCCTAGTTTTTAGTAGAAAACAACTTTGAAAAGTTACAGCTTCCGTCCTACAAGCGTTTTGACGATTTACCCATACTTAGAAAACAAATTAAGATTTGACATCTAAATTAAAAACGTACTACTATTTCTTAGGAATCTAATCGTCTAAAATGCATATTTTTTGGATCAATGACCAATTTTATATGGATTTTACAAAAACAGTGCGCAAAACCCGTTTTAACATGACCAGTTTTGGAAAAACATTATTTCGAGCCCCTTAAAGTCGCAATTAGATCTCGTTGTAAACTAGAAAGTTGTTCTAGACACAGAGAGCTTTCCATCGATATATTATACACCTCAATCAGACCAATGAGTGAGTGATTTTATACGGATTATTCAACAAACAGAACTTTATGCTTAGATCTAAGTCCGAAACCCGATGAACCCGACCCGATGAACCCGAAAGTCGATTAGACCCAAAGTCCGAAACTCGAACTTCACTTAGGAAGGGTTTCAGGGCCTGTTTTGTCCACCCCAAACCCGATCGGGATGGGGGTTTTTCGGCCCGACCCGACCCGACCGATGCTCACCCCTAGGTTTTAGTAGAAAACAACTTTGAAAAGTTACAGCTTCCGTCCTACAAGCGTTTTGACGATTTATCCATACTTAGAGAACAAATTAAGATTTGACATCTAAATTAAAAACGTACTACTATTTCTTAGGAATCTAATCGTCTAAAATGCATATTTTTTGGATCAATGACCAATTTTATATGAATTTTACAAAAACAGTGCGCAAAACCCGTTTTAACATGACCAGTTTTGGAAATACATTATTTCGAGCCCCTTAAAGTCGCAATTAGATCTCGTTGTAAACTAGAAAGTTGTTCTAGACACAGAGAGCTTTCCATCGATATATTATACACCTCAATCAGACCAATGAGTGAGTGATTTTATACGGATTTTTCAACAAACAGAACTTTATGCTTAGATCTAAGTCCGAAACCCGATGAACCCGACCCGATGAACCCGAAAACCGATTAGACCCAAAGTCCGAAACTCGAACTTTACTTAGGAAGGGTTTCAGGGCCTGTTTTGTCCACCCAAAACCCGATCGGGATGGGGGTTTTTCGGCCCGACCCGACCCGACCGATGCTCACCTCTAGTTTTTAGTAGAAAACAACTTTGAAAAGTTACAGCTTCCGTCCTACAAGCGTTTTGACGATTTACCCATACTTAGAGAACAAATTAAGATTTGACATCTAAATTAAAAACGTACTACTATTTCTTAGGAATCTAATCGTCTAAAATGCATATTTTTTGGATCAATGACCAATTTTATATGGATTTTACAAAAACAGTGCGCAAAACCCGTTTTAACATGACCAGTTTTGGAAATACATTATTTCGAGCCCCTTAAAGTCGCAATTAGATCTCGTTGTAAACTAGAAAGTTGTTCTAGACACAGAGAGCTTTCCATCGATATATTATACACCTCAATCAGACCAATGAGTGAGTGATTTTATACGGATTTTTCAACAAACAGAACTTTATGCTTAGATCTAAGTCCGAAACCCGATGAACCCGACCCGATGAACCCGAAAACCGATTCGACCCAAAGTCCGAAACTCGAACTTTACTTAGGAAGGGTTTCGGGGCCTGTTTTGTCCACCCAAAACCCGATCGGGATGGGGGTTTTTCGGCCCGACCCGACCCGACCGATGCTCACCCCTAGTTTTTAGTAGAAAACAACTTTGAAAAGTTACAGCTTCCGTCCTACAAGCGTTTTGACGATTTACCCATACTTAGAAAACAAATTAAGATTTGACATCTAAATTAAAAACGTACTACTATTTTCTTACGAATCTAATCGTCTAAAATGCATATTTTTTGGATAAATGACCAATTTTATATGAATTTTACAAAAACAGTGCACAAAACCCGTTTTAACATGACCAGTTTTGGAAATACATTATTTCGAGCCCCTTAAAGTCGCAATTAGATCTCGTTGTAAACTAGAAAGTTGTTCTAGACACAGAGAGATTTCCATCGATATATTATACACCTCAATCAGACCAATGAGTGAGTGATTTTATACAGATTTTTCAATAAACAGAACTTTATGCTTAGATCTAAGTCCGAAACCCGATGAACCCGACCCGATGAACCCGAAAACCGATTAGACCCAAAGTCCGAAACTCGAACTTTACTTAGGAAGGGTTTCGGGGCCTGTTTTGTCCACCCAAAACCCAATCGGAATGGGGGGTTTTCGGCCCGACCCGTCCCGACCGATGCTCACCCCTAGTTTTTAGTAGAAAACAACTTTGAAAAGTTACAGCTTCCGTCCTACAAGCGTTTTGACGATTTACCCATACTTAGAGAACAAATTAAGATTTGACATCTAAATTAAAAACGTACTACTATTTCTTAGGAATCTAATCGTCTAAAATGCATATTTTTTGGATCAATGACCAATTTTATATGGATTTTACAAAAACAGTGCGCAAAACCCGTTTTAACATGACCAGTTTTGGAAATACATTATTTCGAGCCCCTTAAAGTCGCAATTAGATCTCGTTGTAAACTAGAAAGTTGTTCTAGACACAGAGAGCTTTCCATCGATATATTATACACCTCAATCAGACCAATGAGTGAGTGATTTTATACGGATTTTTCAACAAACAGAACTTTATGCTTAGATCTAAGTCCGAAACCCGATGAACCCGACCCGATGAACCCGAAAACAGATTAGACCCAAAGTCCGAAACTCGAACTTTACTTAGGAAGGGTTTCGGGGCCTGTTTTGTCCACCCAAAACCCGATCGGGATGGGGGTTTTTCGGCCCGACCCGACCCGACCGATGCTCACCTCTAGTTTTTAGTAGAAAACAACTTTGAAAAGTTACAGCTTCCGTCCTACAAGCGTTTTGACGATTTACCCATACTTAGAGAACAAATTAAGATTTGACATCTAAATTAAAAACGTACTACTATTTCTTAGGAATCTAATCGTCTAAAATGCATATTTTTTGGATCAATGACCAATTTTATATGGATTTTACAAAAACAGTGCGCAAAACCCGTTTTAACATGACCAGTTTTGGAAATACATTATTTCGAGCCCCTTAAAGTCGCAATTAGATCTCGTTGTAAACTAGAAAGTTGTTCTTGACACAGAGAGCTTTCCATCGATATATTATACACCTCAATCAGACCAATGAGTGAGTGATTTTATACGGATTTTTCAACAAACAGAACTTTATGCTTAGATCTAAGTCCGAAACCCGATGAACCCGACCCGATGAACCCGAAAACCGATTCGACCCAAAGTCTGAAACTCGAACTTTACTTAGGAAGGGTTTCGGGGCCTGTTTTGTCCACCCAAAACCCGATCGGGATGGGGGTTTTTCGGCCCGACCCGACCCGACCGATGCTCACCCCTAGTTTTTAGTAGAAAACAACTTTGAAAAGTTACAGCTTCCGTCCTACAAGCGTTTTGACGATTTACCCATACTTAGAAAACAAATTAAGATTTGACATCTAAATTAAAAACGTACTACTATTTCTTACGAATCTAATCGTCTAAAATGCATATTTTTTGGATAAATGACCAATTTTATATGAATTTTACAAAAACAGTGCACAAAACCCGTTTTAACATGACCAGTTTTGGAAATACATTATTTCGAGCCCCTTAAAGTCGCAATTAGATCTCGTTGTAAACTAGAAAGTTGTTCTAGACACAGAGAGATTTCCATCGATATATTATACACCTCAATCAGACCAATGAGTGAGTGATTTTATACAGATTTTTCAATAAACAGAACTTTATGCTTAGATCTAAGTCCGAAACCCGATGAACCCGACCCGATGAACCCGAAAACCGATTAGACCCAAAGTCCGAAACTCGAACTTTACTTAGGAAGGGTTTCGGGGCCTGTTTTGTCCACCCAAAACCCAATCGGAATGGGGGGTTTTCGGCCCGACCCGTCCCGACCGATGCTCACCCCTAGTTTTTAGTAGAAAACAACTTTGAAAAGTTACAGCTTCCGTCCTACAAGCGTTTTGACGATTTACCCATACTTAGAGAACAAATTAAGATTTGACATCTAAATTAAAAACGTACTACTATTTCTTAGGAATCTAATCGTCTAAAATGCATATTTTTTGGATCAATGACCTATTTTATATGGATTTTACAAAAACAGTGCGCAAAACCCGTTTTAACATGACCAGTTTTGGAAATACATTATTTCGAGCCCCTTAAAGTCGCAATTAGATCTCGTTGTAAACTAGAAAGTTGTTCTAGACACAGAGAGCTTTCCATCGATATATTATACACCTCAATCAGACCAATGAGTGAGTGATTTTATACGGATTATTCAACAAACAGAACTTTATGCTTAGATCTAAGTCCGAAACCCGATGAACCCGACCCGATGAACCCGAAAGTCGATTAGACCCAAAGTCCGAAACTCGAACTTCACTTAGGAAGGGTTTCGGGGCCTGTTTTGTCCACCCCAAACCCGATCGGGATGGGGGTTTTTCGGCCCGACCCGACCCGACCGATGCTCACCCCTAGGTTTTAGTAGAAAACAACTTTGAAAAGTTACAGCTTCCGTCCTACAAGCGTTTTGACGATTTACCCATACTTAGAGAACAAATTAAGATTTGACATCTAAATTAAAAACGTACTACTATTTCTTAGGAATCTAATCGTCTAAAATGCATATTTTTTGGATCAATGACCAATTTTATATGGATTTTACAAAAACAGTGCGCAAAACCCGTTTTAACATGACCAGTTTTGGAAAAACATTATTTCGAGCCCCTTAAAGTCGCAATTAGATCTCGTTGTAAACTAGAAAGTTGTTCTAGACACAGAGAGCTTTCCATCGATATATTATACACCTCAATCAGACCAATGAGTGAGTGATTTTATACGGATTATTCAACAAACAGAACTTTATGCTTAGATCTAAGTCCGAAACCCGATGAACCCGACCCGATGAACCCGAAAGCCGATTAGACCCAAAGTCCGAAACTCGAACTTCACTTAGGAAGGGTTTCGGGGCCTGTTTTGTCCACCCCAAACCCGATCGGGATGGGGGTTTTTCGGCCCGACCCGACCCGACCGATGCTCACCCCTAGGTTTTAGTAGAAAACAACTTTGAAAAGTTACAGCTTCCGTCCTACAAGCGTTTTGACGATTTACCCATACTTAGAGAACAAATTAAGATTTGACATCTAAATTAAAAACGTACTACTATTTCTTAGGAATCTAATCGTCTAAAATGCATATTTTTTGGATCAATGACCAATTTTATATGAATTTTACAAAAACAGTGCGCAAAACCCGTTTTAACATGACCAGTTTTGGAAATACATTATTTCGAGCCCCTTAAAGTCGCAATTAGATCTCGTTGTAAACTAGAAAGTTGTTCTAGACACAGAGAGCTTTCAATCGATATATTATACACCTCAATCAGACCAATGAGTGAGTGATTTTATACGGATTTTTCAACAAACAGAACTTTATGCTTCGATCTAAGTCCGAAACCCGATGAACCCGACCCGATGAACCCGAAAACAGATTAGACCCAAAGTCCGAAACTCGAACTTTACTTAGGAAGGGTTTCGGGGCCTGTTTTGTCGACCCAAAACCCGATCGGGATGGGGGTTTTTCGGCCCGACCCGACCGATGCTCACCTCTAGTTTTTAGTAGAAAACAACTTTGAAAAGTTACAGCTTCCGTCCTACAAGCGTTTTGACGATTTACCCATACTTAGAGAACAAATTAAGATTTGACATCTAAATTAAAAACGTACTACTATTTCTTAGGAATCTAATCGTCTAAAATGCATATTTTTTGGATCAATGACCAATTTTATATGAATTTTACAAAAACAGTGCGCAAAACCCGTTTTAACATGACCAGTTTTGGAAATACATTATTTCGAGCCCCTTAAAGTCGCAATTAGATCTCGTTGTAAACTAGAAAGTTGTTCTAGACACAGAGAGCTTTCCATCGATATATTATACACCTCAATCAGACCAATGAGTGAGTGATTTTATACATATTTTTCAATAAACAGAACTTTATGCTTAGATCTAAGTCCGAAACCCGATGAACCCGACCCGATGAACCCGAAAACCGATTAGACCCAAAGTCCGAAACTCGAACTTTACTTAGGAAGGGTTTCGGGGCCTGTTTTGTCCACCCAAAACCCAATCGGAATGGGGGTTTTTCGGCCCGACCCGTCCCGACCGATGCTCACCCCTAGTTTTTAGTAGAAAACAACTTTGAAAAGTTACAGCTTCCGTCCTACAAGCGTTTTGACGATTTACCCATACTTAGAGAACAAATTAAGATTTGACATCTAAATTAAAAACGTACTACTATTTCTTAGGAATCTAATCGTCTAAAATGCATATTTTTTGGATCAATGACCAATTTTATATGGATTTTACAAAAACAGTGCGCAAAACCCGTTTTAACATGACCAGTTTTGGAAAAACATTATTTCGAGCCCCTTAAAGTCGCAATTAGATCTCGTTGTAAACTAGAAAGTTGTTTTAGACACAGAGAGCTTTCCATCGATATATTATACACCTCAATCAGACCAATGAGTGAGTGATTTTATACGGATTATTCAACAAACAGAACTTTATGCTTAGATCTAAGTCCGAAACCCGATGAACCCGACCCGATGAACCCGAAAGCCGATTAGACCCAAAGTCCGAAACTCGAACTTCACTTAGGAAGGGTTTCGGGGCCTGTTTTGTCCACCCCAAACCCGATCGGGATGGGGGTTTTTCGGCCCGACCCGACCCGACCGATGCTCACCCCTAGGTTTTAGTAGAAAACAACTTTGAAAAGTTACAGCTTCCGTCCTACAAGCGTTTTGACGATTTACCCATACTTAGAGAACAAATTAAGATTTGACATCTAAATTAAAAACGTACTACTATTTCTTAGGAATCTAATCGTCTAAAATGCATATTTTTTGGATCAATGACCAATTTTATATGAATTTTACAAAAACAGTGCGCAAAACCCGTTTTAACATGACCAGTTTTGGAAATACATTATTTCGAGCCCCTTAAAGTCGCAATTAGATCTCGTTGTAAACTAGAAAGTTGTTCTAGACACAGAGAGCTTTCCATCGATATATTATACACCTCAATCAGACCAATGAGTGAGTGATTTTATACGGATTTTTCAATAAACAGAACTTTATGCTTAGATCTAAGTCCGAAACTCAATGAACCCGACCCGATGAACCCGAAAACCGATTAGACCCAAAGTCCGAAACTCGAACTTTACTTAGGAAGGGTTTCGGGGCCTGTTTTGTCCACCCAAAACCCGATCGGGATGGGGGTTTTTCGGCCCGACCCGACCCGACCGATGCTCACCCCTAGTTTTTAGTAGAAAACAACTTTGAAAAGTTACAGCTTCCGTCCTACAAGCGTTTTGACGATTTACCCATACTTAGAGAACAAATTAAGATTTGACATCTAAATTAAAAACGTACTACTATTTCTTAGGAATCTAATCGTCTAAAATGCATATTTTTTGGATCAATGACCAATTTTATATGAATTTTACAAAAACAGTGCGCAAAACCCGTTTTAACATGACCAGTTTTGGAAATACATTATTTCGAGCCCCTTAAAGTCGCAATTAGATCTCGTTGTAAACTAGAAAGTTGTTCTAGACACAGAGAGCTTTCCATCGATATATTATACACCTCAATCAGACCAATGAGTGAGTGATTTTATACATATTTTTCAATAAACAGAACTTTATGCTTAGATCTAAGTCCGAAACTCAATGAACCCGACCCGATGAACCCGAAAACCGATTAGACCCAAAGTCCGAAACTCGAACTTTACTTAGGAAGGGTTTCGGGGCCTGTTTTGTCCACCCAAAACCCGATCGGGATGGGGGTTTTTCGGCCCGACCCGACCCGACCGATGCTCACCCCTAGTTTTTAGTAGAAAACAACTTTGAAAAGTTACAGCTTCCGTCCTACAAGCGTTTTGACGATTTACCCATACTTAGAGAACAAATTAAGATTTGACATCTAAATTAAAAACGTACTACTATTTCTTAGGAATCTAATCGTCTAAAATGCATATTTTTTGGATCAATGACCAATTTTATATGAATTTTACAAAAACAGTGCGCAAAACCCGTTTTAACATGACCAGTTTTGGAAATACATTATTTCGAGCCCCTTAAAGTCGCAATTAGATCTCGTTGTAAACTAGAAAGTTGTTCTAGACACAGAGAGCTTTCCATCGATATATTATACACCTCAATCAGACCAATGAGTGAGTGATTTTATACGGATTTTTCAATAAACAGAACTTTATGCTTAGATCTAAGTCCGAAACTCAATGAACCCGACCCGATGAACCCGAAAACCGATTAGACCCAAAGTCCGAAACTCGAACTTTACTTAGGAAGGGTTTCGGGGCCTGTTTTGTCCACCCAAAACCCGATCGGGATGGGGGTTTTTCGGCCCGACCCGACCCGACCGATGCTCACCCCTAGTTTTTAGTAGAAAACAACTTTGAAAAGTTACAGCTTCCGTCCTACAAGCGTTTTGACGATTTACCCATACTTAGAGAACAAATTAAGATTTGACATCTAAATTAAAAACGTACTACTATTTCTTAGGAATCTAATCGTCTAAAATGCATATTTTTTGGATCAATGACCAATTTTATATGAATTTTACAAAAACAGTGCGCAAAACCCGTTTTAACATGACCAGTTTTGGAAATACATTATTTCGAGCCCCTTAAAGTCGCAATTAGATCTCGTTGTAAACTAGAAAGTTGTTCTAGACACAGAGAGCTTTCCATCAATATATTATACACCTCAATCAGACCAATGAGTGAGTGATTTTATACGGATTTTTCAACAAACAAAACTTTATGCTTAGATCTAAGTCCGAAACCCGATGAACCCGACCCGATGAACCCGAAAACCGATTAGACCCAAAGTCCGAAACTCGAACTTTACTTAGGAAGGGTTTCGGGGCCTGTTTTGTCCACCCAAAACCCGATCGGGATGGGGGTTTTTCGGCCCGACCCGACCCGACCGATGCTCACCCCTAGTTTTTAGTAGAAAACAACTTTGAAAAGTTACAGCTTCCGTCCTACAAGCGTTTTGACGATTTACCCATACTTAGAGAACAAATTAAGATTTGACATCTAAATTGAAAACGTACTACTATTTCTTACGAATCTAATCGTCTAAAATGCATATTTTTTGGATCAATGACCAATTTTATATGAATTTTACAAAAACAGTGCACAAACCCCGTTTTAACATGACCAGTTTTGGAAATACATTATTTCGAGCCCCTTAAAATCGCAATTAGATCTCGTTGTAAACTAGAAAGTTGTTCTAGACACAGAGAGCTTTCCATCGATATATTATACACCTCAATCAGACCAATGAGTGAGTGATTTTATACGGATTTTTCAACAAACAGAACTTTATGCTTAGATCTAAGTCCGAAACCCGATGAACCCGACCCGATGAACCCGAAAACCGATTAGACCCAAAGTCCGAAACTCGAACTTTACTTAGGAAGGGTTTCGGGGCCTGTTTTGTCCACCCAAAACCCGATCGGGATGGGGGTTTTTCGGCCCGACCCGACCCGACCGATGCTCACCTCTAGTTTTTAGTAGAAAACAACTTTGAAAAGTTACAGCTTCCGTCCTACAAGCGTTTTGACGATTTACCCATACTTAGAGAACAAATTAAGATTTGACATCTAAATTAAAAACGTACTACTATTTCTTAGGAATCTAATCGTCTAAAATGCATATTTTTTGATCAATGACCAATTTTATATGAATTTTACAAAAACAGTGCGCAAAACCCGTTTTAACATGACCAGTTTTGGAAATACATTATTTTGAGCCCCTTAAAGTCGCAATTAGATCTCGTTGTAAACTAGAAAGTTGTTCTAGACACAGAGAGCTTTCCATCGATATATTATACACCTCAATCAGACCAATAAGTGAGTGATTTTATACGGATTTTTCAACAAACAGAACTTTATGCTTAGATCTAAGTCCGAAACCCGATGAACCCGACCCGATGATCCCGAAAACCGATTAGACCCAAAGTCCGAAACTCGAACTTTACTTAGGAAGGGTTTCGAGGCCTGTTTTGTCCACCCAAAACCCGATCGGGATGGGGGTTTTTCGGCCCGACCCGACCCGACCGATGCTCACCCCTAGTTTTTAGTAGAAAACAACTTTGAAAAGTTACAGCTTCCGTCCTACAAGCGTTTTGACGATTTACCCATACTTAGAGAACAAATTAAGATTTGACATTTAAATAAAAAACGTACTACTATTTCTTAGGAATCTAATCGTCTAAAATGCATATTTTTTGGATCAATGACCAATTTTTGTAACGCCCCAAAATTTCAAGAAAATTTAAAAATTTTTAAACGCGCATATTTAATAATAAGTCTCCATTTATTAAACTCAAAACAATAATTCCAACCACGAGCGTTATTAAAACATAAGTCAACAGCGGAAATTAAATTGTTTATTCAATAACGGGAAAATGTTTAATAAGCAAATCCTTCGACCCATCCATCTTGCGCGTCAGTGTGTGCCAGTCATGCCTTCGTACCACTTGTACCTGCAGCCACTGTAAATTGGGAGGGGTAAGCACGAAGCTTAGTGAATTCAAACACAACAATTAACAATGGTTATCTCATATTACCCCTAAAGCAAAGAGGATCACACCACCACATACAAGTCTACGAACAAATCATAAACAAGTATAATAACCACCGCATAAAAAAAATCCCCGGGCGGATGTCGGGTCTACGGCCCCGCCGCACGTTTCCGCCTACTGCGGGAAACACCCGTTTTACGCCTACTGCGTATGACATCCTTTTTACGCCTACTGCGTAAACGCCCCTTTTACGCCTACTGCGTAAAACACCTCCGTCCCCGTCGGGACTCGGCCCCGCCGAATAATGTAGCACATAATGTTAACTAGGCTTCCCACTACCTAGCCCCCAACCATCCCGCATACAATTTTCACACACGTGCTACAGTAATAATAAACAACTATTAATTAATTGTAGTGAGAGAACTCACCTCGGGTGCGCGCCTAGCTAAAAATAGTAAGTAGCTCCACACAACGACGATCACTTTCCGGCACCTAAACGTACGATAAAATACGTCAATACGAGACCCGGACCCCACGACGCGACACACCCCAAACTGTCACTAAAACTAACTTTCGGTCACACCGAACAGGTCTGTTCGGGACCTGATTTGACCACTAAAACTCCAGAAAAACTCAGATTTATTACACGGTTGAAAAGTGCCCTGAAATACCTTTCCGAGGATATATTACACGCCTCCTAACGATTTTTCTATAATTAATTATGAATTTATTAAGTTCGCCTACCGGAACTGTCCGTTTTCGGACCAGTTCGCACTAACAGCTCCGAACAGCCCGGTTCTGGGCCGATTCAGCCTTTCGGCGAAACACGAAAAACGTGCCTAACTCAATTTAGGAAAAAATGGCCACTGACCTCAAGTTAAAACGACTTACGAGTAAAAAGTTACGGTCCACGCAAAACAGTGGCAGATTCCAGGAAATTCACATAAAATGACGAACCACAGAACTTGCGACCACTTTTTCTCCCAACTCGAGGCCGAACCAGTTTTCCGCCAAAACACAGAAAACGTACTCGGTCCCGAGCTCGAAGCGTGGGCGCCAGTTTCGGCTCAATCGGAGTTACGACGGAGAAGTTATTACCGTCACAAAACAGGGGCTGGACCATTTTACGCATAAAAGAAAGATTTTAGAAACAACGGTTTAAGTTATACGGCTTAACGGTTAAGTTACGGTTTAAGGGTTCGATAGGAACAGAGGTCAGGTCACGCCACGCGCCACCCACTGCCATCTCCGGCAGTGGCGGTCGCCGGTGGCGACCGGCGGCGGCCAGCGGCGGCCGGCGGTGGTCTTTCTTTTATTTTTTTGATTACGATAGCACGCGACAAAAACCCAATCATTCTCCCCTTCTCTCTCGACCAGCCTCCGCACACGCACCCACAACGGCAGCCACGGCCGTCCATCCACCACCGCCACAGCGGCGGCGAACGGCGGCGGCGACGGGAACAAAAGAAAAAACGAAACGAAACGAAACGAAACGGTGGGGGGGATTACCTTACGACGACGCCGCGCTGATGTGCCCGGTTCTCACTCTCACGAACTCCGGCGAACAGCAACTCCGGCAGCAGCAAGCTCCGGCAGCAGGTCCCTCTCTCTCTCTACGTCTCTCTCTCTCTCTCTCGTTCCTTCTCGGCTCTCCTCTATCTCTCTCGAACTCCCTCTCTCACTGCCGCACCTCTCCAACACTACGAAAGGGAAAATAGGGTTTCTTTGGCTTGGCTTGGAATGCAAGGAAGAAAACGAGAGGTATGGGGGGGGAGGGGTTCGGCCTTTACTTGCATGGGCCGGACCTTGCCCAAATTTTCACATTAGCCCCCCAAACTATCCCTATTTTACTAACTTCACTAAAAGACATGGATTTTAACATTTTTGGTCTTTAACGACATCAAACCCCGAACCAAAACAATTAACGGTACACACTTTAAATTAATTAAAAAAAAAGAAACACGTACCGGGACACGGGCTTTACAACTCTCCCCCGCTTGGACTAGACTTCGTCCCCGAAGTCCACGCCTGCAAACAGCTCCGGGTAATTCTCCCGCATCTCGGCTTCTGGTTCCCACGTCCATTCCGAACCTTTCCGGTGCTGCCACTGGACCTTCACCAATCCAATGACTTTGTTCCTTAGAGTCTTCGTCTTCCTCTCGACGATGGCTACCGGCTTCTCTACATAGTTGAGTCGCTCGTCAATCTGAATATCTTCAAGGGGAACTACTGCAGACTCATCCATCAGACACTTCCGCAACTGAGAGACATGGAACGTGTTGTGGATCAGGCTCAGTTCCTCCGGTAGCTCCAATCGGTAAGCTACTTTCCCCACACGCGCGATGACCTTGTATGGTCCGATATATCGGGGACCCAACTTTCCCCGCTTGCGAAAACGGATTACCCCCTTCCAGGGTGACACTTTCAAAAGAACGTAATCCCCGACTTGGAACTCCAAGTCCGATCGTCTCTTATCGGCGTAACTCTTTTGTCGGCTCTGAGCGGTGACTAACCGATCCCGCACCATCTGAATCATTTCCGTCGTCTTTAGCACAATATCGGTGCTCCCCAGCACTCTGTGACCAACCTCGCCCCAGCAAATGGGCGTCCGACACTTCCTGCCATACAACACTTCGTACGGCGCTCTACCGATGCTAGCGTGATAGCTGTTATTGTAGGAGAACTCAGCTAGTGGAAGATTCTGATCCCAACTACCACCAAAGTCAATCACACATGCTCGCAGCATGTCCTCAAGTGTCTGAATAGTACGCTCACTCTGTCCGTCCGTCTGAGGATGAAATGCTGTACTGAAATGCAACCGCGTACCCATCTCATTCTGAAACTTCTCCCAAAATCGGGAGGTGAAACGAGTATCCCGATCCGAGACAATTGAGACTGGCACCCCGTGCCGAGTTACAATTTCCCGAATGAAAACCTCCGCAAGCTTATCCGCCGAAAAGCTCTCTTTAATCGCCAAGAAGTGAGCGCTCTTCGTCAGGCGATCCACGATCACCCAGATAGTATCATTCCCTCGCTGAGTCTTGGGAAGCTTAGTGATGAAATCCATTGCGATTTGCTCCCACTTCCACACCGGAACCTCCAACGGCTGCAATTTCCCATGCGGTCGTTGGTGTTCCGCTTTGACCTTCCGACAGGTCAAACATACTTCCACACATTTGGCTACATCCCGCTTCATGCCGGGCCACCAATAGTCTTCACGCAGGTCTCTGTACATCTTGGTAGCTCCGGGATGAATCGAAAACTTGGACTTATGCGCCTCGTCCAATAGTGTCTGGCGATTCCCACCAGTGTATGGAACCCAAATTCTACCATAACGGGTTAACAGTCCCCGACTATCCCGTACTAACTTCGGAATTTCTCCCGAAACTCTCTCTCGTTTAGCATTTTCCTCCAACACGGCCACCTCTTGAGCGATACCGATCGACTCCAAGAGTGGTGCAACTACCGTTAATCGCTGACAAAAACCCTTCAAAGATCCCCCGACCGGATGTCGGCTAAGTGCATCCGCGACTACATTCGCCTTACCGGGGTGGTAAAGTATCTCGCAGTTGTAATCCTTGACCACATCAAGCCACCTCCGCTGACGCATATTAAGATTTTGCTGGTCCATCAGGTATTTAAGGCTCTTGTGATCGGTATAGATCGTGCACTTGACACCATAAAGATAGTGTCTCCATATTTTTAAAGCAAACACCACCGCTCCCAGCTCCAAATCATGAGTCGGGTAGTTCGCCTCATGAGGCTTCAACTGCCTCGACGCGTAAGCGATGACCTTGCCGCGTTGCATAAGCACGGCACCCAACCCTTGGTACGAAGCATCACAGTAAACCACCAAATCTTCCATGCCCTCAGGCAAGGTTAACACAGGAGCCTCACATAAACGCCTGCGTAGCTCCTCAAACGCCTTCTGTTGCTCTTCACCCCAACTGAAAGCTGCAGTTTTCTTCGTCAGTTTCGTCATAGGCAAGGCGATTTTGGAGAAATCTTGGATAAATCTCCGATAATACCCTGCTAAACCGAGAAAACTTCGCACCTCGGTAGGAGTTTTCGGCACCTCCCACCGCATAACTGCCGAAATCTTGGCCGGATCGACCATGATACCATTCTGATTCACGACATGTCCTAAGAATTGGACCTCTCGTAACCAGAATTCACACTTGGAGAACTTAGCATAAAGCTTCTCCCGTCTCAAAACTTCTAACACTTCCCGCAAATGCACCTCGTGCTCTTCCTTCGTCTTGGAATATACAAGAATGTCGTCGATGAACACGATCACCGAACGATCCAACATCGGGCTACACACCCTGTTCATGAGGTCCATGAACGCTGCTGGTGCATTGGTGAGCCCGAAAGGCATCACCACGAACTCGTAATGGCCGTAACGCGTGCGAAAGGCCGTCTTCTCCGTATCTTCGCTACGCACCCGCATCTGATGGTACCCGGATCTCAAGTCAATCTTAGAGAACCACGAGGCTCCCTGCAACTGATCAAACAAATCATCAATCCTTGGCAAAGGATAACGATTCTTCACCGTAAGCTTATTCAGCTCCCGGTAGTCAATGCACATCCGCTGAGATCCATCTTTCTTTTTCACGAACAAGATCGGAGCTCCCCACGGTGAACAACTCGGTTTGATGAAATCCTTCTCCAGAAGCTCCTGCAGCTGCTCATAAAGCTCCTTCATTTCCGGTGGAGCCAAGCGATAAGGTGCCTTGGCCACCGGAGCAGCACCTGGAATCAGGTCGATTCGAAACTCCACCTGTCGCGCGGGAGGTATCCCTGGCAACTCATCGGGGAATACATCGGCGAATTCCCTCACGACTGGCACATCCTCGGCACTAATCTTCGTCTCATCGACACGCGTATCCACCACATACGCCAAGAACCCCTGCCCACTATGCTGAAGGTATCTCCGAGCCCTCGCCGCAGAACAAATAGCCGTAACCCGACTAGGCGAGTCTCCCTGAATCAACAGTTCTCCCCCGCTTGGGGTTCGAACCCGTACTTGTTTGCGACGGCAAACAATCTCTGCATCGAACGCGTCCATCCAATCCATGCCCACTATCACGCAAAGCTCTCTCATCGCTATAGGGATCAAATCGATAGGAAACCTCACACCCGAGATTTCCAACGTGCATCCCCGATACACGTCCGTAACCGTCAAGGTCCTATCATCGGCGACCTCGACCAATAAAGGACATCCTAGACGTCCCACCACTCGACCCAACCTCTCGCTAAAAGTGCGAGACACGAATGAATGAGTAGCCCCGCTATCAAACATTACAACCGCAGGTACAGAATTGACTAGAAACGTACCTAATATATAAAGAATAACAATACATAAACACAGGGCATGAAAAGGAAAGACAAAAGAAAAGAGTGATGAAACATACCTGTCACCACCTTAGGCGTCGCCTACGCCTCCTCCACCTTCAGCTGGTGGACTCTCCCTCGGGCCGCCTCCGTCCCGGGCTGACCCGTACGACCGTCGGTGATGCGCAGCGGGGCATTCGCAGGAGCCCTCTGTGCACCACCCCCATCAGTTGCCCTAGCATTCGGGGCAGTTGGCCTTCACATGGCCAGCTTGTTTACAGCCGAAACATAACATCAGTGGCGACCTGCAATCTCTACTGAGATGGCCAGGCTGCCCACACTTGTAACATGCATCAGATCTTCTACCACTCACATCCCGGGCCTTAGAACCGCTACTCTTCGTGTGCCCACGAGAATCAACAAACTTCGATTTCTTTGGCACTGCAGAGATAGGCGTCACTGCCTGTGCCGCCTTCCTCTTCTTCGCTTGGGTCTCCAACTCTAACTCTCTTCTCCGCGCTGCATCCATCATAGCCGACAGCGAAGGATGTTGCACTGCGCTCACAATTTCCCGGATCTCGGTCCGAAGCATGTCCTTGTACCTCGCCATCTTCATTTCTTCTGAGGCCGCATATTGGGGACAGAATAGCGCCATTTCGGTAAACTTCTTGTTCATCTCCTTTATGGTCTCCGTGGTCTGGTTCAGCTCCAAGAACTCCTTCGCTATTCTTTCCATCTCTATCGGCGGCACGTACTCAGCACGGAAACGAGCAACGAACTCGTCCCAAGTAAGAGTGGTACGCTCGGCCAGAGTCAATGTTGTGGCGCACCAGTCTTTCGCTCCCTCGCGAAGTAGATTCACTGCAAATCGAACCTTCAAGTTATCCGGACAGCCGCTTGTCAGAAAAGCGCACTCCATGTCGGATATCCAGCGCATGCTAACGATAGGGTTAGAGTCACCCTTGAATTCTGGTGGAGAGCAGGCAGAAAGATCCCGATACTGGAAGTCTCGGGCACGGGGCTGTCCCCCAACAGGCGGCGGCATCGCTGCAAACCGCTCCTCCACTAGAGTCACCAGTTGATCCTGAATTGCGGTGATAATCTCGGGAATTGCATCCCCAACAGCTCGTGCAACCTCAATTGCAATCATCTCTCGGATCCGTTCCTCAGTGATCCCGGCTTCAGCCCTCGGCTCAGCCTCACCGCGCCTCCTAGTGTTGACCATTCTATAAGAAGGAGAAATTCAAAGAGTTATTATCAGCTAATAACTCACACTATCGACACATACGCTCAACTCCTTGAATTCCTCGTGACTTCCCCGACCCGAGTACTGATCCTGTGCTTCCGGTAATAGGAGCTCTACTACTACCTTCCACACCTATCATTACCCGTTTCGTGTCCCATCCCGAGGGTCCAAGTAGTTCTCGCCGCAACTCAACACATATGCCCGCACCGGCATATGCACTCACCCTTCCTAGCTCCCTAGGAATTATATTCCACCCATTACCCTCGCTACTATAAAAACCCTGTTAATCATAATGAGTGGCCGCGCAATACCCAATCATATGCAGTGCAAGACAAATAGACATTCGAATACTAGATTCTATCCTAGAACGGTTGGACTCAAACAAGAGCTGCGCAATAGAACTAAATCGAATATTCTAAGGCTATTAGCCTCTTACCGCATACGATTTAAAGGGCACCTACTTAGAAACCTACTATAATTAGCAAGAAAATCATAATAGCAAGTAATCCAACGTATCGCATAGTGTCAACCTCAGGCAATCTAGCGTGCATACCCTATGATCTAGAAAGCGATAAAATGAGAAAACACTAAGCATTGTACCTTTCCCTTGGCTCCGGCTGACTGTACACACTGCGCCCTCGATCACCGTTCCTCGAACGGGTTTTTTTTTTTTTTTTTTTTTTTACTTTTCCTTTTATTTCTAAAAAGATTTAATAAAGTATTTGGAAATTTCCCAGCCGCAACTTGAGACCCAACACACCGAGGTGCGTTTGATTCACTCAAGCTGTGCTCTGATACCAAGTTGTAACGCCCCAAAATTTCAAGAAAATTTAAAAAATTTTAAACGCGCATATTTAATAATAAGTCTCCATTTATTAAACCCAAAACAATAATTCCAACCACGAGCGTTATTAAAACATAAGTCAACAGCGGAAATTAAATTGTTTATTCAATAACGGGAAAATGTTTAATAAGCAAATCCTTCGACCCATCCATCTTGCGCGTCAGTGTGTGCCAGTCATGCCTTCGTACCACTTGTACCTGCAGCCACTGTAAATTGGGAGGGGTAAGCACGAAGCTTAGTGAATTCAAACACAACAATTAACAATGGTTATCTCATATTACCCCTAAAGCAAAGAGGATCACACCACCACATACAAGTCTACGAACAAATCATAAACAAGTATAATAACCACCGCATAAAAAAAATCCCCGGGCGGATGTCGGGTCTACGGCCCCGCCGCACGTTTCCGCCTACTGCGGGAAACACCCGTTTTACGCCTACTGCGTATGACATCCTTTTTACGCCTACTGCGTAAACGCCCCTTTTACGCCTACTGCGTAAAACACCTCCGTCCCCGTCGGGACTCGGCCCCGCCGAATAATGTAGCACATAATGTTAACTAGGCTTCCCACTACCTAGCCCCCAACCATCCCGCATACAATTTTCACACACGTGCTACAGTAATAATAAACAACTATTAATTAATTGTAGTGAGAGAACTCACCTCGGGTGCGCGCCTAGCTAAAAATAGTAAGTAGCTCCACACAACGACGATCACTTTCCGGCACCTAAACGTACGATAAAATACGTCAATACGAGACCCTGACCCCACGACGCGACACACCCCAAACTGTCACTAAAACTAACTTTCGGTCACACCGAACAGGTCTGTTCGGGACCTGATTTGACCACTAAAACTCCAGAAAAACTCAGATTTATTACACGGTTGAAAAGTGCCCTGAAATACCTTTCCGAGGATATATTACACGCCTCCTAACGATTTTTCTATAATTAATTATGAATTTATTAAGTTCGCCTACCGGAACTGTCCGTTTTCGGACCAGTTCGCACTAACAGCTCCGAACAGCCCGGTTCTGGGCCGATTCAGCCTTTCGGCGAAACACGAAAAACGTGCCTAACTCAATTTAGGAAAAAATGGCCACTGACCTCAAGTTAAAATGACTTACGAGTAAAAAGTTACGGTCCACGCAAAACAGTGGCAGATTCCAGGAAATTCACATAAAATGACGAACCACAGAACTTGCGACCACTTTTTCTCCCAACTCGAGGCCGAACCAGTTTTCCGCCAAAACACAGAAAACGTACTCGGTCCCGAGCTCGAAGCGTGGGCGCCAGTTTCGGCTCAATCGGAGTTACGACGGAGAAGTTATTACCGTCACAAAACAGGGGCTGGACCATTTTACGCATAAAAGAAAGATTTTAGAAACAACGGTTTAAGTTATACGGCTTAACGGTTAAGTTACGGTTTAAGGGTTCGATAGGAACAGAGGTCAGGTCACGCCACGCGCCACCCACTGCCATCTCCGGCAGTGGCGGTCGCCGGTGGCGACCGGCGGCGGCCGGCGGCGGCCGGCGGCGGCCAGCGGCGGCCGGCGGTGGTCTTTCTTTTATTTTTTTGATTACGATAGCACGCGACAAAAACCCAATCATTCTCCCCTTCTCTCTCGACCAGCCTCCGCACACGCACCCACAACGGCAGCCACGGCCGTCCATCCACCACCGCCACAGCGGCGGCGAACGGCGGCGGCGACGGGAACAAAAGAAAAAACGAAACGAAACGAAACGAAACGAAACGGTGGGGGGATTACCTTACGACGACGCCGCGCTGATGTGCCCGGTTCTCACTCTCACGAACTCCGGCGAACAGCAACTCCGGCAGCAGCAAGCTCCGGCAGCAGGTCCCTCTCTCTCTCTACGTCTCTCTCTCTCTCTCTCTCGTTCCTTCTCGGCTCTCCTCTATCTCTCTCGAACTCCCTCTCTCACTGCCGCACCTCTCCAACACTACGAAAGGGAAAATAGGGTTTCTTTGGCTTGGCTTGGAATGCAAGGAAGAAAACGAGAGGTATGGGGGGGGGAGGGGTTCGGCCTTTA
>CM066312.1:908919-943297 GCA_033807775.1 Saussurea involucrata | reverse complement strand
TTCTAAACAAGGTGAGGATAGATATAACTATGATGAATTGATGGAAACCATTGGAAATGTCAACTTGGATGTTATGGCACAGAAGAAGGAGATTGAGCAACTGAAGACTGTGGTCACCTACCAACAGTCTCAAATTGAGAAGCTCAAGAAGATGGTCACCAAGTTGTTGCACAGAAAGAAAAAGGCAAGATTTGTGCTGAGAAGAAGAATTCCAACTGATGATGCTCCCAAAAAGGGGGAGTCAGAGTCAGAATCAGAAGCAGAACTGAATATGAAGGGTCTACAAGTTGAGGGGGAGACAGTTCAGATGGAGACTGAGATGGAAATTGATAATGCACAGTTTAAGGGGGAGTCCAGTGCACAGAATAAGGGGGAGACAGAAAAGGTGGAAGAGCTTATTAAAGAAGCAGAAACTGTAAAGGCAGCAGTAACTGAAGTTCCAAAAGAAGCAGTAACTGAAGTTGAAGCAGAAACTGTTAATGCTGCAAATGTTCATGAAGCAGCAGAAATCATACAAGAAGTAGTAACAGAAATCTTGAAAGCAGCAGTAACAGAGAAAGAGCCTGAAACTGAAGTAGCAGCAGAAACTGTTAATGCTGCTGACTCTAAGCAAGCAGCAGAAACAGTTAATGCTGCTCAATCTACAAAGAAAGCAGTAACAGAAACAGAAGCTGAAACAGTAACAGAGAAGCTTACAGTAGAAGAAGTGAAGGTTGCAGAGGCTTTAATCAAAGCCAAACATGATACACCTCCAACTGCCAAGAAACAGGAAGAAACTAAGGATGCAAAGATGGTTTTCAGCAGAAAGAGAACAAAGTCTGTGGCTATTAAAAAGAAGTGTGTAAAGAAGCAAAGGGTAGAACCTGTTGAGAAACCAGTGGTAGAAAAGAAAGAAAAGGAAGAAGTTGCCAAGGATGAAGGACAAGGAGATAGTAAGACAGGTCAATCCAGTAATGCACAATCACTTAGCAATGAACAATGTGACTTGTACATCACTATGGTTGATACTGAACCAATCAAAGTGACTCCATTAGATTCAAAACCTCCTGAAATCAGTCACTGGGATACTTTGATAGATGAGAGAAAGGAGTATATCAGACTCAAGAGAGCTGATGGGCAGTTTGAAGTCTACAGAACATGGGGACAATTTATAAGAAGATGCTCAAGATCTGACCTGGAAGAGATGTTCAAAGTAGGCATGCAGATCTATGGTAACATGTTGACAGAAAGAGGTATGTCTATCACAAAGATGGTGTTAGAATACCTATGCCTAATGTTCAGACCAGAAGTAGTTCAGCACATAACAGCAAGACCTTTTCAAGCAGTAACCCACTGGATGCTCTATGAAAATTGTGGAGTGTATGTTATATCAATTGACAACACATATCAGGAGTATTATCTGGTGGATGAAATCTACAAACACTGCATGAAAAGACTGAAAGGGATGTTACATGTAAAATTGGTCTGCAACAAAGACTCTGCTATGGGAAGATTCTTGGTAAGAAGGATTGTAAATCAGAGTCTAGGTTTAAGTCCTGATCTATGCTTATATGATGACTAAGTTTTGGTAGCATCATTTGAAGAACTTGACTTCTTTTCCTAAAAGTCAAGTTAGGGGGAGATTGTTGGGAACTGAAAATGAGCTAAGTATGGATAGTGCTGCTAGTCTATGATTTCTACTGCTAAGTCTACATTAATACTGCCAGAAGAAAGTTACTACTGCTAGAAAAGATTACTACTGCGTATACATGGTTAGTACTGCTAGACCAAATTACTACTGCGTATACATGGTTAGTACTGCTAGACCAAATTACTACTGCAAGACATGGTTAGTACTGCTGAGCTGAGATACTACTGCTAGAAGACTGTGAAGGTTAATACTGCTGAAGGTCGTTAATGCTGCTAAGTCAAATGATTGTTAATACTGCTGACTTGATAAGTTTGGTATGCGATACTTTTGGAGACAAAGAAGGAATTGATCAAGATATGTTTAACGAAGATTCAGAAGATCAATTTACTTTTGATAGTTATCTTGTAATTACTTTTGTATAAATAGTATTGATAGATAGCTATTAAAAAATACACGACAGACGATAGATGAGCCAATATACGTGTGAAATAGAATTCGATATTGATTCAAGAGAGAATTAACCTCAAGGTGTAAGAACCCTATTTCTAGAGAAGTAGAAGTCGTCTTGTTGAGCCTGTTCAACAAGATTGAGGTTTGGTTGTTAATATTGTGATTCAAAACAGTGAATACAAAATTGTGAATTTTCTGTTACATTGTTCTTGATTGTGAGAATTAAAGTTCTTTTCCGCAGATTCTTTAATTCTGAATTCTAAGTGTTTATTGTCTTGTTAAGATTCGATCCTGACAGAGAGCTTTCCATCGATATATTATACACCTCAATCAGACCAATGAGTGAGTGATTTTATACGGATTTTTCAACAAACAGAACTTTATGCTTAGATCTAAGTCCGAAACCCGATGAACCCGACCCGATGAACCCGAAAACCGATTAGACCCAAAGTCCAAAACTCGAACTTTACTTAGGAAGGGTTTCGGGGCCTGTTTTGTCCACCCAAAACCTGATCGGGATGGGGGTTTTTTGGCCCGGCCCGACCCGACCCGACCGATGCTCACCCCTAGTTTTTAGTAGAAAACAACTTTGAAAAGTTACAGCTTCCGTCCTACAAGCGTTTTGACGATTTACCCATACTTAGAGAACAAATTAAGATTTGACATCTAAATTAAAAACGTACTACTATTTCTTAGGAATCTAATCGTCTAAAATGCATATTTTTTGGATCAATGACCAATTTTATATGAATTTTACAAAAACAGTGCGCAAAACCCCTTTTAACATGACCAGTTTTGGAAATACATTATTTCGAACCCCTTAAAGTCGCAATTAGATCTCGTTGTAAACTAGAAAGTTGTTCTATACACAGAGAGCTTTCCATCGATATATTATACAACTCAATCAGACCAATGAGTGAGTGATTTTATACGGATTTTTCAACAAACAGAACTTTATGCTTAGATCTAAGTCCGAAACCCGATGAACCCGACCCGATGAACCCGAAAACCGATTAGACCCAAAGTCCGAAACTCGAACTTTACTTAGGAAGGGTTTCGGGGCCTGTTTTGTCCACCCAAAACCCGATCGGGATGGGGGTTTTTTGGCCCGGCCCGACCCGACCCGACCGATGCTCACCCCTAGTTTTTAGTAGAAAACAACTTTGAAAAGTTACAGCTTCCGTCCTACAAGCGTTTTGACGATTTACCCATACTTAGAGAACAAATTAAGATTTGACATCTAAATTAAAAACGTACTACTATTTCTTAGGAATCTAATCGTCTAAAATGCATAGTTTTTGGATCAATGACCAATTTTATATGAATTTTACAAAAACAGTGCGCAAAACCCGTTTTAACATGACCAGTTTTGGAAATACATTATTTCGAGCCCCTTAAAGTCGCAATTAGATCTCGTTGTAAACTAGAAAGTTGTTCTAGACACAGAGAGCTTTCCATCGATATATTATACACCTCAATCAGATCAATGAGTGAGTGATTTTATACGGATTTTTCAACAAACAGAACTTTATGCTTAGATCTAAGTCTGAAACCCGAGGAACCCGACCCGATGAACTCGAAAACCGATTAGACCCAAAGTCCGAAACTCGAACATTACTTAGGAAGGGTTTCGGGGCCTGTTTTGTCCACCCAAAACACAATCGGGATGGGGGTTTTTCGGCCCGGCCCGACCCGACCCGACCGATGCTCACCCCTAGTTTTTAGTAGAAAACAACTTTGAAAAGTTACAGCTTTCGTACTACAAGCGTTTTGACGATTTACCCATACTTAGAGAACAAATTAAGATTTGACATCTAAATTAAAAACGTACTACTATTTCTTAGGAATCTAGTCGTCTAAAATGCATATTTTTTGGATCAATGACCAATTTTATATGAATTTTACAAAAACAGTGCGCAAAACCCGTTTTAACATGACCAGTTTTGGAAATACATTATTTCGAGCCCCTTAAAGTCGCAATTAGATCTCGTTATAAACTAGAAAGTTGTTCTAGACACAGAGAGCTTTCCATCGATATATTATACACTTCAATCAGACCAATGAGTGAGTGATTTTATACGGATTTTTCAACAAACAGAACTTTATGCTTAGATCTAAGTCCGAAACCCGATGAACCCGACCCGATGAACCCGAAAACCGATTAGACCCAAAGTCCGAAACTCGAACTTTACTTAGGAAGGGTTTCGGTGCCTATTTTGTCCACCCAAAACCCGATCGAGATGGGGGTTTTTCGGCCCGGCCCGACCCGACCTGACCGATGCTCACCCCTAGTTTTTAGTAGAAAACAACTTTGAAAAGTTACAGCTTCCGTCCTACAAGCGTTTTGACGATTTACCCATACTTAGAGAACAAATTAAGATTTGACATCTAAATTAAAAACGTACTACTATTTTTTAGGAATCTAATCGTCTAAAATGCATCGTTTTTTGATCAATGACCAATTTTATATGAATTTTACAAAAACAGTGCGCAAAACCCGTTTTAACATGACCAGTTTTGGAAATACATTATTTCGAGCCCCTTAAAGTTGCAATTAGATCTCGTTGTAAACTAGAAAGTTGTTCTAGACACAGAGAGCTTTCCATCGATATATTATACACCTCAATCAGACCAATGAGTGAGTGATTTTATACGGATTTTTCAACAAACAGAACTTTATGCTTAGATCTAAGTCTGAAACCCGATGAACCCGACCCGATGAACCCGAAAACCGATTAGACCCAAAGTCCGAAACTCGAACATTACTTAGGAAGGGTTTCGGGGCCTGTTTTGTCCACCCAAAACACAATCGGGATGGGGGTTTTTCGTCCCGGCCCGACCCGACCCGACCGATGCTCATCCCTAGTTTTTAGTAGAAAACAACTTTGAAAAGTTACAGCTTCCGTCCTACAAGCGTTTTGACGATTTACCCATACTTAGAGAACAAATTAAGATTTGGCATCAAAATTAAAAACGTACTACTATTTCTTAGGAATCTAATCGTCTAAAATGCATATTTTTTTGATCAATGACCAATTTTATATGAATTTTACAAAAACAGTGCGCAAAACCCGTTTTAACATGACCAGTTTTGGAAATACATTATTTCGAGCCCCTTAAAGTCGCAATTAGATATCGTTGTAAACTAGAAAGTTGTTCTAGACACAGAGCTTTCCATCGATATATTATACACCTCAAACAGACCAATGTGTGCGTGATTTTATACGGATTTTTCAACAAACAGAACTTTATGCTTAGATCTAAGTCCGAAACCCGATGAACCCGACCCGATGAACCCGAAAACCGATTAGACCCAAAGTCCGAAACTCGAACTTTACTTAGGAAGGGTTTCGGGGCCTGATTTGTCCACCCAAAACCCGATCGGGATGGGGGTTTTTCGGCCCGGCCCGACCCGACCCGACCGATGCTCACCCCTAGTTTTTAGTAGAAAACAACTTTGAAAAGTTACACCTTCCGTCCTACAAGCGTTTTGACGATTTACCCATACTTAGAGAACAAATTAAGATTTGACATCTAAATTAAAAACGTACTACTATTTCTTAGGAATCTAATCGTCTAAAATGCATATTTTTTGGATCAATGACCAATTTTATATGAATTTTACAAAAACAGTGCGCAAAACCCGTTTTAACATGACCAGTTTTGGAAATACATTATTTCGAGCCCCTTAAAGTCGCAATTAGATCTCGTTGTAAACTAGAAAGTTGTTCTAGACACAGAGAGCTTTCCATCGATATATTATACACCTCAATCAGACCAATGAGTGAGTGATTTTATACGGATTTTTCAACAAACAGAACTTTATGCTTAGATCTAAGTCTGAAACCCGATGAACCCGAAAACCGATTAGACCCAAAGTCCGAAACTCGAACTTTACTTAGGAAGGGTTTTGGGGCCTGTTTTGTCCACCCAAAACCCGATCGGGATGGGGGTTTTTCGGCCCGACCCGACCCGACCGATGCTCACCCCTAGTTTTTAGTAGAAAACAACTTTGAAAAGTTACAGCTTCCGTCCTACAAGCTTTTTGACGATTTACCCATACTTAGAGAACAAATTAAGATTTGACATCTAAATTAAAAACGTACTACTATTTCTTAGGAATCTAATCGTCTAAAATGCATATTTTTGGATCAATGACCAATTTTATATGAATTTTACAAAAACAGTGCGCAAAACCCGTTTTAACATGACCAGTTTTGGAAATACATTATTTCGAGCCCCTTAAAGTCGCAATTAGATCTCGTTGTAAACTAGAAAGTTGTTCTAGACACAGAGAGCTTTCCATCGATATATTATACACCTCAATCAGACCAATGAGTGAGTGATTTTATACGGATTTTTCAACAAACAGAACTTTATGCTTAGATCTAAGTCCGAAACCCGATGAACCCGAAAACCGATTAGACCCAAAGTCCGAAACTCGAACTTTACTTAGGAAGGGTTTTGGGGCCTGTTTTGTCCACCCAAAACCCGATCGGGATGGGGGTTTTTCGGCCCGACCCGACCCGACCGATGCTCACCCCTAGTTTTTAGTAGAAAACAACTTTGAAAAGTTACAGCTTCCGTCCTACAAGCGTTTTGACGATTTACCCATACTTAGAGAACAAATTAAGATTTGACATCTAAATTAAAAACGTACTACTATTTCTTAGGAATCTAATCGTCTAAAATGCATCGTTTTTGGATCAATGACCAATTTTATATGAATTTTACAAAAACAGTGCGCAAAACCCGTTTTAACATGACCAGTTTTGGAAATACATTATTTCGAGCCCCTTAAAGTCGCAATTAGATCTCGTTGTAAACTAGAAAGTTGTTCTAGACACAGAGAGCTTTCCATCGATATATTATACACCTCAATCAGACCAATGAGTGAGTGATTTTATACGGATTTTTCAACAAACAGAACTTTATGCTTAGATCTAAGTCTGAAACCCGATGAACCCGACCCGATGAACCCGAAAACCGATTAGACCCAAAGTCCGAAACTCGAACATTACTTAGGAAGGGTTTCGGGGCCTGTTTTGTCCACCCAAAACACAATCGGGATGGGGGTTTTTCGTCCCGGCCCGACCCGACCCGACCGATGCTCACCCCTAGTTTTTAGTAGAAAACAACTTTGAAAAGTTACAGCTTCCGTCCTACAAGCGTTTTGACGATTTACCCATACTTAGAGAACAAATTAAGATTTGGCATCTAAATTAAAAACGTACTACTATTTCTTAGGAATCTAATCGTATAAAATGCATATTTTTTTGATCAATGACCAATTTTATATGAATTTTACAAAAACAGTGCGCAAAACCCGTTTTAACATGACCAGTTTTGGAAATACATTATTTCGAGCCCCTTAAAGTCGCAATTAGATCTCGTTGTAAACTAGAAAGTTGTTCTAGACACAGAGAGCTTTCCATCGATATATTATACACCTCAAACAGACCAATGAGTGCGTGATTTTATACGGATTTTTCAACAAACAGAACTTTATGCTTAGATCTAAGTCCGAAACCCGATGAACCCGACCCGATGAACCCGAAAACCGATTAGACCCAAAGTCCGAAACTCGAACTTTACTTAGGAAGGGTTTCGGGGCCTGATTTGTCCACCCAAAACCCGATCGGGATGGGGGTTTTTCGGCCCGGCCCGACCCGACCCGACCGATGCTCACCCCTAGTTTTTAGTAGAAAACAACTTTGAAAAGTTACAGCTTCCGTCCTACAAGCGTTTTGACGATTTACCCATACTTAGAGAACAAATTAAGATTTGACATCTAAATTAAAAACGTACTACTATTTCTTAGGAATCTAATCGTCTAAAATGCATATTTTTTGGATCAATGACCAATTTTATATGAATTTTACAAAAACAGTGCGCAAAACCCGTTTTAACATGACCAGTTTTGGAAATACATTATTTCGAGCCCCTTAAAGTCGCAATTAGATCTCGTTGTAAACTAGAAAGTTGTTCTAGACACAGAGAGCTTTCCATCGATATATTATACACCTCAATCAGACCAATGAGTGAGTGATTTTATACGGATTTTTCAACAAACAGAACTTTATGCTTAGATCTAAGTCCGAAACCCGATGAACCCGAAAACCGATTAGACCCAAAGTCCGAAACTCGAACTTTACTTAGGAAGGGTTTTGGGGCCTGTTTTGTCCACCCAAAACCCGATCGGGATGGGGGTTTTTCGGCCCGACCCGACCCGACCGATGCTCACCCCTAGTTTTTAGTAGAAAACAACTTTGAAAAGTTACAGCTTCCGTCCTACAAGCGTTTTGACGATTTACCCATACTTAGAGAACAAATTAAGATTTGACATCTAAATTAAAAACGTACTACTATTTCTTAGGAATCTAATCGTCTAAAATGCATATTTTTTGATCAATGACCAATTTTATATGAATTTTACAAAAACAGTGCGCAAAACCCGTTTTAACATGACCAGTTTTGGAAATACATTATTTCGAGCCCCTTAAAGTCGCAATTAGATCTCGTTGTAAACTAGAAAGTTGTTCTAGACACAGATAGCTTTCCATCGATATATTATACACCTCAATCAGACCAATGAGTGAGTGATTTTATACGGATTTTTCAACAAACAGAACTTTATGCTTAGATCTAAGTCCGAAACCCGATGAACCCGAAAACCGATTAGACCCAAAGTCCGAAACTCGAACTTTACTTAGGAAGGGTTTTGGGGCCTGTTTTGTCCACCCAAAACCCGATCGGGATGGGGGTTTTTCGGCCCGACCCGACCCGACCGATGCTCACCCCTAGTTTTTAGTAGAAAACAACTTTGAAAAGTTACAGCTTCCGTCCTACAAGCGTTTTGACGATTTACCCATACTTAGAGAACAAATTAAGATTTGACATCTAAATTAAAAACGTACTACTATTTCTTAGGAATCTAATCGTCTAAAATGCATATTTTTGGATCAATGACCAATTTTATATGAATTTTACAAAAACAGTGCGCAAAACCCGTTTTAACATGACCAGTTTTGGAAATACATTATTTCGAGCCCCTTAAAGTCGCAATTAGATCTCGTTGTAAACTAGAAAGTTGTTCTAGACACAGAGTGCTTTCCATCGATATATTATACACCTCAATCAGACCAATGAGTGAGTGATTTTATACGGATTTTTCAACAAACAGAACTTTATGCTTAGATCTAAGTCCGAAACCCGATGAACCCGAAAACCGATTAGACCCAAAGTCCGAAACTCGAACTTTACTTAGGAAGGGTTTTGGGGCCTGTTTTGTCCACCCAAAACCCGATCGGGATGGGGGTTTTCGGCCCGACCCGACCCAACCGATGCTCACCCCTAGTTTTTAGTAGAAAACAACTTTGAAAAGTTACAGCTTCCGTCCTACAAGCGTTTTGACGATTTACCCATACTTAGAGAACAAATTAAGATTTGACATCTAAATTAAAAACGTACTACTATTTCTTAGGAATCTAATCGTCTAAAATGCATATTTTTTGATCAATGACCAATTTTATATGAATTTTACAAAAACAGTGCGCAAAACCCGTTTTAACATGACCAGTTTTGGAAATACATTATTTCGAGCCCCTTAAAGTCGCAATTAGATCTCGTTGTAAACTAGAAAGTTGTTCTAGACACAGAGAGCTTTCCATCGATATATTATACACCTCAATCAGACCAATGAGTGAGTGATTTTATACGGATTTTTCAACAAACAGAACTTTATGCTTAGATCTAAGTCCGAAACCCGATGAACCCGAAAACCGATTAGACCCAAAGTCCGAAACTCGAACTTTACTTAGGAAGGGTTTTGGGGCCTGTTTTGTCCACCCAAAACCCGATCGGGATGGGGGTTTTTCGGCCCGACCCGACCCGACCGATGCTCACCCCTAGTTTTTAGTAGAAAACAACTTTGAAAAGTTACAGCTTCCGTCCTACAAGCGTTTTGACGATTTACCCATACTTAGAGAACAAATTAAGATTTGACATCTAAATTAAAAACGTACTACTATTTCTTAGGAATCTAATCGTCTAAAATGCATATTTTTGGATCAATGACCAATTTTATATGAATTTTACAAAAACAGTGCGCAAAACCCGTTTTAACATGACCAGTTTTGGAAATACATTATTTCGAGCCCCTTAAAGTCGCAATTAGATCTCGTTGTAAACTAGAAAGTTGTTCTAGACACAGAGAGCTTTCCATCGATATATTATACACCTCAATCAGACCAATGAGTGAGTGATTTTATACGGATTTTTCAACAAACAGAACTTTATGCTTAGATCTAAGTCCGAAACCCGATGAACCCGAAAACCGATTAGACCCAAAGTCCGAAACTCGAACTTTACTTAGAAAGGGTTTTGGGGCCTGTTTTGTCCACCCAAAACCCGATCGGGATGGGGGTTTTTCGGCCCGACCCGACCCGACCGATGCTCACCCCTAGTTTTTAGTAGAAAACAACTTTGAAAAGTTACAGCTTCCGTCCTACAAGCGTTTTGACGATTTACCCATACTTAGAGAACAAATTAAGATTTGACATCTAAATTAAAAACGTACTACTATTTCTTAGGAATCTAATCGTCTAAAATGCATATTTTTGGATCAATGACCAATTTTATATGAATTTTACAAAAACAGTGCGCAAAACCCGTTTTAACATGACCAGTTTTGGAAATACATTATTTCGAGCCCCTTAAAGTCGCAATTAGATCTCGTTGTAAACTAGAAAGTTGTTCTAGACACAGAGAGCTTTCCATCGATATATTATACACCTCAATCAGACCAATGAGTGAGTGATTTTATACGGATTTTTCAACAAACATGACTTTATGCTTAGATCTAAGTCCGAAACTCGAACTTTACTTAGGAAGGGTTTTGGGGCCTGTTTTGTCCACCCAAAACCCGATCGGGATGAGGGTTTTTCGGCCCGACCCGACCCGACCGATGCTCACCCATAGTTTTTAGTAGAAAACAACTTTGAAAAGTTACAGCTTCCGTCCTACAAGCGTTTTGACGATTTACCCATACTTAGAGAACAAATTAAGATTTGACATCTAAATTAAAAACGTACTACTATTTATTAGGAATCTAATCGTCTAAAATGCATAGTTTTTGGATCAATGACCAATTTTATATAAATTTTACAAAAACAGTGCGCAAAACCCGTTTTAACATGACCAGTTTTGGAAATACATTATTTCGAGCCCCTTAAAGTCGCAATTAGATCTCGTTGTAAACTAGAAAGTTGTTCTAGACACAGAGAGCTTTCCATCGATATATTATACACCTCAATCAGACCAATGAGTGAGTGATTTTATACGGATTTTTCAACAAACAGAACTTTATGCTTAGATCTAAGTCTGAAACCCGAGGAACCCGACCCGATGAACCCGAAAACCGATTAGACCCAAAGTCCGAAACTCGAACATTACTTAGGAAGGGTTTCGGGGCCTGTTTTGTCCACCCAAAACACAATCGGGATGGGGGTTTTTCGGCCCGGCCCGACCCGACCCCACCGATGCTCACCCCTAGTTTTTAGTAGAAAACAACTTTGAAAAGTTACAGCTTTCGTCCTACAAGCGTTTTGACGATTTACCCATACTTAGAGAACAAATTAAGATTTGACATCTAAATTAAAAACGTACTACTATTTCTTAGGAATCTAATCGTCTAAAATGCATATTTTTTGGATCAATGACCAATTTTATATGAATTTTACAAAAACAGTGCGCAAAACCCGTTTTAACATGACCAGTTTTGGAAATACATTATTTCGAGCCCCTTAAAGTCGCAATTAGATCTCGTTGTAAACTAGAAAGTTGTTCTAGACACATAGAGCTTTCCATCGATATATTATACACCTCAATCAGACCAATGAGTGAGTGATTTTATACGGATTTTTCAACAAACAGAACTTTATGCTTAGATCTAAGTCCGAAACTCGAACTTTACTTAGGAAGGGTTTTGGGGCCTGTTTTGTCCACCCAAAACCCGATCGGGATGGGGGTTTTTCGGCCCGACCCGACCCGACCAATGCTCACCCCTAGTTTTTAGTAGAAAACAACTTTGAAAAGTTACAGCTTCCGTCCTACAAGCGTTTTGACGTTTTACCCATACTTAGAGAACAAATTAAGATTTGACATCTAAATTAAAAACGTACTACTATTTCTTAGGAATGTAATCGTCTAAAATGCATATTTTTTGGATCAATGACCAATTTTATATGAATTTTACAAAAACATTGCGCAAAACCCGTTTTAACATGACCAGTTTTGGAAATACATTATTTCGAGCCCCTTAAAGTCGCAATTAGATCTCGTTGTAAACTAGAAAGTTATTCTGGACACATAGAGCTTTCCATCGATATATTATACACCTCAAACAGACCAATGAGTGAGTGATTTTATACGGATTTTTCAACAAACACAGCTTTATGCTTAGATATAAGTCCGAAACCCTATGAACCCGACCCGATGAACCCGAAAACCGATTAGACCCAAAGTCCGAAACTCGAACTTTACTTAGGAAGGGTTTCGGGGCCTGTTTTGTCCACCCAAAACACGATCGGGATGGGGGTTTTTCGGCCCGGCCCGACCCGACCCGACCGATGCTCACCCCTAGTTTTTAGTAGAAAACAACTTTGAAAAGTTACAGCTTCCGTCCTACAAGCGTTTTGACGATTTACCCATACTTAGAGAACAAATTAAGATTTGACATCTAAATTAAAAACGTACTACTATTTCTTAGGAATCTAATCGTCTAAAATGCATATTTTTTGGATCAATGACCAATTTTATATGAATTTTACAAAAACAGTGCGCAAAACCCGTTTTAACATGACCAGTTTTGGAAATACATTATTTCGAGCCCCTTAAAGTCGCAATTAGATCTCGTTGTAAACTAGAAAGTTGTTCTAGACACAGAGAGCTTTCCATCGATATATTATACACCTCAATCAGACCAATGAGTGAGTGATTTTATACGGATTTTTCATCAAACAGAACTTTATGCTTAGATCTAAGTCCGAAACTCGAACTTTACTTAGGAAGGGTTTTGGGGCCTGTTTTGTCCACCCAAAACCCGATCGGGATGGGGGTTTTTCGGCCCGACCCGACCCGACCGATGCTCACCCCTAGTTTTTAGTAGAAAACAACTTTGAAAAGTTACAGCTTCCGTCCTACAAGCGTTTTGACGTTTTACCCATACTTAGAGAACAAATTAAGATTTGACATCTAAATTAAAAACGTACTACTATTTCTTAGGAATGTAATCGTCTAAAATGCATATTTTTTGGATCAATGACCAATTTTATATGAATTTTACAAAAACAGTGCGCAAAACCCGTTTTAACATGACCAGTTTTGGAAATACATTATTTCGAGCCCCTTAAAGTCGCAATTAGATCTCGTTGTAAACTAGAAAGTTATTCTGGACACATAGAGCTTTCCATCGATATATTATACACCTCAAACAGACCAATGAGTGAGTGATTTTATACGGATTTTTCAACAAACACAGCTTTATGCTTAGATATAAGTCCGAAACCCTATGAACCCGACCCGATGAACCCGAAAACCGATTAGACCCAAAGTCCGAAACTCGAACTTTACTTAGGAAGGGTTTCGGGGCCTGTTTTGTCCACCCAAAACACGATCGGGATGGGGGTTTTTCGGCCCGGCCCGACCCGACCCGACCGATGCTCACCCCTAGTTTTTAGTAGAAAACAACTTTGAAAAGTTACAGATTCCGTCCTACAAGCGTTTTGACGATTTACCCATACTTAGAGAACAAATTAAGATTTGACATCTAAATTAAAAACGTACTACTATTTCTTAGGAATCTAATCGTCTAAAATGCATATTTTTTGGATCAATGACCAATTTTATATGAATTTTACAAAAACAGTGCGCAAAACCCGTTTTAACATGACCAGTTTTGGAAATACATTATTTCGAGCCCCTTAAAGTCGCAATTAGATCTCGTTGTAAACTAGAAAGTTGTTCTAGACACAGAGAGCTTTCCATCGATATATTATACACCTCAATCAGACCAATGAGTGAGTGATTTTATACGGATTTTTCAACAAACAGAACTTTATGCTTAGATCTAAGTCCGAAACCCGATGAACCCGACCCGATGAACCCGAAAACCGATTAGACCCAAAGTCCGAAACTCGAACTTTACTTAGGAAGGGTTTCGGGGCCTGTTTTGTCCACCCAAAACCCGATCGAGATGGGGGGTTTTCGGCCCGGCCCGACCCGACCGATGCTCACCCCTAGTTTTTAGTAGAAAACAACTTTGAAAAGTTACAGCTTCCGTCCTACAAGCGTTTTGACGATTTACCCATACTTAGAGAACAAATTAAGATTTGACATCTAAATTAAAAACGTACTACTATTTCTTAGGAATCTAATCGTCTAAAATGCATATTTTTGGATCAATGACCAATTTTATATGAATTTTACAAAAACAGTGCGCAAAACCCGTTTTAACATGACCAGTTTTGGAAATACATTATTTCGAGCCCCTTAAAGTCGCAATTAGATCTCGTTGTAAACTAGAAAGTTGTTCTAGACACAGAGAGCTTTCCATCGATATATTATACACCTCAATCAGACCAATGAGTGAGTGATTTTATACGGATTTTTCAACAAACAGAACTTTATGCTTAGATCTAAGTCCGAAACCCGATGAACCCGAAAACCGATTAGACCCAAAGTCCGAAACTCGAACTTTACTTAGGAAGGGTTTTGGGGCCTGTTTTGTCCACCCAAAACCCGATCGGGATGGGGGTTTTTCGGCCCGACCCGACCCGACCGATGCTCGCCCCTAGTTTTTAGTAGAAAACAACTTTGAAAAGTTACAGCTTCCGTCCTACAAGCGTTTTGACGATTTACCCATACTTAGAGAACAAATTAAGATTTCACATCTAAATTAAAAACGTACTACTATTTCTTAGGAATCTAATCGTCTAAAATGCATATTTTTTGGATCAATGACCAAATTTATATGAATTTTACAAAAACAGTGCGCAAAACCCGTTTTAACATGACCAGTTTTGGAAATACATTATTTCGAGCCCCTTAAAGTCGCAATTAGATCTCGTTGTAAACTAGAAAGTTGTTCTAGACACAAAGAGTTTTCCATCGATATATTATACACCTCAATCAGACCAATGAGTGAGTGATTTTATACGGATTTTTCAACAAACAGAACTTTATGCTTAGATCTAAGTCCGAAACCCGATGAACCCGACCCGATGAACCCGAAAACCGATTAGACCCAAAGTCCGAAACTCGAACTTTACTTAGGAAGGGTTTCGGGGCCTGTTTTGTCCACCCAAAACCCGATCGGGATGGGGGTTTTTTGGCCCGGCCCGACCCGACCCGACCGATGCTCACCCCTAGTTTTTAGTAGAAAACAACTTTGAAAAGTTACAGCTTCCGTCCTACAAGCGTTTTGACGATTTACCCATACTTAGAGAACAAATTAAGATTTGACATCTAAATTAAAAACGTACTACTATTTCTTAGGAATCTAATCGTCTAAAATGCATATTTTTTGGATCAATGACCAATTTTATATGAATTTTACAAAAACAGTGCGCAAAACCCGTTTTAACATGACCAGTTTTGGAAATACATTATTTCGAGCCCCTTAAAGTCGCAATTAGATCTCGTTGTAAACTAGAAAGTTGTTCTAGACACAGAGAGCTTTCCATCGATATATTATACACCTCAATCAGACCAATGAGTGAGTGATTTTATACGGATTTTTCAACAAACAGAACTTTATGCTTAGATCTATGTCCGAAACCAGATGAACCCGACCCGATGAACCCGAAAACCGATTAGACCCAAAGTCCGAAACTCGAACTTTACTTAGGAAGGGTTTCGGGGCCTGTTTTGTCTACCCAAAACCCGATCGGGATGGGGGTTTTTCGGCCCGTCCCGACCCGACCGATGCTCACCCCTAGTTTTTAGTAGAAAACAACTTTGAAAAGTTACAGCTTCCGTCCTACAAGCGTTTTGACGATTTACCCATACTTAGAGAACAAATTAAGATTTGACATCTAAATTAAAAACGTACTACTATTTCTTAGGAATCTAATCGTCTAAAATGCATATTTTTTGATCAATGACCAATTTTATATGAATTTTACAAAAACAGTGCGCAAAACCCGTTTTAACATGACCAGTTTTGGAAATACATTAATTCGAGCCCCTTAAAGTCGCAATTAGATCTCGTTGTAAACTAGAAAGTTGTTCTAGACACAGAGAGCTTTCCATCGATATATTATACACCTCAATCAGACCAATGAGTGAGTGATTTTATATGGATTTTTCAACAAACAGAACTTTATGCTTAGATCTAAGTCCGAAACCCGATGAACCCGACCCGATGAACCCGAAAACCGATTAGACCCAAAGTCCGAAACTCGAACTTTACTTAGGAAGGGTTTCGGGGCCTGTTTTGTCCACCCAAAACCCGATCGGGATGGGGGTTTTTCGGCCCGACCCGACCCGACCGATGCTCACCCCTAGTTTTTAGTAGAAAACAACTTTGAAAAGTTACAGCTTCCGTCCTACAAGCGTTTTGACGATTTACCCATACTTAGAGAACAAATTAAGATTTGACATCTAAATTAAAAACGTACTACTATTTCTTAGGAATCTAATCGTCTAAAATGCATATTTTTTGGATCAATGACCAATTTTATATGAATTTTACAAAAACAGTGCGCAAAACCCGTTTTAACATGACCAGTTTTGGAAATACATTATTTCGAGCCCCTTAAAGTCGCAATTAGATCTCGTTGTAAACTAGAAAGTGGTTCTAGACACAGAGAGCTTTCCATCGATATATTATACACCTCAATCAGACCAATGAGTGATTGATTTTATACGGATTTTTCAACAAACAGAACTTTATGCTTAGATCTAAGTCCGAAACCCGATGAACCCGACCCGATGAACCCGAAAACCGATTAGACCCAAAGTCCGAAACTCGAACTTTACTTAGGAAGGGTTTCGGGGCCTGTTTTGTCCACCCAAAACCCGATCGGGATGGGGGTTTTTCGGCCCGGCCCGACCCGACCCGACCGATGCTCACCCCTAGTTTTTAGTAGAAAACAACTTTGAAAAGTTACAGCTTCCGTCCTACAAGCGTTTTGACGATTTACCCATACTTAGAGAACAAATTAAGATTTGACATCTAAATTAAAAACGTACTACTATTTCTTAGGAATCTAATCGTCTAAAATGCATATTTTTTGGATCAATGACCAATTTTATATGAATTTTACAAAAACAGTGCGCAAAACCCGTTTTAACATGACCAGTTTTGGAAATACATTATTTCGAGCCCCTTAAAGTCGCAATTAGATCTCGTTGTAAACTAGAAAATTGTTCTAGACACAGAGAGCTTTCCATCGATATATTATACACCTCAATCAGACCAATGAGTGAGTGATTTTATACGGATTTTTCAACAAACATAACTTTATTGTAACACCCTCAAATTTGGAAAGAGCAACTAATTTAAAAATTTTGATATTACATCTGAAACAATAAGTAAAATACCTCCAATTACAAACAATGGTTATCTCCAAGTAATACATACTACATAAGTCCCATTACTAAGACTAAACTCACTTCAGACATCACTTAATCCAAATACAAGTGCTACTTCCCAAGGTAAATGCGGAAAACATAACTTAGTTATTCACCTCTCGTGCACTTTACTAGTACTCGCCACTTCACAATGTAGATAACGCTACCCCAACCTGAGCCTGTTGCACATGCCGACAAATAAAAAGGTTAGGCTTACGCCTAGTGAGTTCAAGCATTTTATTATTATTATATCAAATCATAAATCGTCAGTTAATAATTATAGTCATGATTTAAATAAGTCTTTTAAATGAAAGTTTGCGACAAAGACTATCATTTCCCAAAAATGTTTCCTAAACAGCATAAGCGACTCATTTTCCAACACACTCAAAATCCATGGGAATCCTTCCCAAACGTGTAAAGCGTTTTCCCAAAAATGAGTTACAATCCCAATTCACCCAAATATGCGAATAGATCTTAATTAGACAAAACCTTCACATACGGTTATCAAAACATACTCAACCCATAAAACATGGAAATGGTCCATTAAATATGACTCTTTATTAAAACATAATATGAAGCAATACGCACACAACCGTAAAATGTAATAAAGATCAAATACCACAAACGGGGGAGACCCGTATCCGTTGAAGGTGGAGGTAACACATAAGTATACCACCCATACAATGTTCATCGCACAACTGGGAGTAGAGATTACAAGCTATGTTATACTCATCTCTGTCCTACCAACGAAATCGGGAATTACCACATACGTCTGGCTCATTCCACGACTCTGCTCTACGAAGCCGAGTTACACCATAATTGAGGATACACCTTGACGTCTACCCACTTGGTAACGCCTTAAGGCCCGGCACATCGGGACTACCCCCAAGGTATACATCCCGAAGGCGTGGATCGCTACATAGACCTCCAAGGTAAGTGCCCAAGACTATATCCTCCTAATGCCTACTCGTAAAGTCCAGGTCATAAAACATGAGTTCTGAGGTTCGTCCTCAAGATACCCAATCGACCATCACCAATGACTGACTAACATGCCTATGGATCCAAATGCAATACAGTCTAAACAACATGCCTATACCAGGGGGACTCACTCACCCAAGCATGTAAATATTCAACAACGTGCAATAAATGCAAAACGATGCAATAAAAGCAACCCATCAACAAGACTCCATATTGAGCCATTTAAATCGGACAAATGTCCCCAAGACTTGCTCACAGTCAAAACCGAGCAAAGTGCTCCAAGTTGCTAGACCCATACGTCGGTCAAAAATACATTTAAATTTTGTTTAGGCAAACTATACTTCAAAATCATCATTAACCCCAAAACTCATCATTGGTTAAATAAAAAGGTTTCCCAAAGAACTCACCCCCTTATAATTCTCAATATGACACATAACACTTAAAAGTGTATTCCCCAATTTATTTACAAAATCATTTACACATATATGATTAAATCATCAATTAAACCTCAGTTTGAGTAAATAATCTTTTAAAGACAATTTATGGTTTCTAACCATCCAAACATCCAAAAGTCCCAAATATGGGTGTTTTACACATTTATGAAGATAAACACTTCAAAAGAGTTAAATCAATCAAATAACTTAACCACATACATTTTTAAGTAAAACACACATATATTTGTAAAGTACTCATTTTGGCATGTACAACATTTTCGCAAAGTAACTTGAACTCACCTTGCTAGATTTAAGCTCAATCTAGGGTTTCTCCAACGTATGCTCCTTTGATGAAGTTTACATCTTCAAGCCAAATCTTCCAAAAACCTAGATCCATAAGTTTCAACCATAAATAATCATCCTCTAATCATAACACATCAATATCTCCTAATATGTCAAACCCTAGTTCTTAAATATGAGGTAACCCATATTTCCTTAACCCATCAACACCAAAATCGTTCAACAACTTCACAAGATGGAAATAAGATGAAATTAACAACAATAACATGTTTAGGTGGGAAGAGATTACCTTAACCAATAAAAACTTCCAAAACAACTCTTAATCTCCACAACAGCTCCAAGCTTCCAAAAATGCCCAACAATGGAGGAAGAGGGTTGATTACAACTTAGATGGTGAAGAAATGAGGAAGAAAAGGGAAGAAGATGATGTTTCTTGAGAAAATCGGCTGAGAGAGAGTTAGGTCAAGAGAAAATGTAAAAATGCAGAAGATGAAATGAGAAAAGGATTTAAAGCCCTTCTGGAGCCCGTCGGCGATATTGACAGGCGATAGTGACATAGTCGCTGGGGCATAGTCGCTCACACTCAACCACCCGCGGTACACTTCAGGCGAGAGTGACAGGGCGATAGTGACATGGTCACAATCGCCGGGCACAATCGCTCAAGCCCTTCCACTCTCGGTACACATTGGGCGATAGTGACACGGCGATAGTGACAGTGTCACAATCGCTGGGCACTATAGCTCAAGGTGTGCCGAAACTCGTTTTGGCCATAACTTCCTCGTTCTAGCTCCGTTTTCGCTCCGGAAAGAGCCGTTGGACTCGTATTCGAATTCCCCATCCAACAACACAATAAAATCTAGGATTTAACTCCAAATCCTATTTTCCATATTTTCTTAAAAGATCGATTCCTCACTGAATCGAAGTTGTACTTATCCGAAAATCACGGGTGTTACAATTCTCCCAACCTTGAAAGATTTCGTCCTCGAAATCTACATCCTTTACCATTCACGGCTATCCGACTCAATGCCGGCCAACAATTAAATAATTCCTACTGAAATCAATTTTTTCCCCACACAGTCTTATAAAGACAATTCCTCGAATAATTTCTTACCAACAAAACTCCTTCAAGAACACGTTACCTGTCCGTAACAACATTCCAACCACTAGGATAATTCCTAGTTAGACGACTCCGGTCGCCTCCCAACCTTAGATGTTCCATACATCTCTTTCCAGTTTCGGATTCTAAATCACCCCAATGTTTGTTCACTAATGAACCCACCAAAATCATCAACTCCGATCATCCTTATCTTTTATTGTCAATTAACTTCACGAGTTCTAATAATCTCCAAGGACTCGTCACAACATCAGTCATCCAGCAGGTTCCTTTACCGCCCAAGGAAATCATCACTACCAAATCTACTCAATACACTTGAGTATCTTAGGATTTGCTACAACCGCTATCCTTGTTTTATTTAAAGTCGGACTACTCCCTCCGAATATGCTAACGGTTCCTAATCTCCAACCCACCAAGTTTGACACTTAGTTATACCACCGAGCTTTGAACTCTAACGGGACTCCCACACGAGTTTCGTTTACCAAGGGTTTCCACCAAAACTAAGGTTGTCAACAGAACGGCTGAACAAACCCCAAAAATGCGTTATAGCAAGTCTAAGCCTCCAATTACTGCAAACACATTTATTTTGATACCGATATCATCCGGCCCAAAGTACCAACACGCGTGGAATACTCAACCTTCCACCGCCGAAGTGCTACACACACTTACCCTTAACCGGGTCACTTACTCTTTCCAAGGTCCTAACGAGTTCAAGGTTTTTAAGTGTGTTATTCAAGAAATATGCCATTTAATCAAAACCATTCACAAAATATTTTCAACACTAAGATTTTTCATATCACATACACCGTACGCACAAAACTACTACTATCATCTCGGTAGTTACGTAAAACTGGACACGCTTGTCCCACCTATGAAAACCATGTTGAAAATCATTTTCCTTGCAATTCAGTTTAACCACAAAACGCAAAGCGTAATAACAAATTCTTTAAAAAAAATAAACATCACAGTTCTAGTATGGGTTGACTCATGACATGCACTCAAGGTAACTTCCCACATTAACGGTGTGCACAAATTTTCACATGTACTTCAAAAGAAGCCCAAACGGCATTTGACTCAAAATTCTTTTCTAACCATTCAAATGGTATGGAACAAGATTTGCCAGCAAAATTTGCGCGCGTCAGTTTATTATACAAAACTAGGAAACGATTTCTAATTACACCTCAGTCAAAACACAAAAACGACTTGTGCGGGTTCCATGTTTAAAACAAAATCAATCTGTGTTCATCGTTTGAAAATATCGACTCGAAATACCATAAGATCTCCAATTGGGGTAGGCATGCTAGCTTGTAACACTTCCTTAGAATTTTCCTTGTAATGAAATAATATGTACAAATCGACTCACACCAACATTTCAAAAGATGGGGTTCTTCTCATTTATTTTCAAAACTTCCTCAGATGTTCACATAATGACACACGAGCAAAGTGTTTCTTACAAAACTGTACTCAACAATGTATTTTCTAAAAGAGATAACTAGGAAGAAACGATGGCTAGAAAATGGTTGACACTTAGAAGGGTCAAACCGACTTCAATTCTCAATTGCAACAAATGTGTGCGTCAATATTCAAAACCTTAGAAATATACGCAACATAGTTTTATGCAAACAATCTTCTCAAAATCTCCATCACGAAACCTTTTCTTCAAAACTTTATACTTGGAACATAAAACGTCAACACGGAAATGTTTACAATATAATTATCAAAATACTCCAAGTGCCCATTTTCCAAAAACTAAAAGGTTTTCAATTCTCCCAAAAATCAGCAATTCGAATTTCACTAAGATATTCTTTCAGGTCTCACTTAAGTCATGTATAAATCAATCCATACGCTGAACCATATGCAACGAAATACTTAGTAATACAAACTTTCTAAGAGAAAAGTTACGCGACACTAGAGTTCTAAACTCATCTCTTTTTGGTCGCCTTACGGCATAAAATTTACTTTTCTCAATCAAAACTCAAGTAGAACTAAATGCCCAACATAACTCGTAAACCTTTCACATAAGCAATTAGAGTATGCACGTAGTAAAATTATACTCACACGATGCAAAAAGTCGTACACAAAACTCTATGAACTTCAACGAACTCAATGACTCCAAGTCAACAATATTGCACTAAACGTTGTGCTCCCAAAGTCAAATTGCTAAAAGCAAAATCATGAACGAGACGCCAAAATCTCAAAAATCCTCTTCTAGGACGATACTATATACACAACATCGTTTAACAAAATAGCTTCATATAGACACTACGGTAGTTAACTTTCCGTCCAAACTTTAACATATGTGGAGGAGATCCGATGTTAATGTTATGAGCCGTAGTTACTTGTCTACCATCTTAGACAACATAAAACACGGACATCACTATACCCGAAAGAAACGCTTGATAATAACAACATGAAACAAATTCTGACGGAGTTTGCAACCCCCGACATAAGATGGTTCATGTACGTCCAAAACCAAACTCCAAAATATTGTGTGTGCTAAACATTTTCCAAAATTCGTAACACAATCCTCATAAGGATTTGAACACACACAAAATATTTGCTGCAATTTATTTCCAAAATAAACTTGGTGCAAAACCTAGTCGGCAGTCAACGTTTCAGCTCGTACTCCCCCAAAATCCTTCGGTCCACTATTGTCATCCAAATATTTAAACTTCCTAAGGCAAGTTAGGTGATACATCAATTAACTTTATGGTTTTTCCTCAAATCAAAGTCGGCTCAATAAGCCTATGGTTCTAATTCGACCTTCAATTTCGACCCAAAACGGTCTATGACACGGGGTTTTGACACCCCGCGGATCTAACCGCAAGTGTACGGGTCAAAGTCAAGTAATAGTGTACGGAAGTACGAGTATCGAATCCACGGGAACTAGGAACTAAATATCACAATTACTACAATTGCTATTAATTGGACTTGTCAAATTGGAGATTGGTTTTATAACTAATTCAATGCAGAAATTAAAATCAAACAAACACCAGACAACTAGAAAGCAGTTTTGGAATTCAGATGGAGAAACAGTTGAGGGTTGGATATCCTTAGGTTTCACATATGAACTTCAGACTAAAGACAAATACCAGTTAATTCCATCTATTGAATACCCAACCTTGACCCAACTCTTGTTCTCTCTCAAGTAACAACAGTTATATTTGTAAAACACGGTGCTTTCTCAAGCTACCATGAAGTTTATTTCGAAAGCAGACACAAGATTAATCTCTCGATCTCACCTTATGTAGTTCAAAACACATTAAGCACAGGTTATTGTGAGACTAAGGTTTACTCGGTATATCTCTATCCTTTCTTACCTTTAGGTATATGATTTCTAATTCTAGATCTCAATTAATTCTCTCGAAGATAATCGAAAACAATAAAACAGTTGTAAGTTAGCTACGCTCCCAAAAGCATTAAGAACGAAAATCACATGCATTCATTAATTGGAAAAAACTGATAAAGTCATTCGTCATCCATCATATGCTTAGTCCTAATTCAATCCAACCCCCAACATCTTAAAGTTAGTTCATGATGTTGGGGGATTCAAACACGAAATAAAGAGAAACGAAAGTATAAGTGAACATGGTAACGTGATCGTGGTGAATGTGTAAGATGAATTGATGGACTCCCTTTCCTGTGCTTGAATCTACTTCGCGTCGTGAACGTTTCTTCGATTGGTTCTCGATCTTCACTCCAAATGGTGTCACGTGGCTCTAGAAATCACCCCCGAACTGCTCCCGGTCGTCTGCCGTACGTTGGATACCGAAAAAGTGACCTAAATCCCGACTTAAAAAGCTAAAATTCGCAAACAGAGGGTTACGTGACTTGCCACGTGACTTGCAAGTCGCGTAACAAGTCGCGCGTGTCTTTTTTCCTGGGCGGGTCGTTTTCTGGTTCGCGGGTCTTGGGCTTGGCTTCCGGGCTTCCGTTAGGCTTCGTTTTTACTCGTTTTGGGCTCTTTTTCGCTTCTTTTTCTGGGGAATGCCGCCTTTTATCTAACCTGCGAAAATCACTAGATAAACCGTAAAATGCACGCCTTTTCACTTGAATACAAGCCAATCTCGTTGGTTTGAGAACCGAAAATAACGCCAAAAAGTGGCGTTATCAACAACCCCAAACCGAGCGTTGCTTGTCCCCAAGCAAATTAGCGATAAAAACAGAGTAAAAGCACATATCTGTGAAAAAACAATAATAACTGCACAATTCCAATCGGTACCAAGTGATGCATCGGTGATTTCCCATACCCGTGAATATCTTTCTCACTTACGCCTCATTCTTTATTTTGTCCGATCTATGACCTTTTATTGGGAGTTGAACTCGTGACAGTTCCGATTACATTAAGGTTGGTCTAAGTCCAGACATGCTAGGGAAAACATTTCGCCTCGACCTTACCTCACGGGATACTCTCTTTGCACTCGAACCTACGTTATCGCTCGTGTTGTCATGTTTAAGGAGGTTATGTACAAGAATACTCAAATTTCATGACAACTCTATTGAAAGACGCACAAATGTCCAAGAATTTGATCTCAGAAAGAATTAAATAGCAAGACAGGGAATATCGGTAAAGGTAGTCGTAAAACTTAATCACATTTCCCAAAAGATCATCCAGGTCTTTACACGGGTTGTAATGGGGCTAAGGTTAAGGCTAAGAAACGACGGGTAAAAAGGTTCAAATATCCTTGGTGTGTCAATCATTGGCAGTTCCGAACTCTATAACTTTTCGCTCTATTATTTGGCCCTCTTCATCCCTATTGGAGTCGCTTTGACTCTCTTATTTTTCAGCTCTTATTTTCTGCTATAGCTGATATCTAAATAACTGTATTTATTTAATTAATTATTATTAATTTTTTTTTTTTGGGACTTCATTGGTCCTCTTTTCTACTTTTCGGGTTACATTGACCCGTTTTATTCTCATGGCTGGCCGGAATTCTTCTTTTATGCTCTATCTCTATTAGTTCATTACCGCTTACGATTGACACACTTTCGGATAAGGTTGGCTAAGGCTTATGGCTAAAGGTGTAATGGGGTTTAGAAACGAAAATGGTGAGTGTTTGGCTTCAAAAGGGCTATGGATACACAAAAAGGGTAAAAGGGAAACGATAGCTAAACTGGTTTAACATAAACTGGATGCCTGGAATCATATCTGAAGGTCCACATGATATAGTCTACTTTACCCTCACCTAATATCCCGATGTTCGTCTTTGCTACTTAATGCAATAATGTAGTGAGATCATCCTACATTCACGACAAGGAATTCGAAAAGTGTATGTGAATTACGTGTATGAATCCCTCGAGATAAAAGACGTCTTATTAGGCTCAAAACTCACGATCGGGTGGTCTCCACTAATGTCCCTAGTCATGTCCTTTCTCGGTCCTTCCCTAACGGTCACGTCACTATCATAAAGTTCTTCCCACAATGGTCGGTCTCGATCATTCAAAACAAAAAATTTTAGCCTATGTGATCTAGACACTCAGAAGTGTAGGAAATCTACGTGCATCAGGTTGGGCCCGATTGGGCAACCCCAAACCTTCCCCACACATTGTCCCCAATGTGCAAGCAAAGTCGTAGGTGATGCGACTCAATCATTGTGCAGTTATTTACAGGAATAAAAGAAAGACGGGTAAAACATTACATAGCAAGCACACAGAACTCCAAAATTCTAAAGTGGGCACCCCAAACCTAGGCCGTGGCCTAGGTTTGCCAAATAAAAGCCAACCCCAAACCTCGGTGAAACCGAGGTTTGCACAGGGTCTAAAGTGAGTGTGTAGATGGTTCAAAAATGAGGCACCCCAAACCTAAGTGAAACTTAGGTTTGTTGCATCTCGTTCAATTAAAATAGAACGACACATCGAACACCACTCTTTTAGCAGAAAGATTTAGAACGTACCTGTTTTGCCCGGCCGGAGGATTCTTGACAGTTGATCATCAATCGGACACAAAAGGGAGAACATGCAACACACGGAAAAGAAAACAAGGCACACAAAGCAAGCACACAAAGCAATAAAGAAAACACAAACTGCACGAAAAACGGGGAAAAATGGGACTCACGCGGTTTAGCCCGCGACTTGCAAGTCGCGTGGAAAACCGCGTAACCCTCTGTTTCAGAAAACCAACAGAGGGCCCCGCGACTTGCTGCGCGGTATGCTAACTGCGTGACAAGCCGCGTATGTCCCTGTTCAGCTATTTTTGACTTTTTTGATTTTTCGATTTTTATGGCTTTTTTCTTAATTCAATCACACTCAAAAATAAAAAATAAGAGAGAAACACTAACCTTGGTGGGTTGCCTCCCACCCAGCGCCTTATTTAAAGTCGTGGCACGACTGTGCGGTCTTCAACTCGGCTCCGTATCCGCGGAGTTAGATCGCCCACACCTGCGATTCCTCGCGGATTCTCTCATCTTCGGTCCTCCATGACCAGCTCCAGCTTCTCCTTCATCTCGACCTTTCGCCTTCTCAAACATCTTGAAAGTCACCCTCTCGCCGCCTACCCGGAAAGTTATCTCACCTTCTTCCATATCGACCAGTGCTCGACTCGTAGCCAAGAAGGATCTCCCCAGAATTAACGGGACTTCTTCATCCTCGTCTATATCTATTACTACAAAGTCGACAGGGAAGTAAAACTTACCTACTTTTATCAGCACATCCTCAATTACCCCGTACGGGTACCTTATCGAGCGATCGGCCAGCTTCAAGGTCATGTATATCGAGCTTACCTCACCCAGGCCAAGTTTCCTGAAAATCGAAAGAGGCATCAAATTAATACTCGCCCCTAGATCACATAAAACTTTATTAAAATTAAAACTGCCAATTTGAATAGGGATAGAAAAACTCCCTGGGTCTTTAAGCTTTTGGGGCAGCTTATTCTGGAAAATTGCGTTGCACTCTTCAGTGAGTGCAACGGTGGCCTGGTGATCAAGTGCCCTTTTCTTCGAGATAATCTCCTTCATGAACTTAGCGTAAGAAGGCATTTGTGTAAGCGCATCTGCAAATGGTATATTAATGGTTAGTTTCTTAAAAACATTAAGAAATTTAGAAAAGTGAACCTGGTCCTTATTCGCTTTCAGCCTGCCCGGGTAGGGTACTCTCGGGACTTCCGGCTTGACCGGTGGTTGCTCTTGCTCCTTTGCTTCGCTCTCGCTCTTTTTCTCTTCCCTCTTACGCTCTTCCTTAGCCTCTAATGCATCCATATCAACGATCTCCACATCGTTCTCGGCTTCCTCTGCCGGCTCCTCTTTCATCTCTTTGCCATCTCTCAGATAGATGGCATTGCAGTGTTCCCGGTTTTGTCTTTCGGGTTGACTCGGAAGTTTCCCGGGGGCTCGGTTTTGTAGGGTCTCGGAAATCTGCCCTACTTGCCTTTCGAGGATCTTGATAGCGGCGGTGTTCTGCTCGGTAGCCGCTTTGACAGTATTGACTGTGCTGACTAATCCCTCGACTGTAGTCGCTAGTCCCCCGACTGTAGTGTCCATTTTAGACATGAACTTCATCATCATGTCCTCGAGTCCCGGCTTTTTCTCTCCGGACGGTCCCCCATTCCTTTGCTGAAAACCTGGAGGACGATATGCACTATTAGTATTAGAGAAATTAGAAGACTGAGAAAAATTACCTGCCTGTTGACCCGGCTGATTCCATGAGAGATTTGGGTGCTTTTTCCACCCCTCGTTGTAAGTGTTCGAGAACGGATCATTTCTCGGTTGGTTCCGGTTTTGCATATATTGCACTTGCTCGGGTGCTTCTGGAACTCCTCTATTCACCTGATTTGTAAGGAAGGCTAGCTGAGCTTTTAGTTCATTCAGCTCACTACTCTCTTGGACGCTCGCGACTCTTCTTACAGCTGATCTCGGAGTGGAGAAACTGTGCTCGGCTAAGTTCTCAATCAGCTCACATGCTTCCTCGTAGGATCTATCCATCAATGCTCCACCCGCTGCAGCTGTGATGTCGTTCTTGAATTGTGGGTGGAGTCCGCTGAAGAATGTCTGTATGATGACCCAGCCTTGTAGCCCGTGATGCGGACATTTCTTGATCATGTCCTTGTAACGTTCCCATGCCTCATAAAGCGTCTCTTGATCCCATTGACAGAAATGGGTGATCTCCGCCATTAGCTGGGCGGTACGGCTCGGTGGGAAGAACTTTTGAAGAAAAGCCGCTTTCAACTGCGCCCAAGTAGTGATTGAGTCGGGTTGGATGCTCTCAGTCCATGTCTCGGCTCGGCCTTTAAGTGAGAATCCGAATAGTCGCAGCTTGATGGCGTCTTCACTCATGCCATTGATTTTGAACGTGTTGCAGATTCGTTCAAAGGCCCGAAGGTGGGCATGAGGGTCTTCTGTAGGTGTCCCTCCATACTGGTTTTGTTGCACCATCACTATGGTGCTCGGTTTCAGCTCGAAGTAATTCGCCCTAGTAGTGGGCGCTTGAATGCCTATCCGTGCGGCCGCCACATTAGGGTCGGCGAACGACCGCATCGGAACTCTCTCCGGAGGAGGTGGTGGATTGTTGCGAAGTGGTGGTGGATTATTTGGAGGCGGTCTCTCGTCACCCATATTCAGTTGTCGCTTAGCTTTGGTCTCTTTCCGTAGACGATGAGCAGTTCTTTCAATCTCCGGATCAAAGTCTTCAACCTCTTTCCCTCGAGTCGTCCTTGGCATAAACCAAGTGGTACCTGAAAAGAAAGAAAATAAAGTCAATAATCCAAAACTGAAAGTGGTGGAAAATAACAATAAAGAAAATGCCCAATCTAATAGCTCCTATAGATGGTAGTGCTATTAGTTGCAACTAGTTCCCCGGCAGCGGCGCCAAAAACTTGACACGGGGTTTTGACACCCCGCGGATCTAACCGCAAGTGTACGGGTCGAAGTCAAGTAATAGTGTACGGAAGTACGAGTATCGAATCCACGGGAACTAGGAACTAAATATCACAATTACTACAATTGCTATTAATTGGACTTGTCAAATTGGAGATTGGTTTTATAACTAATTCAATGCAGAAATTAAAATCAAACAAACACCAGACAACTAGAAAGCAGTTTTGGAATTCAGATGGAGAAACAGTTGAGGGTTGGATATCCTTAGGTTTCACATATGAACTTCAGACTAAAGACAAATACCAGTTAATTCCATCTATTGAATACCCAACCTTGACCTAACTCTTGTTCTCTCTCAAGTAACAACAGTTATATTTGTAAAACACGGTGCTTTCTCAAGCTACCATGAAGTTTATTTCGAAAGCAGACACAAGATTAATCTCTCGATCTCACCTTATGTAGTTCAAAACACATTAAGCACAGGTTATTGTTAGACTAAGGTTTACTCGGTATATCTCTATCCTTTCTTACCTTTAGGTATATGATTTCTAATTCTAGATCTCAATTAATTCTCTCGAACATAATCGAAAACAATAAAACAGTTGTAAGTTAGCTACACTCACAAAAGCATTAAGAACGAAAATCACATGCATTCATTAATTGGAAAAAACTGATAAAGTCATTCGTCATCCATCATATGCTTAGTCCTAATTCAATCCAACCCCCAACATCTTAAAGTTAGTTCATGATGTTGGGGGATTCAAACACGAAATAAAGAGAAACGAAAGTATAAGTGAACATGGTAACGTGATCGTGGTGAATGTGTAAGATGAATTGATGGACTCCCTTTCCCGTGCTTGAATCTACTTCGCGTCGTGAACGTTTCTTCGATTGGTTCTCGATCTTCACTCCAAATGGTGTCACGTGGCTCTGGAAATCACCCCCGAACTGCTCCCGGTCGTCTGCCGTACGTTGGATACCGAAAAAGTGACCTAAATCCCGACTTAAAAAGCTAAAATTCGCAAACAGAGGGTTACGTGACTTGCCACGTGACTTGCAAGTCGCGTAACAAGTCGCGCGTGTCTTTTTTCCTGCGCGAGTCGTTTTCTGGTTCGCGGGTCTTGGGCTTGGCTTCCGGGCTTCCGTTAGGCTTCGTTTTTACTCGTTTTGGGCTCTTTTTCGCTTCTTTTTCTGGGGAATGCCGCCTTTTATCTAACCTGCGTAAATCACTAGATAAACCGTAAAATGCACGCCTTTTCACTTGAATACAAGCCAATCTCGTTGGTTTGAGAACCGAAAATAACGCCAAAAAGTGGCGTTATCAGTCTACTTAAAACAAATATCATACTTATCGTCACTCCAAGTGACAATTACTAGAATCGTCCATCTCTTCCAACGACTACTAGTTTAGAACCTCCTTCACTACCCCAACGATCATCACATGAAAGCAATTCAAGCATGCACATGTACTAGTAGGTTCACCATCACACTGGCCAAGTGTCACTATGAACGCACCATACATGATTATCCTTGTTACCCTCGACGTGATTCTCGTTTCTAACAACATTCATCAACTTCAAAATATTCTATCTTAAAGTGCCTAAAGGTGAATTTCACTCTCATTTACTTAAACAAACACTAGTTTGAGTCTAGGTATCCAAAATCAACACCTGATTCTCTCAAACTTATGCTCTGATACCAACTTGTAACACCCTCAAATTTGGAAAGAGCAACTAATTTAAAAATTTTGATATTACATCTGAAACAATAAGTAAAATACCTCCAATTACAAACAATGGTTATCTCCAAGTAATACATACTACATAAGTCCCATTACTAAGACTAAACTCACTTCTGACATCACTTAATCCAAATACAAGTGCTACTTCCCAAGGTAAATGCGGAAAACATAACTTAGTTATTCACCTCTCGTGCACTTTACTAGTACTCGCCACTTCACAATGTAGATAACGCTACCCCAACCTGAGCCTGTTGCACATGCCGACAAATAAAAAGGTTAGGCTTACGCCTAGTGAGTTCAAGCATTTTATTATTATTATATCAAATCATAAATCGTCAGTTAATAATTATAGTCATGATTTAAATAAGTCTTTTAAATGAAAGTTTGCGACAAAGACTATCATTTCCCAAAAATATTTCCTAAACAGCATAAGCGACTCATTTTCCAACACACTCAAAATCCATGGGAATCCTTCCCAAACGTGTAAAGCGTTTTCCCAAAAATGAGTTACAATCCCAATTCACCCAAATATGCGAATAGATCTTAATTAGACAAAACCTTCACATACGGTTATCAAAACATACTCAACCCATAAAACATGGAAATGGTCCATTAAATATGACTCTTTATTAAAACATAATACGAAGCAATACGCACACAACCGTAAAATGTAATAAAGATCAAATACCACAAACGGGGGAGACCCGTATCCGTTGAAGGTGGAGGTAACACATAAGTATACCACCCATACAACGTTCATCGCACAACTGGGAGTAGAGATTACAAGCTATGTTATACTCATCTCTGTCCTCCCAACGAAACCGGGAATTACCACATACGTCTGGCTCATTCCACGACTCTGCTCTACGAAGCCGAGTTACACCATAATTGAGGATACACCTTGACGTCTACCCACTTGGTAACGCCTCAAGGCCCGGCACATCGGGACTACCCCCAAGGTATACATCCCGAAGGCGTGGATCGCTACACAGACCTCCAAGGTAAGTGCCCAAGACTATATCCTCCTAATGCCTACTCGTAAAGTCCAGGTCATAAAACATGAGTTCTGAGGTTCGTCCTCAAGATACCCAATCGACCATCACCAATGACTGACTAACATGCCTATGGATCCAAATGCAATACAGTCTAAACAACATGCCTATACCAGGGGGACCCACTCACCCAAGCATGTAAATATTCAACAACGTGCAATAAATGCAAAACGATGCAATAAAAGCAACCCATCAACAAGACTCCATATTGAGCCATTTAAATCGGACAAATGTCCCCAAGACTTGCTCACAGTCAAAACCGAGCAAAGTGCTCCAAGTTGCTAGACCCATACGTCGGTCAAAAATACATTTAAATTTTGTTTAGGCAAACTATACTTCAAAATCATCATTAACCCCAAAAACTCATCATTGGTTAAATAAAAAGGTTTCCCAAAGAACTCACCCCCTTATAATTCTCAATATGACACATAACACTTAAAAGTGTATTCCCCAATTTATTTACAAAATCATTTACACATATATGATTAAATCATCAATTAAACCTCAGTTTGAGTAAATAATCTTTTAAAGACAATTTATGGTTTCTAACCATCCAAACATCCAAAAGTCCCAAATATGGGTGTTTTACACATTTATGAAGATAAACACTTCAAAAGAGTTAAATCAATCAAATAACTTAACCACATACATTTTTAAGTAAAACATACATATATTTGTAAAGTACTCATTTTGGCATGTACAACGTTTTCGCAAAGTAACTTGAACTCACCTTGCTAGATTTAAGCTCAATCTAGGGTTTCTCCAACGTATGCTCCTTTGATGAAGTTTACATCTTCAAGCCAAATCTTCCAAAAACCTAGATCCATAAGTTTCAACCATAAATAATCATCCTCTAATCATAACACATCAACATCTCCTAATATGTCAAACCCTAGTTCTTAAATATGAGGTAACCCATATTTCCTTAACCCATCAACACCAAAATCGTTCAACAACTTCACAAGATGGAAATAAGATGAAATTAACAACAATAACATGTTTAGGTGGGAAGAGATTACCTTAACCAATAAAAACTTCCAAAACAACTCTTAATCTCCACAACAGCTCCAAGCTTCCAAAAATGCCCAACAATGGAGGAAGAGGGTTGATTACAACTTAGATGGTGAAGAAATGAGGAAGAAAAGGGAAGAAGATGATGTTTCTTGAGAAAATCGACTGAGAGAGAGTTAGGTCAAGAGAAAATGTAAAAATGCAGAAGATGAAATGAGAAAAGGATTTAAAGCCCTTCTGGAGCCCGTCGGCGATATTGACAGGCGATAATGACATAGTCACTATCGCTGGGGCATAGTCGCTCACACTCAACCACCCGCGGTACACTTCAGGCGAGAGTGACAGGGCGATAGTGACATGGTCACAATCGCCGGGCACAATCGCTCAAGCCCTTCCACTCTCGGTACACATTGGGCGATAGTGACAGTGTCACAATCGCTGGGCACTATAGCTCAAGGTGTGCCGAAACTCGTTTTGGCCATAACTTCCTCGTTCTAGCTCCGTTTTCGCTCCGAAAAGAACCGTTGGACTCGTATTCAAATTCCCCATCCAACAACACAATAAAATCTTGGATTTAACTCCAAATCCTATTTTCCATATTTTCTTAAAAGATCGATTCCTCACTGAATCGAAGTTGTACTTATCCGAAAATCACGGGTGTTACATTTATGCTTAGATCTAAGTCCGAAACCCGATGAACCCAACCCGATGAACCCGAAAACTGATTAGATCCAAAGTCCGAAACTCGAACTTTACTTAGGAAGGGTTTCGGGGCCTGTTTTATCCACCCAAAACCCGATCGGGATGGGGGTTTTTCGGCCCGGCCCGACCCGACCCGACCGATGCTCACCCCTAGTTTTTAGTAGAAAACAACTTTGAAAAGTTACAGCTTCCGTCCTACAAGCGTTTTGACGATTTACCCATACTTAGAGAACAAATTAAGATTTGACATCTAAATTAAAAACGTACTACTATTTCTTAGGAATCTAATCGTCTAAAATGCATATTTTTTGGATCAATGACCAATTTTATATGAATTTTACAAAAACAGTGCGCAAAACCCGTTTTAACATCACCAGTTTTGGAAATACATTATTTCGAGCCCCTTAAAGTCGCAATTAGATCTCGTTGTAAACTAGAAAGTTGTTCTAGACACAGAGAGCTTTCCATCGATATATTATACACCTCAATCAGACCAATGAGTGAGTGATTTTATACAGATTTTTCA
>CM066312.1:881797-908419 GCA_033807775.1 Saussurea involucrata | reverse complement strand
GAATCTTCGACTTGAAAGCTCTTTGACTTGAAAGTTCTTTGACTTAAAATATATTTGACTTGAAAGCTCTTTGACATGAAATTGAATTAAACATTTCTCCCCCTTTTTCGATGAAAGTGAGCATCATTATCATCGAAAACCTTCTTCAATTTCAGTCGTGACTCTGAGTATTACTAACCTTGCTCCCCCTCAAAATAAGAATTCTGGAGCAATTTGTTTTCTCCCCCTGAAAGTATGCAAATATTTCAATAACGTATTCATTTCAAATACAGTGCTTTAGATAAAACATTTATACAAGGAAAATAAAATTCATTGAAATTCATTTTATAACTACTAACATTTGATCATTTGAAAGCTGGACAAAAGAAATTCAACTTAATGAAATTTAACAGATATTTCAATCAAATGAAATCAAATGCATGTGTTTTGGATTCAAAAACAAGTCATCATTGCATATCAAGTTACAAATGTTCAGTTTCAACCCCTTTATTAAATCTATTTGGTGTGCTAGCATGTGAAATATGATTAGCATCCAGCGTATGCAATTCTAAAACATATAAGAATACTTTGCTCTACTCACACTATTTGTCCAAAATCAGGATTTTCACAAATTTACGGTTTATCGCGACTTTGTATTTTCCCCAAGTTTCAAGAGATGTGTGCTCTTTGGCATCTTTTGATTTTGTGCACATTGGCATCTTTTGATTTGTGCTCATTGGCATCTTTTGATTTTGTGCCCATTGGCATCCTTTGATTTTGTGCACATTGGCATCTTTTGATCAAAAAGTTTAGTAAGAATAAGATACACCGTTAAACATGACTTTCTATCTGGTTCTATAGAAGGATTTGGGTTAGCAGATCCCAGACCAGTTGGCCTTAGGTGCTAGGTGACGAGCACCCCTTAGAACTTAATTTCCCAAACCAGAAAGGCCATATCGATATATCTTAAACCCATTTGTACCAGTAGAACATGGCTTTCCATCTGGTTCTATTGCAGGATTTGGGTCAGCCGATCCCAGACCAGTTGATCTTAGGGACTAGGTGTCGAGCACCCCTTAGGACTTACTATCCCAAACCAGAAAGGCCACAGGCACAAACTTTCAAACTAAATGATAGTGCAACAATTTTATCTCATTCACGTGGTTCTAAAACATAGTGCTTCTCCCATATTTTCATTTCCATCCATCATTCTGACATATAGGCTTTTTTAGCATTGTATTCTATATATATCCAGATTCACATAACTTTGAGCATTCAGCATAATTTCATTCATGTTTTGCTGACCTTTCGATTTATTTCAGAGGTGAAAATTGAAGCAAATCTAACTCAAATAGTACAAAGTTTCTTGTAAAATCATCTTTTAGCACACATTTAATTCATTGAATGAAAATTGAAAATTTCATCTGGTTGAAGTAAATTTGTAAAGATTCAAGTTTTCAAAGCAGTAGAAACAAAATATGATCCAATGTTATTCTATCACCACTTGTTCCTTGAAACAGAAAGATGTAGCAGTTAAGGATATCACCTGATAAGTATGAGTTCTAAACTGATTTGTTTAGAAGTCTTAGTTGTTGAAGTACGGGTCCTGAACTGAATTGTTCAGAAGCCATTTTCGTTGAAGCACGGGTTTTGAACTGATATGTTCAAAAGCCAATAATATTTGTCTCCCCCTTAACGGTACAAATATTTTTCAAAAAATACACCGCTTCTCTTCTGTTTTCAGTACAACACATGAAGAACCTGCAAAACAGATTAAGCAGATTTTGGTACCCAATAGCATTTGGGTCCTAGTGGGTTAGGATATTCACATAGATTTAACTAAACAAGAACACAAACTCCCCCTCAATATGTTTAAAAAGAGTGAGAAATGACTAAGGATTCAACATTCCTAGTTTGCTGATTAAAAAATTGAACCTTTTTTCATCTAAAGGTTTTGTGAAGAGATCAGCAAGTTCTAGTTCTGTCGGTACAAAGTGCATTTCTATAGTTCCCTTCTCAACATGGTCTTTGATAAAATGGTACCTTACATCTATATGCTTTGTCTTGGAGTGCTGAACAGGATTCTCAGTTATTGCAATGGCACTTTTAGAATCACAGTAAATTGGGATTTTGTTGATGATATATCCATAATCCTTAAGCTGCGTCTTCATCCAGATTACTTGTGAACAACAACTAGCAGCTGCCACATATTCTGCTTCGGCCGTAGATGTTGAAACACAGGTTTGCTTCTTTGACGACCAACTTACAAGCTTATCTCCCAAAAACTGACAAGCACCAGATGTGCTTTTCCTGTCCATCATATTTCCCGCATGATCTGCATCTGTGTAAGCAGTTAGTTCAAACCCTGAATCCTTAGTATACCAAAGACCCAGATTTCTTGTGCCTTTGAGATATCTAAGAATCCTCTTTACAGCCACAAGGTGAGATACCTTCGGGTTAGCTTGAAAACGTGCACAAAAGGATGTTGCAAAAAAAATATCCGGTCTACTTGCCGTTAGATATAGTAAAGATCCAATCATACCACGGTATAACTTTTGATCAACCGATTCACTGGATGAATCAGCGTCCAAAAGCCTACCGGTAGCCATGGGAGTTTTCATGGTGGAAGAGGAATTTAAGTCAAATTTCTTCAGCATATCAGTTATATATTTTGATTGATTGATAAAAATGCCTTTATTTGACTGAGTCACTTGGAGACCAAGGAAAAATTTTAGCTCTCCCATCATGCTCATTTGAAAGCGGCTTTTCATCACCATTTCAAAATCTTTACACAAATCTGGATTCGTAGAACCAAATATTATGTCGTCAACATATATTTGTACTAGCATTAAGTCTTTACCTTTTTTCTTGAGAAATAGAGTTGTATCAATTGTACCTTTGGTGTATCCATTTTCAAGCAAATGAATAGTCAGAGTCTCATACCATGCCCTCGGTGCTTGCTTTAAGCCGTAGAGTGCTTTGTCTAAAATGTAGACATGGTTGGGATATTTGGGATCAACAAAGCCTTCAGGTTGACTTACATACACTTCCTCATGTAGTATTCCATTCAGAAACGCAGATTTGACGTCCATTTGGAATACCTTCATGTTCTTGTGTGCTGCGTATGCAAGAAAGATCCTTATTGCTTCAATCCTTGCTACTGGTGCATAGGTTTCATCATAATTGATTCCTTCTTGTTGATTGTAACCTTTAGCAACCAGTCTTGCTTTATTTCTGACTATAATCCCCGCTTCGTCCTTTTTGTTTCTAAAAACCCATTTGGTTCCAACTATGGTTTTGTCTTTTGGACGTTTCACCAAGTGCCACACTTCGTTGCGTTTGAGCTCATTTAATTCCTCTTGCATGGCGTTGATCCAATCTGGATCTTGTAAAGCTTCAGATGCTTTCTTGGGTTCTAACGTGCTTAGAAAGTTTACGTACAAACATTCGTTTGTAGTCGTAGATCGGGTTTTCACTCCATCATTTAGATCACCAATTATATCAGCCGGAGGATGTGCTCTTGTCCATTTATGACTGCTCGGAAGAGTTGGAATATCCAAACGAGTGTTTGATGAATCATTTTCATCCAATACTGCAAAAATCTCCTCGGTCGATTCAGCTGAAGATACATTTGTCGTTTCCGGTATGTTGACTTCTGTTTCTAATCCTTCAGATGTGGAAGTCTCCGATGAATGATTTTCTGAAACCTGAACGACTGGTTGAATTTCAGGTTCAGAGACAGGACCATGTTCACTTGGAGTCTCATTAATTTCCACAGAAGTACTGGTATCGACATCTTCGGATGGTCCAGAGATATTTGCACTCGTCTGTTTCTGAGATGCATTCACAGATGTGATGGGTGGTTCCATATCTGCACAGTAATCCATAAATGCATCATGAAATAATAAATCTAAATCAGTATTATTAGTACTTAAAACTGAATTAGAAAACTGTTTCGGCACAGGTTCTACTCCTTTCTTAGTAGAAACTTCAGATTTCTATACGAGTTCTGAACTGAATTGTCCAGAAATCAAGGTCACAATCTCGTCGAACGTAACGTTGATACTCTCGATAACTGATTTTGTTCGATTATTATAAATCCTGTATGCCTTTGAGTTCAAGGAATAGCCTATAAAAATGCCCTCATCAGCCTTGACTTGAAGCTTTGAAAGATATTCACGGTCTTTCATGACAAAACACCTGCATCCAAATACACGCAAAAATTTGATGTTAGGTTTGCGATTGTTGATTAATTCATATGCAGTTTTGTTAAAGCGTTTATTTATAATCGTTCTGTTTTGAGTAAAACACGCTGTGGATACTGCTTCAGTCCATAGACTTGGTGGAAGACCAGAGTAGGCAAGCATCGTTCTAGCAGCTTCTACAAGAGTTCGATTTTTTCTTTCAACTACTCCATTTTGTTGTGGAGTAATTGGGGCAGAAAAATTATGAGTTATTCCAACGGATTCAAGAAAAGATGAAAAGTTGCATTTTTTAATTCAGTTCCGTTGTCACTTTGGATTTTTCGAACAGGGCGTTGTAGAAGAGTTTGAATCTTCTTGATGAATTTAATGATCTGCTCGGGTGCTTCAGACTTGAGTCGTAAGAAATCCAACCAAGTATACCGCGAAAACTCATCAACCATAACTAATATGTATTTATTTCCTCCCATTGACTGAGTTCGCATTGGGCCACAGAGATCCATGTGAATTAATTCCAAGGCATTGTTACAATTAGACAAAGTCTTGGTCTTGTGTGAAACATGTTTCATCTTTCCCATTTCACAAGCTGGACACACAGAAACTTTGTCAATTTTCATTTCAGGAAGGCCGGAAACTAATCCATCTATTCGAAGTTTGTTGATGCTGCGAAAATTTTGATGTGAGAGCCTTCGATGCCATAACCAACACTCTTCTTGTGAAGCTTTTGATACAAGACAAATTTGATTAGAAGCTACAAGAGTTGTAAAATCAGTCATGTATAAGTCTCCGCATCTTTTTGCTCTGAAGATTTCTGACCAATTAGCATCCAAGATGTAGCAAAAATCTTTATCAAACAGCACCTTACAGTTCTTGTCGCAGAACTGACTTATACTGAAAAGGTTATGCCCTAAACCTTCAACATACAAGATCTTTTGTATTTGCATCGAGTCATTTTTCAACGTTCCATAGCCTCGAACGTGACCTTTTGAGTCATTTCCAAATCCCACTGATCCTCCAGGATGTACAATAAAATCTTGCAAGAAGTGCTTGTACCCCGTCATGTGTCTAGATGCTCCCGAATCAATGACCCACACATGACGGTCCTGTTAAGAAACAATTATCTTATTTTAGGTACCCATATTTGCATGGGTCCTTTCTTGTTAGTACGGATCAGTTTATTAATGACATTTTATGACCCTTGAATTTTGCCTTTAAAAGTTAAGCGATTGAGTAAATTTGGTTTGTTAACTTCATCTTTTGGAATCCATTTCCAATCCATATTTACTTCAACTGTTTTTGTTTCCTTCATCTTTTTATTCTGTTTGTTTGATCTGAAACCGAACATTTTGGCAAATTTGTTTGCTGAAGATTTTAAAGAGAAGGAAGAAGTATTAGACTTCTTATTTGTTGGATCATTTCTGTTTAGCTTGAAATAGTTGTCCCAACAGTGAGCACAATGAATTCTTCTTTTAGCTTGTGATAATAATTTGAAATCTGAAATTGCGGAATTATTATTGCCACAAACATTGCAAACATTACAAGAATGTATACAATTTTTATTTAAAGAACTACATTTCTCAGAGTCGGTACTTCTATTCTTGCTATTCAGAACTTGTTCCTTCAAATCCACATACTTTTCTTCATCCATTTCTGAGAAAGAAGAAGAAACATTGTCAGAACCTTTAGAGGTAGAAGGATCACTTGAAAACAAATTAGATTTATTTTCGGATGATTTTTCTTTCTCTTTTACTTTTGGGGTTGGTTCTGTTTTCAAATCAGATACTTTTGATGAAAACCTTTTATGAAAGACTTCACAAAATTTTAATTCTATTTCAAACTCAGTTCTTTCCTTTTTATTCTTTTCTTTTTCAAGAAATAGAACTTTCTCAAAATCTGAAATTTGTTTTGAAAGTTCTACACATCTTAATTCAAGATCTTTCTTTTCTTTAAAAAATTTAAGCTTTTCAAAAGAGTCAAACATACTTGAAGATTTATTCTGATCTTTGGATTCAGCTTGTTTTGAACATTTTTCACAGCTTTTTGAAACCGTAGAGTTTGATATTTCATATAATTTGGATTCTAGTCTTCGAATCTCACATTCAAGATCAAGATTGACCTTTTTTGTATGATCAAGATCTAGTCCAATATTTTCATGATCATCCTCTAATTTTTCAAAATCTAATTGCCATTTAGAAATTTGATTTTCTAAATCAACAATTTTAATTAAGGTTGAGTCCAAATCAGGAAATTCAGAAGAGGTTTCTGGAACAAACTCCTTTTTGTCAGAATCTGATGTAATATTTGACTCTATTTCAACATTAGATTCAGTTTTAACAGATATAGGTTCATTGATTTTGTCAACAGTTGTTTTAGCCATAGATTCATCGGAAAACAACGAACTAAATCCAGTTGGTTCAACCAGTTTGGTTTTGTAACTGGAGTTTAATTCATCATATTTAAAATTTGTTATGTTGTATCTAGGACCTTTGTCTGTTTTAGCTTCATCTTTCTTTGAAATAGGAGTTGAAGAATTTGAAGCATTATCTTTAATAGGAGTTTCTGATTTAGGAGATGTTTCTGATAAAATAACTTGTTGCAAAATTCCATTATTTGTCTTAGCTTTTTCTTGTATCTTTGGAGGTGTTTTTGTTATTATGACTTGTTGCAACACTTCATTATTTGGTTTAACAGATACATGTGAATTAACAGGTGTTTCTGTTATAATGACTTGTTGCAACTTTACATTTCCTGGTTTAACAAAAACTTTTGCAATTTGAGGAATCTCCTTTATCAGAGTTTGCTTCAAAACTTCCTTTTTTCAGTAGTTTTTATGGTTTTGAAACTCTTGTCATCAGATAACCCTAGACCCATTTTTGGATTATAAAATCGTTTATCTTTTGGGTTACTAGTCAACAAATTCAGCGTTTGCTCAGATTGGCCTCTTTTGTAATTTAAATCTTCAAGCTGCTTAATCTTTTCAATTGCTTCATTTCTTTCATCAGAAAGAACCTTGAGTTTGAACTGAAAATCAATGTTTTCATCATTTAAATCAGTTATTTTCTTTTTTAACTCAGAAATTTCAAATTCAAGTATTTAAACATTTGATCTAATAATTTCTTTCTCCTTTTCTCTATCTTCAGCTAAACATTTATAAAGAAGTGCTTCATCATGATATTTCAACTTTGAGCTTTTCTCATCTTCAAATTGCTTTTGCACTTTTTCAATTTTCTTTTGAGCCTTTTTAAATTTCTCGTTAAACTCAAATATCACTCATTGGTCTGATTGAGGTGTATAATATATCGATGGAAAGCTCTCTGTGTCTATAACAACTTTCTAGTTTACAACGAGATCTAATTGCGACTTTAAGGGGCTCGAAATAATGTATTTCCAAAACTGGTCATGTTAAAACGGGTTTTGCGCACTGTTTTTGTAAAATTCATATAAAATTGGTCATTGATCCAAAAAATATGCATTTTAGACGATTAGATTCCTAAGAAATAGTAGTACGTTTTTAATTTAGATGTCAAATCTTAATTTGTTCTCTAAGTATGGGTAAATCGTCAAAACGCATGTAGGACGGAAGCTGTAACTTTTCAAAGTTGTTTTCTACTAAAAACTAGGGGTGAGCATCGGTCGGGTCGGGTCGGGCCGAAAAACCCCCATCCCGATCGGGTTTTGGGTGGACAAAACAGGCCCCGAAACCCTTCCTAAGTAAAGTTCGAGTTTCGGACTTTGGGTCTAATCGGTTTTCGGGTTCATCGGGTCGGGTTCATCGGGTTTCAGACTTAGAACTAAGCATAAAGTTCTGTTTATTGAAAAATCCGTATAAAATCACTCACTCATTGGTCTGATTGAGGTGTATAATATATTGATGGAAAGCTCTCTGTGTCTAGAACAACTTTCTAGTTTACAACGAGATCTAATTGCGACTTTAAGGGGCTCGAAATAATGTATTTCCAAAACTAGTCATGTTAAAACGGGTTTTGCGCACTGTTTTTGTAAAATTCATATAAAATTGGTCATTGATCAAAAAATATGCATTTTAGACGATTAGATTCCTAAGAAATAGTAGTACGTTTTTAATTTAGATGTCAAATCTTAATTTGTTCTCTAAGTATGGGTAAATCGTCAAAACGCATGTAGGACGGAAGCTGTAACTTTTCAAAGTTGTTTTCTACTAAAAACTAGGGGTGAGCATCGGTCGGGTCGGGTCGGGCCGAAAAACCCCCATCCCGATCGGGTTTTGGGTGGACAAAACAGGCCCCAAAACCCTTCCTAAGTAAAGTTCGAGTTTCGGACTTTGGGTGTAATCGGTTTTCGGGTTCATCGGGTCGGGTTCATCGGGTTTCGGACTTAGATCTAAGCATAAAGTTCTGTTTGTTGAAAAATCCGTATAAAATCACTCACTCATTGGTCTGATTGAGGTGTATAATATATCGATGGAAAGCTCTCTGTGTCTAGAACAACTTTCTAGTTTACAACGAGATCTAATTGCGACTTTAAGGGGCTCGAAATAATGTATTTCCAAAACTGGTCATGTTAAAACGGGTTTTGCGCACTGTTTTTGTAAAATTCATATAAAATTGGTCATTGATCCAAAAAATATGCATTTTAGACGATTTGATTCCTAAGAAATAGTAGTACGTTTTTAATTTAGATGTCAAATCTTAATTTGTTCTCTAAGTATGGGTAAATCGTCAAAACGCATGTAGGACGGAAGCTGTAACTTTTCAAAGTTGTTTTCTATTAAAAACTAGGGGTGAGCATCGGTCGGGTCGGGTCGGGCCGAAAAACCCCCATCCCGATCGGGTTTTGGGTGGACAAAACAGGCCCCAAAACCCTTCCTAAGTAAATTTCGAGTTTCGGACTTTGGGTCTAATCGGTTTTCGGGTTCATCGGGTCGGGTTCATCGGGTTTCGGACTTAGATCTAAGCATAAAGTTCTGTTTGTTGAAAAATCCATATAAAATCACTCACTCATTGGTCTGTTTGAGGTGTATAAATTATCGATGGAAAGCTCTCTGTGTCTAGAACAACTTTCTAGTTTACAACGAGATCTAAATGCGACTTTAAGGGGCTCGAAACAATGTATTTCCAAAACAGGTCATGTTAAAACGGGTTTGCGCACTGTTTTTGTAAAATTTATATAAAATTGGTCATTGATCAAAAAAATATGCATTTTAGACGATTAGATTCCTAAGAAATAGTAGTACGTTTTTAATTTAGATGTCAAATCTTAATTTGTTCTCTAAGTATGGGTAAATCGTCAAAACGCATGTAGTACGGAAGCTGTAACTTTTCAAATATGTTTTCTACTAAAAACTAGGGGTGAGCATCGGTCGGGTCGGGTCGGGTCGGGCCGAAAAATCCCCATCCCGATCGGGTTTTGGGTGGACAAAACAGGCCCCGAAACCCATCCTAAGTAAAGTTCGAGTTTCGGACTTTGGGTCTAATGGGTTTTCGGGTTCATCGGGTTTCGGACTTAGACCTAAGCATAAAGTTCTGTTTGTTGAAAAATCCGTATAAAATCACTCACTCATTGGTCTGATTGAGGTGTATAATATATCGATGGAAAGCTCTCTGTGTCTAGAACAACTTTCTAGTTTACAACGAGATCTAATTGCGACTTTAAGGGGCTCGAAATAATGTATTTCCAAAACTAGTCATGTTAAAACGGGTTTTGCGCACTGTTTTTGTAAAATTCATATAAAATTGGTCATTGATCCAAAAAAATATGCATTTTAAACGATTAGATTTCTAAGAAATAGTAGTACGTTTTTAATTTAGATGTCAAACCTTAATTTGTTCTCTAAGTATGGGTAAATCGTCAAAACGCATGTAGGACGGAAGCTGTAACTTTTCAAAGTTGTTTTCTACTAAAAACTAGGGGTGAGCATCGGTCGGGTCGGGTCGGGCCGAAAAACCCCCATCCCGATCGGGTTTTGGGTGGACAAAACAGGCCCCGAAACCCTTCCTAAGTAAAGTTCGAGTTTCGGACTTTGGGTCTAATCGGTTTTCGGGTTCATCGGGTCGGGTTCATCGGGTTTCGGACTTAGATCTAAGCATAAAGTTATGTTTGTTGAAAAATCCGTATAAAATCACTCACTCATTGATCTGATTGAGGTGTATAATATATCGATGGAAAGCTCTCTGTGTCTAGAACAACTTTCTAGTTTACAACGAGATCTAATTGCGACTTTAAGGGGCTCGAAATAATGTATTTCCAAAACTGGTCATGTTAAAACGGGTTTGCGCACTGTTTTTGTAAAATTTATATAAAATTGGTCATTGATCAAAAAAATATGCATTTTAGACGATTAGATTCCTAAGAAATAGTAGTACGTTTTTAATTTAGATGTCAAATCTTAATTTGTTCTCTAAGTATGGGTAAATCGTCAAAACGCATGTAGTACGGAAGCTGTAACTTTTCAAAGTTGTTTTCTACTAAAAACTAGGGGTGAGCATCGGTCGGGTCGGGTCGGGCCAAAAAACCCCCATCCCGATCGGGTTTTGGGTGGACAAAACAGGCCCCGAAACCCTTCCTAAGTAAAGTTCGAGTTTCGGACTTTGGGTCTAATCGGTTTTCGGGTTCATCGGGTCGGGTTCATCGGGTCGGGTTCATCGGGTTTCGGACTTAGATCTAAGCATAAAGTTCTGTTTGTTGAAAAATCCATATAAAATCACTCATTCATTGGTCTGATTGAGGTGTATAAATTATCGATGGAAAGCTCTCTGTGTCTAGAACAACTTTCTAGTTTACAACGAGATCTAATTGCGACTTTAAGGGGCTCGAAACAATGTATTTCCAAAACTGGTCATGTTAAAACGGGTTTGCGCACTGTTTTTGTAAAATTTATATAAAATTGGTCATTGATCAAAAAAATATGCATTTTAGACGATTAGATTCCTAAGAAATAGTAGTACGTTTTTAATTTAGATGTCAAATCTTAATTTGTTCTCTAAGTATGGGTAAATCGTCAAAACGCATGTAGTACGGAAGCTGTAACTTTTCAAAGTTGTTTTCTACTAAAAACTAGGGGTGAGCATCGGTCGGGTCGGGTCGGGTCGGGCCGAAAACCCCCCATCCCGATCGGGTTTTGGGTGGACAAAACAGGCCCCGAAACCCATCCTAATTAAAGTTCGAGTTTCGGACTTTGGGTCTAATGGGTTTTCGGGTTCATCGGGTTTCGGACTTAGACCTAAGCATAAAGTTCTGTTTGTTGAAAAATCCGTATAAAATCACTCACTCATTGGTCTGATTGAGGTGTATAATATATCGATGGAAAGCTCTCTGTGTCTAGAACAACTTTCTAGTTTACAACGAGATCTAATTGCGACTTTAAGGGGCTCGAAATAATGTATTTCCAAAACTAGTCATGTTAAAACGGGTTTTGCGCACTGTTTTTGTAAAATTCATATAAAATTGGTCATTGATCCAAAAAAATATGCATTTTAAACGATTAGATTTCTAAGAAATAGTAGTACGTTTTTAATTTAGATGTCAAATCTTAATTTGTTCTCTAAGTATGGGTAAATCGTCAAAACGCATGTAGGACGGAAGCTGTAACTTTTCAAAGTTGTTTTCTACTAAAAACTAGGGGTGAGCATCGGTCGGGTCTGGTCGGGCCGAAAAACCCCCATCCCGATCGGGTTTTGGGTGGACAAAACAGGCCCCGAAACCCTTCCTAAGTAAAGTTCGAGTTTCGGAATTTGGGTCTAATCGGTTTTCGGGTTCATCGGGTCGGGTTCATCGGGTTTCGGACTTAAATCTAAGCATAAAGTTATGTTTGTTGAAAAATCCGTATAAAATTACTCACTCATTGGTCTGATTGAGGTGTATAATATATCGATGGAAAGCTCTCTGTGTCTAGAACAACTTTCTAGTTTACAACGAGATCTAATTGCGACTTTAAGGGGCTCGAAATAATGTATTTCCAAAACTGGTCATGTTAAAACGGGTTTGCGCACTGTTTTTGTAAAATTTATATAAAATTGGTCATTGATCAAAAAAATATGCATTTTAGACGATTAGATTCCTAAGAAATAGTAGTACGTTTTTAATTTAGATGTCAAATCTTAATTTGTTGTCTAAGTATGGGTAAATCGTCAAAACGCATGTAGTACGGAAGCTGTAACTTTTCAAAGTTGTTTTCTACTAAAAACTAGGGGTGAGCATCGGTCGGGTCGGGTCGGGCCGAAAAACCCCCATCCCGATCGGGTTTTGGGTGGACAAAACAGGCCCCGAAACCCATCCTAAGTAAAGTTCGAGTTTCGGACTTTGGGTCTAATGGGTTTTCGGGTTCATCGGGTCGGGTTCATCGGGTTTCGGACTTAGACCTAAGCATAAAGTTCTGTTTGTTGAAAAATCCGTATAAAATCACTCACTCATTGGTCTAATTGAGGTGTATAATATATCGATGGAAAGCTCTCTGTGTCTAGAACAACTTTCTAGTTTACAACGAGATCTAATTGCGACTTTAAGGGGCTCGAAATAATGTATTTCCAAAACTAGTCATGTTAAAAAGGGTTTTGCGCACTGTTTTTGTAAAATTCATATAAAATTGGTCATTGATCCAAAAAATATGCATTTTAGACGATTAGATTCCTAAGAAATAGTAGTACGTTTTTAATTTAGATGTCAAATCTTAATTTGTTCTCTAAGTATGGGTAAATCGTCAAAACGCATGTAGGACGGAAGCTGTAACTTTTCAAAGTTGTTTTCTACTAAAAACTAGGGGTGAGCATCGGTCGGGTCGGGTCGGGCCGAAAAACCCCCATCCCGATCGGGTTTTGGGTGGACAAAACAGGCCCCGAAACCCTTCCTAAGTAAAGTTTGAGTTTCGGACTTTGGGTCTAATCGGTTTTCGGGTTCATCGGGTCGGGTTCATCGGGTTTCGGACTTAGATCTAAGCATAAAGTTCTGTTTGTTGAAAAATCCGTATAAAATCACTCACTCATTGGTCTGATTGAGGTGTATAATATATCGATGGAAATCTCTCTGTGTCTAGAACAACTTCCTAGTTTACAACGAGATCTAATTGCGACTTTAAGGGGCTCGAAATAATGTATTTCCAAAACTGGTCATGTTAAAACGGGTTTTGCGCACTGTTTTTGTAAAATTCATATAAAATTGGTCATTGATCCAAAAAATATGCATTTTAGACGATTAGATTCCTAAGAAATAGTAGTACGTTTTTAATTTAGATGTCAAATCTTAATTTGTTCTCTAAGCATGGGTAAATCGTCAAAACGCATGTAGTACGGAAGCTGTAACTTTTCAAAGTTGTTTTCTACTAAAAACTAGGGGTGAGCATCGGTCGGGTCGGGTCGGGTCGGGCCGAAAACCCCCCATCCCGATCGGGTTTTGGGTGGACAAAACAGGCCCCGAAACCCATCCTAAGTAAAGTTCGAGTTTCGGACTTTGGGTCTAATGGGTTTTCGGGTTCATCGGGTTTCGGACTTAGACCTAAGCATAAAGTTCTGTTTGTTGAAAAATCCGTATAAAATCACTCACTCATTGGTCTGATTGAGGTGTATAATATATCGATGGAAAGCTCTCTGTGTCTAGAACAACTTTCTAGTTTACAACGAGATCTAATTGCGACTTTAAGGGGCTCGAAATAATGTATTTCCAAAACTGGTCATGTTAAAACGGGTTTGCGCACTGTTTTTGTAAAATTTATATAAAATTGGTCATTGATCAAAAAAATATGCATTTTTGACGATTAGATTCCTAAGAAATAGTAGTACGTTTTTAATTTAGATGTCAAATCTTAATTTGTTCTCTAAGTATGGGTAAATCGTCAAAACGCATGTAGTACGGAAGCTGTAACTTTTCAAAGTTGTTTTCTACTAAAAACTAGGGGTGAGCATCGGTCGGGTCGGGTCGGGCCGAAAACCCCCCATCCCGATCGGGTTTTGGGTGGACAAAACAGGCCCCGAAACCCATCCTAAGTAAAGTTCGAGTTTCGGACTTTGGGTCTAATGGGTTTTCGGGTTCATCGGGTCGGGTTCATCGGGTTTCGGACTTAGACCTAAGCATAAAGTTCTGTTTGTTGAAAAATCCGTATAAAATCACTCACTCATTGGTCTAATTGAGGTGTATAATATATCGATGGAAAGCTCTCTGTGTCTAGAACAACTTTCTAGTTTACAACGAGATCTAATTGAAACTTTAAGGGGCTCGAAATAATGTATTTCCAAAACTAGTCATGTTAAAACGGGTTTTGCGCACTGTTTTTGTAAAATTCATATAAAATTGGTCATTGATCCAAAAAATATGCATTTTAGACGATTAGATTCCTAAGAAATAGTAATACGTTTTTAATTTAGATGTCAAATCTTAATTTGTTCTCTAAGTATGGGTAAATCGTCAAAACGCATGTAGGACGGAAGCTGTAACTTTTCAAAGTTGTTTTCTACTAAAAACTAGGGGTGAGCATCGGTCGGGTCGGGTCGGGCCGAAAAACCCTCATCCCGATCGGGTTTTGGTTGGACAAAACAGGTCCCGAAACCCTTCCTATGTAAAGTTCGAGTTTCGGACTTTGGGTCTAATCGATTTTCGGGTTCATCGGGTCGGGTTCATCGGGTTTCAGACTTAGATCTAAGCATAAAGTTCTGTTTGTTGAAAAATCCGTATAAAATCACTCACTCATTGGTCTGATTGAGGTGTATAATATATCGATGGAAAGCTCTCTGTGTCTAGAACAACTTCGTAGTTTACAACGAGATCTAATTGCGACTTTAAGGGGCTCGAAATAATGTATTTCCAAAACTGGTCATGTTAAAACGGGTTTTGCGCACTGTTTTTGTAAAATTCATATAAAATTCGTCATTGATCCAAAAAATATGCATTTTAGACGATTAGATTCCTAAGAAATAGTAGTACGTTTTTAATTTAGATGTCAAATCTTAATTTGTTCTCTAATATGGGTAAATCGTCAAAACGCATGTAGGACGGAAGCTGTAACATTTCAAAGTTGTTTTCTACTAAAAACTAGGGGTGAGCATCGGTCGGGTCGGGTCGGGCCGAAAAACCCCCATCCCGATCGGGTTTTGGGTGGACAAAACAGGCCCCGAAACCCTTCCTAAGTAAAGTTCGAGTTTCGGACTTTGGGTCTAATCGGTTTTCGGGTTCATCGGGTCGGGTTCATCGGGTTTCGGACTTAGATCTAAGCATAAAGTTCTGTTTGTTGAAAAATCCGTATAAAATCACTCACTCATTGGTCTGATTGAGGGGTATAATATATCGATGGAAAGCTCTCTGTGTCTAGAACAACTTTCCAGTTTACAATGAGATCTAATTGCGACTTTAAGGGGCTCGAAAATATGTATTTCCAAAACTGGTAATGTTAAAACGGGTTTTGCGCACTGTTTTTGTAAAATTTATATAAAATTTGTCATTGATCCAAAAAATATGCATTTTAGACGATTAGATTCCTAAGAAATAGTAGTACGTTTTTAATTTAGATGTCAAATCTTAATTTGTTCTCTAAGTATGGGTAAATCGTCAAAACGCATGTAGTACGGAAGCTGTAACTTTTCAAAGTTGTTTTCTACTAAAAACTAGGGGTGAGCATCGGTCGGGTCGGGTCGGGCCGAAAAACCCCCATCCCGATCGGGTTTTGGGTGGACAAAACAGGCCCCGAAACCCTTCCTAAGTAAAGTTCGAGTTTCGGACTTTGGGTCTAATGGGTTTTCGGGTTCATCGGGTCGGGTTCATCGGGTTTCGTACTTAGACCTAAGCATAAAGTTCTGTTTGTTGAAAAATCCGTATAAAATCACTCACTCATTGGTCTAATTGAGGTGTATAATATATCGATGGAAAGCTCTCTGTGTCTAGAACAACTTTCTAGTTTACAACGAGATCTACTTGCGACTTTAAGGGGCTCGAAATAATGTATTTCCAAAACTAGTCATGTTAAAACGGGTTTTTGGCACTGTTTTTGTAAAATTCATATAAAATTGGTCATTGATCCAAAAAATATACATTTTAGACGATTAGATTCCTAAGAAATAATAGTACGTTTTTAATTTAGATGTCAAATCTTAATTTGTTCTCTAAGTATGGGTAAATCGTCAAAACGCATGTAGGACGGAAGCTGTAACTTTTCAAAGTTGTTTTCTACTAAAAACTAGGGGTGAGCATCGGTCGGGTCGGGTCGGGCCGAAAAACCCCAATCCCGATCGGGTTTTGGGTGGACAAAACAGGCCCCAAAACCCTTCCTAAGTATAGTTCGAGTTTCGGACTTTGGGTCTAATCGGTTTTCGGGTTCATCGGGTCGGGTTCATCGGGTTTCGGACTTAGATCTAAGCATAAAGTTCTGTTTGTTGAAAAATCTGTATAAAATCACTCACTCATTGGTCTGATTGAGGTGTATAATATATCGATGGAAATCTCTCTGTGTCTAGAACAACTTCCTAGTTTACAACGAGATCTAATTGCGACTTTAAGGGGCTCGAAATAATGTATTTCCAAAACTGGTCATGTTAAAACGGGTTTTGCGCACTGTTTTTGTAAAATTCATATAAAATTGGTCATTGATCCAAAAAATATGCATTTTAGACGATTAGATTCCTAAGAAATAGTAGTACGTTTTTAATTTAGATGTCAAATCTTAATTTGTTCTCTAAGCATGGGTAAATCGTCAAAACGCATGTAGACGGAAGCTGTAACTTTTCAAAGTTGTTTTCTACTAAAAACTAGGGGTGAGCATCGGTCGGGTCGGGTCGGGTCGGGCCGAAAACCCCCCATCCCGATCGGGTTTTGGGTGGACAAAACAGGCCCCGAAACCCATCCTAAGTAAAGTTCGAGTTTCGGACTTTGGGTCTAATGGGTTTTCGGGTTCATCGGGTTTCGGACTTAGACCTAAGCATAAAGTTCTATTTGTTGAAAAATCCGTATAAAATCACTCACTCATTGGTCTGATTGAGGTGTATAATATATCGATGGAAAGCTCTCTGTGTCTAGAACAACTTTCTAGTTTACAACGAGATCTAATTGCGACTTTAAGGGGCTCGAAATAATGTATTTCCAAAACTGGTCATGTTAAAACGGGTTTGCGCACTGTTTTTGTAAAATTTATATAAAATTGGTCATTGATCAAAAAAATATGCATTTTTGACGATTAGATTCCTAAGAAATAGTAGTACGTTTTTAATTTAGATGTCAAATCTTAATTTGTTCTCTAAGTATGGGTAAATCGTCAAAACGCATGTAGTACGGAAGCTGTAACTTTTCAAAGTTGTTTTCTACTAAAAACTAGGGGTGAGCATCGGTCGGGTCGGGTCGGGCCGAAAAACCCCCATCCCGATCGGGTTTTGGGTGGACAAAACAGGCCCCGAAACCCATCCTAAGTAAAGTTCGAGTTTCGGACTTTGGGTCTAATGGGTTTTCGGGTTCATCGGGTCGGGTTCATCGGGTTTCGGACTTAGACCTAAGCATAAAGTTCTGTTTGTTGAAAAATCCGTATAAAATCACTCACTCATTGGTTTAATTGAGGTGTATAATATATCGATGGAAAGCTCTCTGTGTCTAGAACAACTTTCTAGTTTACAACGAGATCTAATTGAAACTTTAAGGGGCTCGAAATAATGTATTTCCAAAACTAGTCATGTTAAAACGGGTTTTGCGCACTGTTTTTGTAAAATTCATATAAAATTGGTCATTGATCCAAAAAATATGCATTTTAGACGATTAGATTCCTAAGAAATAGTAATACGTTTTTAATTTAGATGTCAAATCTTAATTTGTTCTCTAAGTATGGGTAAATCGTCAAAACGCATGTAGGACGGAAGCTGTAACTTTTCAAAGTTGTTTTCTACTAAAAACTAGGGGTGAGCATCGGTCGGGTCGGGTCGGGCCGAAAAACCCTCATCCCGATCGGGTTTTGGTTGGACAAAACAGGTCCCGAAACCCTTCCTATGTAAAGTTCGAGTTTCGGACTTTGGGTCTAATCGATTTTCGGGTTCATCGGGTCGGGTTCATCGGGTTTCAGACTTAGATCTAAGCATAAAGTTCTGTTTGTTGAAAAATCCGTATAAAATCACTCACTCATTGGTCTGATTGAGGTGTATAATATATCGATGGAAAGCTCTCTGTGTCTAGAACAACTTCGTAGTTTACAACGAGATCTAATTGCGACTTTAAGGGGCTCGAAATAATGTATTTCCAAAACTGGTCATGTTAAAACGGGTTTTGCGCACTGTTTTTGTAAAATTCATATAAAATTCGTCATTGATCCAAAAAATATGCATTTTAGACGATTAGATTCCTAAGAAATAGTAGTACGTTTTTAATTTAGATGTCAAATCTTAATTTGTTCTCTAATATGGGTAAATCGTCAAAACGCATGTAGGACGGAAGCTGTAACATTTCAAAGTTGTTTTCTACTAAAAACTAGGGGTGAGCATCGGTCGGGTCGGATCGGGCCGAAAAACCCCCATCCCGATCGGGTTTTGGGTGGACAAAACAGGCCCCGAAACCCTTCCTAAGTAAAGTTCGAGTTTCGGACTTTGGGTCTAATCGGTTTTCGGGTTCATCGGGTCGGGTTCATCGGGTTTCGGACTTAGATCTAAGCATAAAGTTCTGTTTGTTGAAAAATCCGTATAAAATCACTCACTCATTGGTCTGATTGAGAGGGTATAATATATCGATGGAAAGCTCTCTGTGTCTAGAACAACTTTCCAGTTTACAATGAGATCTAATTGCGACTTTAAGGGGCTCGAAAATATGTATTTCCAAAACTGGTAATGTTAAAACGGGTTTTGCGCACTGTTTTTGTAAAATTTATATAAAATTTGTCATTGATCCAAAAAATATGCATTTTAGACGATTAGATTCCTAAGAAATAGTAGTATGTTTTTAATTTAGATGTCAAATCTTAATTTGTTCTCTAAGTATGGGTAAATCGTCAAAACGCATGTAGTACGGAAGCTGTAACTTTTCAAAGTTGTTTTCTACTAAAAACTAGGGGTGAGCATCGGTCGGGTCGGGTCGGGCCGAAAAACCCCCATCCCGATCGGGTTTTGGGTGGACAAAACAGGCCCCGAAACCCTTCCTAAGTAAAGTTCGAGTTTCGGACTTTGGGTCTAATGGGTTTTCGGGTTCATCGGGTCGGGTTCATCGGGTTTCGGACTTAGATCTAAGCATAAAGTTCTGTTTGTTGAAAAATCCGTATAAAATCACTCACTCATTGGTCTGATTGAGGTGTATAATATATCGATGGAAAGCTCTCTGTGTCTAGAACAACTTTCTAGTTTACAACGAGATCTACTTGCGACTTTAAGGGGCTCGAAATAATGTATTTCCAAAACTAGTCATGTTAAAACGGGTTTTTGGCACTGTTTTTGTAAAATTCATATAAAATTGGTCATTGATCCAAAAAATATACATTTTAGACGATTAGATTCCTAAGAAATAGTAGTACGTTTTTAATTTAGATGTCAAATCTTAATTTGTTCTCTAAGTATGGGTAAATCGTCAAAACGCATGTAGGACGGAAGCTGTAACTTTTCAAAGTTGTTTTCTTCTAAAAACTAGGGGTGAGCATCGGTCGGGTCGGGTCGGGCCGAAAAACCCCCATCCCGATCGGGTTTTGGGTGGACAAAATAGGCCCCAAAACCCTTCCTAAGTAAAGTTCGAGTTTCGGACTTTGGGTCTAATCGGTTTTCGGGTTCATCGGGTCGGGTTCATCGGGTTTCGGACTTAGATCTAAGCATAAAGTTCTGTTTGTTGAAAAATCCGTATAAAATCACTCACTCATTGGTCTGATTGAGGTGTATAATATATTGATGGAAAGCTCTCTGTGTCTAGAACATCCTTCTAGTTTACAACGAGATCTAATTGCGACTTTAAGGGGCTCGAAATAATGTATTTCCAAAACTGGTCATGTTAAAACGGGTTTTGCGCACTATTTTTGTAAAATTCATATAAAATTGGTCATTGATCCAAAAAATATGCATTTTAGACGATTAGATTCCTAAGAAATAGTAGTACGTTTTTAATTTAGATGTCAAATCTTAATTTGTTCTCTAAGTATGGGTAAATCGTCAAAACGCTTGTAGGACGGAAGCTGTAACTTTTCAAAGTTGTTTTCTACTAAAAACTAGGGGTGAGCATCGGTCGGGTCGGGTCGGGCCGTAAAACCCCCATCCCGATCGGGTTTTGGGTGGACAAAACAGGCCCCGAAACCCTTCCTAAGTAAAGTTCGAGTTTCGGACTTTGGGTCTAATCGGTTTTCGGGTTCATCGGGTTTCGGACTTAGATCTAAGCATAAAGTTCTGTTTGTTGAAAAATCCGTATAAAATCACTCACTCATTGGTCTGATTGAGGTGTATAATATATCGATGGAAAGCTCTCTGTGTCTAGAACAACTTTCTAGTTTACAACGAGATCTAATTGCGACTTTAAGGGGCTCGAAATAATGTATTTCCAAAACTGGTCATGTTAAAACGGGTTTTGCGCACTGTTTTTGTAAAATTCATATAAAATTGGTCATTGATCCAAAAAATATGCATTTTAGACGATTAGATTCCTAAGAAATAGTAGTACGTTTTTAATTTAGATGTCAAATCTTAATTTGTTCTCTAAGTATGGGTAAATCGTCAAAACGCATGTAGGACGGAAGCTGTAACTTTTCAAAGTTGTTTTCTACTAAAAACTAGGGGTGAGCATCGGTCGGGTCGGGTCGGGCCGAAAAACCCCCATCCCGATCGGGTTTTGGGTGGACAAAACAGGCCCCAAAACCCTTCCTAAGTAAAGTTCGAGTTTCGGACTTTGGGTCTAATCGGTTTTCGGGTTCATCGGGTCGGGTTCATCGGGTTTCGGACTTAGATCTAAGCATAAAGTTCTGTTTGTTGAAAAATCCGTATAAAATCACTCACTCATTGGTCTGATTGAGGTGTATAATATATCGATGGAAAGCTCTCTGTGTCTAGAACATCCTTCTAGTTTACAACGAGATCTAATTGCGACTTTAAGGGGCTCGAAATAATGTATTTCCAAAACTGGTCATGTTAAAACGGGTTTTGCGCACTGTTTTTGTAAAATTCATATAAAATTGGTCATTGATCCAAAAAATATGCATTTTAGACGATTAGATTCCTAAGAAATAGTAGTACGTTTTTAATTTAGATGTCAAATCTTAATTTGTTCTCTAAGTATGGGTAAATCGTCAAAACGCTTGTAGGACGGAAGCTGTAACTTTTCAAAGTTGTTTTCTACTAAAAACTAGGGGTGAGCATCGGTCGGGTCGGGTCGGGCCGAAAAACCCCCATCCCGATCGGGTTTTGGGTAGACAAAACAGGCCCCGAAACCCTTCCTAAGTAAAGTTCGAGTTTCGGACTTTGGGTCTAATCGGTTTTCGGGTTCATCGTGTTAGAGCATTATTGTATTCAAGATTTATTGTAAAGTCTTGTAATTTGTCAAAGCTTGTAAAGTCAAATGTAAAAGTCAAAGTCATGAAAAGACAAAGTAGATTAGATTTAATGCTTTGTAATCCTAGGTATAAATAGGATTAGTTAGCTTAGTTGTTAAAAAAGTCAAAAGAGAGCAATTCATTAGTGATCTTAATTGTAATATTCTAGAGAGAGAAGTGAGAGCATTCTAGAGAGAGAAAGTGCATCATTCTTATGTAAATCTCTATTATGTTCAAGATCAATGGATGATTTGATGATTACCTAATTGAAACTGGTTTATCAATTGGTATCAGAGCTTTGGGAGATTGATTTTATGTGCAAAATTCGTCCAATTTTTGAAGATTTGAAGATTTTTTGAAGATTTTTGAAGAAAATCTCCATTTTTGAAGATCTTGAAGAACACAAATGGGTTATGCATTTCTTGTTCGTTTTTAGATTTGATTTTGATTGCAAAGTGTTTCTCCATCATTTTAAATCTGTTTTGCATCATCAATTTCATAAAAACAAATCAAGATTTGATCAATTTGAAGATTTTTGAAAATTTTGTGTTCTTGAGAAAAAATGGGCTGTGAAAAAATTTGGAGTTTGATTTTGCAATTTGTTGGCAATTTGATCCATTTCTGTGCAAAATCATGTCCAAAATGTGTTTTTAGACATGTTTCAATCATAAATTTGAAGTCTTAATGCATAAATTTCATTTTTGAAAAATTTGATTTGAATGTGTTCTTGAGGTGTTCTTCATGTTCTTGAAGAAAAGTTTTAAATCTGAGTTTTTTGATCCATTTCTGTTGATGAGATGTTATTAAATGGTGTTTGTGATCATTTTGATCTTAAAAATCAAATAACCAACTTGTTTGTCAGTTTTTGATTTTTTTGCAGAAAATCAAGAGGTAATCGTGAAAGATACAAAAGAAGAAAGAAAGATTGACTTTCATAAGTCAACAATAGCTGCAATCATAAATTTTGTTTTTCTTTTAATTTTGTATCGATTACGTGTGCTACATGTGTGTGTTTAAAAAGAGAAATGTGTGATGTGTATGCTGACGTGGTGTTTAAGTATGTGACGTGGCAAGTGAGAGTGTGCCATGCGTGTGTGAGTGTGTGTTGAGAGTGTGTATGGAGTGTGTCATGCGTGTGTGAGAGTGTGTTAGTGTGTGTAATACATGTCATGTGTTAAAGTGTAATATGTGTGTCGGTGTATGTTTTGCAGAAAAGTAAACAACTCCAAAGAGCATCTCATTTCTGTCAAGAACTCGATCTCCATTGCATACGAAATCAGGATTTCGAACCCTTCTTGAAATGAATTCGGACCATCAGAATTCGGACCCTTCTTAAAACCAAGAATTCGAACCCTTCTTAAAACAAGAATTCGAACCCTTCTTGACCAGAATTCGGATCCTTCTTAAAACCAAGAATTCGAACCCTTCTTAAAACAAGAATTCGAACCCTTCTTAAGACAAGAATTCGGACCCTTCTTGAAACTAGAATTCGGACCCTTCTTGAAATCAAGTACGAAACCATCTCGCCGGAAAATCTAGTGGGTCTTCACAAATCAGTGTTTGATCGAGTTTTGTTGCTTGGATTCGATTGATATTTGTTTTAGGATAGCATTGCAACAAAAATTATCGAATTTGGTTGAGTGACGAAGAAGATATTAAAGTCTGAAATCTTCGCCGGAGCATCGCCGGAAAACCGGGCTTCGCCGGAAAATTTGGTGGGTCATCGAAATATCGTGCATGATCGAGATTTTGTCGTTGGAATAGCTTGGTAATCGTTCAAGGATCATTACAAAATAAATGTCATCGATTTTGGTTGAGAAACGAAGATGATATAGTTGTCTGAAATCACTCGCCGGAAAATCGTTTCTTTGACAGGAAAATCGTGGGTCACCAGAAAAAGTATTGCATGATCGATTTTAATTGGTTGGATTTGATTTGTCCTCGATTAAGGAGTGCAATGCAACAAGTTTCGTCAATTTTGGTCGAGAATTGAGCAAGAAAACTGAAATCTAAACTCTCAGATCGTTGTGGGGTTTTTTTAGTGAAGATGATGAACAGTACTAACGGAGGTCGTTAGTACTCCGTTAGTTTTCTGACAAATTCGGTCCTTTTTTCGTTAAATCAGTCAGAGTCAGTTAGTATTGTTCCGTTAGTTGGTTAGTTTTGTTACATTTTGAGTCCTTTTCGTTAAGTTCCAGTTTGAGTCAGTTAGTGTCATTTTACTAACAGTCAGTTAGTTTTTCCGTTAGATTTGTTACATTTTTGGTCCTCAGTCAGTGTTTTCTGTTAAGACAAGTTTAGTTAGTTTAGTTAGTTTTAATTTTGTTAGTTTTAGTCCTTGCAGTTTAGTTTGAGTTTATTACATTTTTAGTCCCTGTAGTTTTAAAGTTCTAGGTTTTTACATTTTCAGTCCCTTGACTTGTTAGTTTCAAAATTTTACACTTTTAGTCCTTAGAGTCTTAAGATTCAGTTTTGTCATTTTTAGTCCTTGTTTTTGTTGAGTCTTAGTATTTTTCATTTTAGTCCCTATATTTTGTATTTTTGACATTTTTAGTCATTTTTGTGTTGAATTTTTACATTTTACCTGCTTTTATACGTAACTGACATATTTTTCTTATTTTGCAGGTTTATCAATTAAAGTCCAATATTTCCGCGCAAATTTTTCAGAATTAATTTTTGGAAGACAAATTTATAATTTGTTTTTTCAAATTTTATTTTTGAATTTTTTTTCTGACTTTAATTGTGTTTTCTGTTTTTTTAAGAGTGTGCACATAATTCTAACTTCTAAGCGAAGTTTCTCTTGACGATCACTCTATTAGGTATATTTTTGTTAATATTTTTTGTATTTTTCATCTAATTTTTTTTGTGTTTCTTTTCAGAATTCTCATCAAAGATGTCTCACATAGAGAAATTACGTGGGGGAAAATGGTATGAAATAGAGAAAGAGAGAAAATGGACTCTTTCTGAAGCTAAAGATGAGATCAAGCGTCTTGATGGTTTGCTTTCTAGATACATAAAATATTCTCATGATGATGAAGGAAAAATTACAAAGCTCAAGTCTGAGAAAGCTACTTTAGAAGACAAAACCTCTTCTCTTGAGTCCGAACTGAAAGATTTGAATGGTAAGATTGTAGTTCTTGAAGAGAAGAACAAGACACTTGACATCTCAACTCATCAAGATGACATGAAGGAGCTTCAAGGGAGTATAAAAGCATTGAAGGAAGAAAATGCTAATCTGAAGAGACAAATTTTAGACATTTCTTCTTCAAATAATAAACTTATTAAAAGAGTTACTGATCTTGACGTTTATATTGCAGATCTTGAATCAAAGAAAGACAACTCAAGTCTGCACAATCAATTCGAGAATCTTCAAGAGAAAGTAACAACTTTTCAAAAAGAAAATGCCGATTTGAAGAGTAGAGAAGAAAAGAGAGTGAAGTGGAACTTAAAGTTACATACTCAATTAAAAGAAGTTCAAGATAAAGAAAAGAGTTTGGACAGTGAAAATGCCGATCTAAAGAGAAAACTGTCTAATTTTTCTTTTGAAGAAAAGAAAGTTTTTGAAGAGAAGAAAGAGACTGAGCTGAAATGTATAAAACTTTCAAAACAAGTTTCAGACTTTGAGAAAGTTTTATTTTTAGAAAAAGACAAGCTCGAAAAAGAAAGAACTAAATTTGAAACTGAACGAAAATCTTTTGAGATTAAAAGTTCTGAACTTTCCGTGAAAATCTCTGAATTAGAAAATCTTTTGGAAAAGGAAAGAAAAGATTTCACGGAAAAGAAAAATCTCTTTGAAAAGGAAAGTAAAACCCTTAAAAAGAAAAATATGGAAATTTTCAAAGAGATTACTGATAAAAGAAAGTTTTTGGAAAAAGATTTTGAATCGGAACGTGAATATTTTGAAGATGTGATTCTTAATCTTACCAAAAGATTATCTGGTTTATCAGATGATATTATGAAGGATCAGTTGATCAAATCTGATCTCCAAAAGAAATTTGATCTAATTTCTAAAGAGAAAAATGTTTTAATAAACAAAGTTAAAGAACTTGAAGACGTCATTTTTAAATTTGATGTCTCAAAGCAGGCCAGTCATAATTCTATCTTTCAGACTCCATTTGTTGATTCAAATGATTCTGAATGTTCTTTTAAAACTGCTTCAAGTTCAAGTTTTAAAAACATTCCTTCTAAACAATTTAATAGATCAACAGATTTCTCAAAAGGTCAGATTCGTTCTTCTAATCTTTTCTATAATCCTCTGTTTGATAAATCGGATGATATTCTTAAGGTGTCTAAAATTAATACTTCCAAATCTGAAGAAGTTCCAGTCTTCAAGAGGGTGAAGATGGAATGGAGAATCAAAGGCACAACAGTTCCAAAGAAAGATGTGCCAAAATCATCTGTATCCACATCAAATGCAAAGAAGAACAATGCGCCAAAAGGTAAATCTTCTGCTAAACCTAATCCTATTCATTCTGTAAATCATCTGATTAGGTTGGCATATAAGAAAATCTGTTGTTCTTACTGTGGATCAAATGATTTTGTGCATAAAGATTATACTTCTTATTGGTACGGTACTTACAGTTTTCCTTCAAAGAAATCTACACCTAACCCACTAGGACCCAAGTGCCATTGGGTACCAAAATCTGCTTAAACTGTTTTGTATGTACATCATGTGTTGTGTTGAATGTTACATATATACCACACACATGACTGAAAACAGAAGAGAAGCGGTGAAATTTTTGAAGAAGAGTACATGTGCCATTAAGGGGGAGCGAATAGATAATTTGTCTTTTGAACATATCAGTTCAAAACCCGTGCTTCAACGACAATGGCTTCTGAACAATTCAGTTCAGGACCCGTACTTCAACGACTAAGATTTCTAAACAAATCAGTTTAGAACTCACACTTCCCAGGTGATATCCTTTAACTGTCATATATTTTTAGTTCAAGGAACAAGTGGTGAAAGGTAACATTGGATTATATTTTATTTCTACTGCTTTGAAAACTTGAATCTTTACAAATTTA
>CM066312.1:853919-881297 GCA_033807775.1 Saussurea involucrata | reverse complement strand
CAGTTTTGGAAATACATTATTTCGAGCCCCTTCAAGTCGCAATTAGATCTCGTTGTAAACTAGAAAGTTGTTCTAGACACAGAGAGCTTTCCATCGATATATTATACACCTCAATCAGACCAATGAGTGAGTGATTTTATACGGATTTTTCAACAAACAGAACTTTATGCTTAGATCTAAGTCCGAAACCCGATGAACCCGACCCGATGAACCCGAAAACCGATTAGACCCAAAGTCCGAAACTCGAACTTTACTTAGGAAGGGTTTCAGGTCCTGTTTTGTCCACCCAAAACCCGATCGGGATGGGGGTTTTTCGGCCCGACCCGACCTGACCGATGCTCACCCCTAGTTTTTAGTAGAAAACAACTTTGAAAAGTTACAGCTTCCGTCCTACAAGCGTTTTGACGATTTACCCATACTTAGAGAACAAATTAAGATTTGACATCTAAATTAAAAACGTACTATTATATCTTAGGAATCTAATCGTCTAAAATGCATATTTTTTGGATCAATGACCAATTTTATATGAATTTTACAAAAACAGTGCGCAAAACCCGTTTTAACATGACCAGTTTTGGAAATACATTATTTCGAGCCCCTTAAAGTCGCAATTCGATCTCGTTGTAAACTAGAAAGTTGTTCTAGACACAGAGAGCTTTCCATCAATATATTATACACCTCAATCAGACCAATGAGTGAGTGAATTTATACGGATTTTTCAACAAACAGAACTTTATGCTTAGATCTAAGTCCGAAACCCGATGAACCCGACCCGATGAACCCGAAAACCGATTAGACCCAAAGTCCGAAACTCGAACTTTACTTAGGAAGGGTTTCGGGGCCTGTTTTGTCCACCCAAAACCCGATCGGGATGGGGGGTTTTCGGCCCGACCCGACCCGACCGATGCTCACCCCTAGTTTTTAGTAGAAAACAACTTTGAAAAGTTACAGCTTCCGTCCTACAAGCGTTTTGACGATTTACCCATACTTAGAGAACAAATTAAGATTTGACATCTAAATTAAAAACGTACTACTATTTCTTAGGAATCTAATCGTCTAAAATGCATATTTTTTGGATCAATGACCAATTTTATATGAATTTTACAAAAACAATGCGCAAAACCCGATTTAACATGACCAGTTTTGGAAATACATTATTTCGAGCCCCTTCAAGTCGCAATTAGATCTCGTTGTAAACTAGAAGGTTGTTCTAGACACAGAGAGCTTTCCATCGATATATTATACACCTCAATCAGACCAATGAGTGAGTGATTTTATACGGATTTTTCAACAAACAGAACTTTATGCTTAGATCTAAGTCCGAAACCCGATGAACCCGACCCGATGAACCCGAAAACCGATTAGACCCAAAGTCCGAAACTCGAACTTTACTTAGGAAGGGTTTCGGGTCCTGTTTTGTCCACCCAAAACCCGATCGGGATGGGGGTTTTTCGGCCCGACCCGACCCGACCGATGCTCACCCCTAGTTTTTAGTAGAAAACAACTTTGAAAAGTTACAGCTTCCGTCCTACAAGCGTTTTGACGATTTACCCATACTTAGAGAAAAAATAAAGATTTGACATCTAAATTAAAAACGTACTACTATTTCTTAGGAATCTAATCGTCTAAAATGCATATTTTTTGGATCAATGACCAATTTTATATGAATTTTACAAAAACAGTGCGCAAAACCCGTTTTAACATGACCAGTTTTGGAAATACATTATTTCGAGCCCCTTAAAGTCGCAATTCGATCTCGTTGTAAACTAGAAAGTTGTTCTAGACACAGAGAGCTTTCCATCGATATATTATACACCTCAATCAGACCAATGAGTGAGTGATTTTATACGGATTTTTCAACAAACAGAACTTTATGCTTAGATCTAAGTCCGAAACCCGATGAACCCGAAAACCGATAAGACCCATAGTCCGAAACTCGAACTTTACTTAGGAAGGGTTTCGGGGCCTGTTTTGTCCACCCAAAACCCGATCGGGATGGGGGTTTTTCGGCCCGACCCGACCCGACCGATGCTCACCCCTAGTTTTTAGTAGAAAACAACTTTGAAAAGTTACAGCTTCCGTCCTACAAGCGTTTTGACGATTTACCCATACTTAGAGAACAAATTAAGATTTGACATCTAAATTAAAAACGTACTACTATTTCTTAGGAATCTAATCGTCTAAAATGCATATTTTTTGGATCAATGACCAATTTTATATGAATTTTACAAAAACAGTGCGCAAAACCCGTTTTAACATGACCAGTTTTGGAAATACATTATTTCGAGCCCCTTCAAGTCGCAATTAGATCTCGTTGTAAACTAGAAAGTTGTTCTAGACACAGAGAGCTTTCCATCGATATATTATACACCTCAATCAGACCAATGAGTGAGTGATTTTATACGGATTTTTCAACAAACAGAACCTTATGCTTAGATCTAAGTCCGAAACCCGATGAACCCGACCCGATGAACCCGAAAACCGATTAGACCCAAAGTCCGAAACTCGAACTTTACTTAGGAAGGATTTTGGGGCCTGTTTTGTCCACCCAAAACCCGATCGGGATGGGGGTTTTTCGGCCCGACCCGACCCGACCGATGCTCACCCCTAGTTTTTAGTAGAAAACAACTTTGAAAAGTTACAGCTTCCGTCCTACAAGCGTTTTGACGATTTACCCATACTTAGAGAACAAATTAAGATTTGACATCTAAATTAAAAACGTACTACTATTTCTTAGGAATCTAATCGTCTAAAATGTATATTTTTTGGATCAATGACAAATTTTATATGAATTTTACAAAAACAGTGCGCAAAACCCGTTTTAACATGACCAGTTTTGGAAATACATTATTTCGAGCCCCTTCAAGTCGCAATTAGATCTCGTTGTAAACTAGAAAGTTGTTCTAGACACAGAGAGCTTTCCATCGATATATTATACACCTCAATCAGACCAATGAGTGAGTGATTTTATACGGATTTTTCAACAAACAGAACTTTATGCTTAGATCTAAGTCCGAAACCCGATGAACCCGACCCGATGAACCCGAAAACCGATTAGACCCAAAGTCCGAAACTCGAACTTTACTTAGGAAGGGTTTCAGGTCCTGTTTTGTCCACCCAAAACCCGATCGGGATGGGGGTTTTTCGGCCCGACCCGACCTGACCGATGCTCACCCCTAGTTTTTAGTAGAAAACAACTTTGAAAAGTTACAGCTTCCGTCCTACAAGCGTTTTGACGATTTACCCATACTTAGAGAACAAATTAAGATTTGACATCTAAATTAAAAACGTACTATTATATCTTAGGAATCTAATCGTCTAAAATGCATATTTTTTGGATCAATGACCAATTTTATATGAATTTTACAAAAACAGTGCGCAAAACCCGTTTTAACATGACCAGTTTTGGAAATACATTATTTCGAGCCCCTTAAAGTCGCAATTCGATCTCGTTGTAAACTAGAAAGTTGTTCTAGACACAGAGAGCTTTCCATCAATATATTATACACCTCAATCAGACCAATGAGTGAGTGAATTTATACGGATTTTTCAACAAACAGAACTTTATGCTTAGATCTAAGTCCGAAACCCGATGAACCCGACCCGATGAACCCGAAAACCGATTAGACCCAAAGTCCGAAACTCGAACTTTACTTAGGAAGGGTTTCGGGGCCTGTTTTGTCCACCCAAAACCCGATCGGGATGGGGGGTTTTCGGCCCGACCCGACCCGACCGATGCTCACCCCTAGTTTTTAGTAGAAAACAACTTTGAAAAGTTACAACTTCCGTCCTACAAGTGTTTTGACGATTTACCCATACTTAGAGAACAAATTAAGATTTGACATCTAAATTAAAAACGTACTACTATTTCTTAGGAATCTAATCGTCTAAAATGTATATTTTTTGGATCAATGACCAATTTTATATGAATTTTACAAAAACAGTGCGCAAAACCCGTTTTAACATGACCAGTTTTGGAAATACATTATTTCGAGCCCCTTCAAGTCGCAATTAGATCTCGTTGTAAACTAGAAAGTTGTTCTAGACACAGAGAGCTTTCCATCGATATATTATACACCTCAATCAGACCAATGAGTGAGTGATTTTATACGGATTTTTCAACAAACAGAACTTTATGCTTAGATCTAAGTCCGAAACCCGATGAACCCGACCCGATGAACCCGAAAACCGATTAGACCCAAAGTCCGAAACTCGAACTTTACTTAGGAAGGGTTTCGGGTCCTGTTTTGTCCACCCAAAACCCGATCGGGATGGGGGTTTTTCGGCCCGACCCGACCCGACCGATGCTCACCCCTAGTTTTTAGTAGAAAACAACTTTGAAAAGTTACAGCTTCCGTCCTACAAGCGTTTTGACGATTTACCCATACTTAGAGAACAAATTAAGATTTGACATCTAAATTAAAAACGTACTATTATATCTTAGGAATCTAATCGTCTAAAATGCATATTTTTTGGATCAATGACCAATTTTATATGAATTTTACAAAAACAGTGCACAAAACCCGTTTTAACATGACCAGTTTTGGAAATACATTATTTCGAGCCCCTTCAAGTCGCAATTAGATCTCGTTGTAAACTAGAAGGTTGTTCTAGACACAGAGAGCTTTCCATCGATATATTATACACCTCAATCAGACCAATGAGTGAGTGATTTTATACGGATTTTTCAACAAACAGAACTTTATGCTTAGATCTAAGTCCGAAACCCGATGAACCCGACCCGATGAACCTGAAAACCGATTAGACCCAAAGTCCGAAACTCGAACTTTACTTAGGAAGGGTTTCGGGGCCTGTTTTGTCCACCCAAAACCCGATCGGGATGGGGGTTTTTTGGCCCGACCTGACCCGACCGATGCTCACCCCTAGTTTTTAGTAGAAAACAACTTTGAAAAGTTACAACTTCCGTCCTACAAGCGTTTTGACGATTTACCCATACTTAGAGAACAAATTAAGATTTGACATCTAAATTAAAAACGTACTACTATTTCTTAGGAATCTAATCGTCTAAAATCCATATTTTTTGGATCAATGACCAATTTTATATGAATTTTACAAAAACAGTGCGCAAAACCCGTTTTAACATGACCAGTTTTGGAAATACATTATTTCGAGCCCCTTCAAGTCGCAATTAGATCTCGTTGTAAACTAGAAAGTTGTTCTAGACACAGAGAGCTTTCCATCGATATATTATACACCTCAATCAGACCAATGAGTGAGTGATTTTATACGGATTTTTCAACAAACAGAACTTTATGCTTAGATCTAAGTCCGAAACCCGATGAACCCGACCCGATGAACCCGAAAACCGATTAGACCCAAAGTCCGAAACTCGAACTTTACTTAGGAAGGGTTTCGGGGCCTGTTTTGTCCACCCAAAACCCGATCGGGATGGGGGTTTTTCGGCCCGACCCGACCCGATCGATGCTCACCCCTAGTTTTTAGTAGAAAACAACTTTGAAAAGTTACAGCTTCCGTCCTACAAGCGTTTTGACGATTTACCCATACTTAGTGAACAAATTAAGATTTGACATCTAAATTAAAAACGTACTACTATATCTTAGGAATCTAATCGTCTAAAATGCATATTTTTGGATCAATGACCAATTTTATATGAATTTTACAAAAACAGTGCGCAAAACCCGTTTTAACATGACCAGTTTTGGAAATACATTATTTCGAGCCCCTTAAAGTCGCAATTAGATCTCGTTGTAAACTAGAAGGTTGTTCTAGACACAAAGAGCTTTCCATCGATATATTATACACCTTAATCAGACCAATGAGTGAGTGATTTTATATGGATTTTTCAACAAACAGAACTTTATGCTTAGATCAAAGTCCGAAACCCGATGAACCCGACCCGATGAACCCGAAAACCGATTAGACCCAAAGTCCGAAACTCGAACTTTACTTAGGAAGGGTTTCGGGTCCTGTTTTGTCCACCCAAAACCCGATCGGGATGGAGGTTTTTCGGCCCGACCCGACCCGACCGATGCTCACCCCTAGTTTTTAGTAGAAAACAACTTTGAAAAGTTACAGCTTCCGTCCTACAAGCGTTTTGACGATTTACCCATACTTAGAGAACAAATTAAGATTTGACATCTAAATTAAAAACGTACTATTATATCTTAGGAATCTAATCGTCTAAAATGCATATTTTTTGGATCAATGACCAATTTTATATGAATTTTACAAAAACAGTGCACAAAACCCGTTTTAACATGACCAGTTTTGGAAATACATTATTTCGAGCCCCTTCAAGTCGCAATTAGATCTCGTTGTAAACTAGAAGGTTGTTCTAGACACAGAGAGCTTTCCATCGATATATTATACACCTCAATCAGACCAATGAGTGAGTGATTTTATACGGATTTTTCAACAAACAGAACTTTATGCTTAGATCTAAGTCCGAAACCCGATGAACCCGACCCGATGAACCTGAAAACCGATTAGACCCAAAGTCCGAAACTCGAACTTTACTTAGGAAGGGTTTCGGGGCCTGTTTTGTCCACCCAAAACCCGATCGGGATGGGGGTTTTTTGGCCCGACCTGACCCGACCGATGCTCACCCCTAGTTTTTAGTAGAAAACAACTTTGAAAAGTTACAGCTTCCGTCCTACAAGCGTTTTGACGATTTACCCATACTTAGAGAACAAATTAAGATTTGACATCTAAATTAAAAACGTACTACTATTTCTTAGGAATCTAATCGTCTAAAATCCATATTTTTTGGATCAATGACCAATTTTATATGAATTTTACAAAAACAGTGCGCAAAACCCGTTTTAACATGACCAGTTTTGGAAATACATTATTTCGAGCCCCTTCAAGTCGCAATTAGATCTCGTTGTAAACTAGAAAGTTGTTCTAGACACAGAGAGCTTTCCATCGATATATTATACACCTCAATCAGACCAATGAGTGAGTGATTTTATACGGATTTTTCAACAAACAGAACTTTATGCTTAGATCTAAGTCCGAAACCCGATGAACCCGACCCGATGAACCCGAAAACCGATTAGACCCAAAGTCCGAAACTCGAACTTTACTTAGGAAGGGTTTTGGGGCCTGTTTTGTCCACCCAAAACCCGATCGGGATGGGGGTTTTTCGGCCCGACCCGACCCGATCGATGCTCACCCCTAGTTTTTAGTAGAAAACAACTTTGAAAAGTTACAGCTTCCGTCCTACAAGCGTTTTGACGATTTACCCATACTTAGTGAACAAATTAAGATTTGACATCTAAATTAAAAACGTACTACTATATCTTAGGAATCTAATCGTCTAAAATGCATATTTTTGGATCAATGACCAATTTTATATGAATTTTACAAAAACAGTGCGCAAAACCCGTTTTAACATGACCAGTTTTGGAAATACATTATTTCGAGCCCCTTAAAGTCGCAATTAGATCTCGTTGTAAACTAGAAGGTTGTTCTAGACACAAAGAGCTTTCCATCGATATATTATACACCTCAATCAGACCAATGAGTGAGTGATTTTATACGGATTTTTCAACAAACAGAACTTTATGCTTAGATCTAAGTCCGAAACCCGATGAACCCGACCCGATGAACCTGAAAACCGATTAGACCCAAAGTCCGAAACTCGAACTTTACTTAGGAAGGGTTTCGGGGCCTGTTTTGTCCACCCAAAACCCGATCGGGATGGGGGTTTTTTGGCCCGACCTGACCCGACCGATGCTCACCCCTAGTTTTTAGTAGAAAACAACTTTGAAAAGTTACAGCTTCCGTCCTACAAGCGTTTTGACGATTTACCCATACTTAGAGAACAAATTAAGATTTGACATCTAAATTAAAAACGTACTACTATTTCTTAGGAATCTAATCGTCTAAAATCCATATTTTTTGGATCAATGACCAATTTTATATGAATTTTACAAAAACAGTGCGCAAAACCCGTTTTAACATGACCAGTTTTGGAAATACATTATTTCGAGCCCCTTCAAGTCGCAATTAGATCTCGTTGTAAACTAGAAAGTTGTTCTAGACACAGAGAGCTTTCCATCGATATATTATACACCTCAATCAGACCAATGAGTGAGTGATTTTATACGGATTTTTCAACAAACAGAACTTTATGCTTAGATCTAAGTCCGAAACCCGATGAACCCGACCCGATGAACCCGAAAACCGATTAGACCCAAAGTCCGAAACTCGAACTTTACTTAGGAAGGGTTTTGGGGCCTGTTTTGTCCACCCAAAACCCGATCGGGATGGGGGTTTTTCGGCCCGACCCGACCCGATCGATGCTCACCCCTAGTTTTTAGTAGAAAACAACTTTGAAAAGTTACAGCTTCCGTCCTACAAGCGTTTTGACGATTTACCCATACTTAGTGAACAAATTAAGATTTGACATCTAAATTAAAAACGTACTACTATATCTTAGGAATCTAATCGTCTAAAATGCATATTTTTGGATCAATGACCAATTTTATATGAATTTTACAAAAACAGTGCGCAAAACCCGTTTTAACATGACCAGTTTTGGAAATACATTATTTCGAGCCCCTTAAAGTCGCAATTAGATCTCGTTGTAAACTAGAAGGTTGTTCTAGACACAAAGAGCTTTCCATCGATATATTATACACCTTAATCAGACCAATGAGTGAGTGATTTTATATGGATTTTTCAACAAACAGAACTTTATGCTTAGATCAAAGTCCGAAACCCGATGAACCCGACCCGATGAACCCGAAAACCGATTAGACCCAAAGTCCGAAACTCGAACTTTACTTAGGAAGGGTTTCGGGTCCTGTTTTGTCCACCCAAAACCCGATCGGGATGGGGGGTTTTCGGCCCGACCCGACCCGACCCGACCGATGCTCACCCCTAGTTTTTAGTAGAAAACAACTTTGAAAAGTTACAGCTTCCGTCCTACAAGCGTTTTGACGATTTACCCATATTTAGAGAACAAATTAAGATTTGACATCTTAATTAAAAACGTACTACTATTTCTTAGGAATCTAATCGTCTAAAATGCATATTTTTTGGATCAATGACCAATTTTATATGGATTTTACAAAAACAGTGCGCAAAACCCGTTTTAACATTACCAGTTTTGGAAGTACATTATTTCGAGCCCCTTAAAGTCGCAATTAGATCTCGTTGTAAACTAGAGAGTTGTTCTTGACACAGAGAGCTTTCCATCGATATATTATACACCTCAATCAGACCAATGAGTGAGTGATTTTATACGGATTTTTCAACAAACAGAACTTTATGCTTAGATCTAAGTCCGAAACCCGATGAACCCGAAAACCGATTAGACCCAAAGTCCGAAACTCGAACTTTACTTAGGAAGGGTTTTGGGGCCTGTTTTTTCCACCCAAAACCCGATCGGGATGGGGGTTTTTCGGCCCGACCCGACCCGACCGATGCTCACCCCTAGTTTTTAGTAGAAAACAACTTTGAAAAGTTACAGCTTCCGTCCTACAAGCGTTTTGAGGATTTACCTATACTTAGTGAACAAATTAAGATTTGACATCTAAATTAAAAACGTACAACTATTTCTTAGGAATCTAATCGTCCAAAATGCATATTTTTTGGATCAATGACCAATTTTATATGAATTTTACAAAAACAGTGCGCAAAACCCGTTTTAACATGACCAGTTTTGGAAATACATTATTTCGAGCCCCTTAAAGTCGCAATTAGATCTCGTTGTAAACTAGAAGGTTGTTCTAGACACAGAGAGCTTTCCATCAATATATTATACACCTCAATCAGACCAATGAGTGAGTGATTTTATACGGATTTTTCAACAAACAGAACTTTATGCTTAGATCTAAGTCCGAACCCCGATGAACCCGACCCGATGAACCTGAAAACCGATTAGACCCAAAGTCCGAAACTCGAACTTTAATTAGGAAGGGTTTCGGGGCCTGTTTTGTCCACCCAAAACCCGATCGGGATGGGGGTTTTTCGGCCCGACCCGACCCGACCGATGCTCACCCCTAGTTTTTAGTAGAAAACAACTTTGAAAAGTTACAGCTTCCGTCCTACAAGCTTTTTGACGATTTACCCATACTTAGTGAACAAATTAAGATTTGACATCTAAATTAAAAACGTACTACTATATCTTAGGAATCTAATCGTCTAAAATGCATATTTTTGGATCAATGACCAATTTTATATGAATTTTACAAAAACAGTGCGCAAAACCCGTTTTAACATGACCAGTGTTGGAAATACATTATTTCGAGCCCCTTAAAGTCGCAATTAGATCTCGTTGTAAACTAGAAGGTTGTTCTAGACACAAAGAGCTTTCCATCGATATATTATGCACCTCAATCAGACCAATGAGTGAGAGATTTTATACGGATTTTTCAACAAACAGAACTTTATGCTTAGATCTAAGTCCGAAACCCGATGAACCCGACCCGATGAACCCGAAAACCGATTAGACCCAAAGTCCGAAACTCGAACTTTACTTAGGAAGGGTTTCGGGGCCTGTTTTGTCCACCCAAAACCCGATCGGGATGGGGGGTTTTCGGCCCGACCCGACCCGACCGATGCTCACCCCTAGTTTTTAGTAGAAAACAACTTTGAAAAGTTACAGCTTCCGTCCTACAAGCGTTTTGACGATTTACCCATATTTAGAGAACAAATTAAGATTTGACATCTTAATTAAAAACGTACTACTATTTCTTAGGAATCTAATCGTCTAAAATGCATATTTTTTGGATCAATGACCAATTTTATATGGATTTTACAAAAACAGTGCGCAAAACCCGTTTTAACATTACCAGTTTTGGAAGTACATTATTTCGAGCCCCTTAAAGTCGCAATTAGATCTCGTTGTAAACTAGAAAGATGTTCTAGACACAGAGAGCTTTCCATCGATATATTATACACCTCAATGAGACCAATGAGTGAGTGATTTTATACGGATTTTTCAACAAACAGAACTTTATGCTTAGATCTAAGTCCGAAACCCGATGAACCCGACCCGATGAACCCGAAAACCGATTAGACCCAAAGTCCGAAACTCGAACTTTACATAGGAAGGGTTTCGGGGCCTGTTTTGTCCACCCAAAACCCGATCGGGATGGGGGTTTTTCGGCCCGACCCGACCCGACCGATGCTCACCCCTAGTTTTTAGTAGAAAACAACTTTGAAAAGTTACAGCTTCCGTCCTACAAGCGTTTTGACGATTTACCCATACTTAGTGAACAAATTAAAATTTGACATCTAAATTAAAAACGTACTACTATTTCTTAGGAATCTAATCGTCTAAAATGCATATTTTTTGGATCAATGACCAATTTTATATGAATTTTACAAAAACAGTGCGCAAAACCCGTTTTAACATGACCATTTTGGAAATACATTATTTCGAGCCCCTTAAAGTCGAAATTAGATCTCGTTGTAAACTAGAAGGTTGTTCTAGACACAGAGAGCTTTCCATCAATATATTATACACCTCAATCAGACCAATGAGTGAGTGATTTTATACGGATTTTTCAACAAACAGAACTTTATGCTTAGATCTAAGTCCGAAACCCGATGAACCCGACCCGATGAACCCGAAAACCGATTAGACCCAAAGTCCGAAATTCGAACTTTACTTAGGAAGGGTTTCGGGGCCTGTTTTGTCCACCCAAAACCCGATCGGGATGGGGGGTTTTCGGCCCGACCCGACCCGACCGATGCTCACCCCTAGTTTTTAGTAGAAAACAACTTTGAAAAGTTACAGCTTCCGTCCTACAAGTGTTTTGACGATTTACCCATACTTAGAGAACAAATTAAGATTTGACATCTAAATTAAAAACGTACTACTATTTCTTAGGAATCTAATCGTCTAAAATGCATATTTTTTGGATCATTGACCAATTTTATATGGATTTTACAAAAACAGTGCGCAAAACCCGTTTTAACAAGACCAGTTTTGGAAATACATTATTTCGAGCCCCTTAAAGTCGCAATTAGATCTCGTTGTAAACTAGAAAGTTGTTCTAGACACAGAGAGCTTTCCATCGATATATTATACACCACAATCAGACCAATGAGTGAGTGATTTTATACGGATTTTTCAACAAACAGAACTTTATGCTTAGATCTAAGTCCGAAACCCGATGAACCCGAAAACCGATTAGACCCAAAGTCCGAAACTCGAACTTTACTTAGGAAGGGTTTCGGGGCCTGTTTTGTCCACCCAAAACCCGATCGGGATGGTGGTTTTTCGGCCCGACCCGACCTGACCGATGCTCACCCCTAGTTTTTAGTAGAAAACAACTTTGGAAAGTTACAGCTTCCGTCCTACAAGCGTTTTGACGATTTACCCATACTTAGAGAACAAATTAAGATTTGACATCTAAATTAAAAACGTACTACTATTTCTTAGGAATCTAATCGTCTAAAATGCATATTTTTTGGATCAATGACCAATTTTATATGAGTTTTACAAAAACAGTGCGCAAAACCCGTTTTAACATGACCAGTTTTGGAAATACATTATTTCGAGCCCCTTCAAGTCGCAATTAGATCTCGTTGTAAACTAGAAAGTTGTTCTAGACACGGAGAGCTTTCCATCGATATATTATACACCTCAATCAGACCAATGAGTGAGTGATTTTATACTGATTTTTCAACAAACAAAACTTTATGCTTAGATCTAAGTCCGAAACCCGATGAACCCGACCCGATGAACCCGAAAACCAATTAGACCCAAAGTCCGAAACTCGAACTTTACTTAGGAAGGGTTTCGGGGCCTGTTTTGTCCACCCAAAACCCGATCGGGATGGGGGTTTTTCGGCCCGACCCGACCCGACCGATGCTCACCCCTAGTTTTTAGTAGAAAACAACTTTGAAAAGTTACAGCTTCCGTCCTACAAGCGTTTTGACGATTTACCCATACTTAGAGAACAAATTAAGATTTGACCTCTAAATTAAAAACGTACTACTATTTCTTAGGAATCTAATCGTCTAAAATGCATATTTTTAGGATCAATGACCAATTTTATATGAATTTTACAAAAACAGTGCGCAAAACCCGTTTTAACATGACCAGTTTTGGAAATACATTATTTCGAGCCCCTTAAAGTCGCAATTAGATCTCGTTGTAAACTAGAAAGTTGTTCTAGACAGAGAGAGCTTTCCATCGATATATTATACACCTCAATCAGACCAATGAGTGAGTGATTTTATACGGATTTTTCAACAAACATAACTTTATGCTTAGATCTAAGTCCGAAACCCGATGAACCCGACCCGATGAACCCGAAAACCGATTAGACCCAAAGTCCGAAACTCGAACTTTACTTAGGAAGGGTTTCGGGGCCTGTTTTGTCCACCCAAAACCCGATCGGGATGGGGGTTTTTCGGCCCGACCCGACCCGACCGATGCTCACCCCTAGTTTTTAGTAGAAAACAACTTTGAAAAGTTACAGCTTCCGTCCTACATGCATTTTGACGATTTACCCATACTTAGAGAACAAATTAAGATTTGACATCTAAATTAAAAACGTACTACTATTTCTTAGGAATCTAATCGTCTAAAATGCATATTTTTGGATCAATGACCAATTTTATATGGATTTTACAAAAACAGTGCGCAAAACCCGTTTTAACATGACCAGTTTTGGAAATACATTATTTCGAGCCCCTTAAAGTCGCAATTAGATCTCGTTGTAAACTAGAAAGTTGTTCTAGACACATAGAGCTTTCCATCGATATATTATACACCACAATCAGACCAATGAGTGAGTGATTTTATACGGATTTTTCAACAAACAGAACTTTATGCTTAGATATAAGTCCGAAACCCGATGAACCCGAAAACCGATTAGACCCAAAGTCCGAAACTCGAACTTTACTTAGGAAGGGTTTCGGGGCCTGTTTTGTCCACCCAAAACCCGATCGGGATGGGGGTTTTTCGGCCCGACCCGACCCGACCGATGCTCACCCCTAGTTTTTAGTAGAAAACAACTTTGAAAAGTTACAGCTTCCGTCCTACAAGCGTTTTGACGATTTACCCATACTTAGAGAACAAATTAAGATTTGACATCTAAATTAAAAACGTACTACTATTTCTTAGGAATCTAATCGTCTAAAATGCATATTTTTTGGATCAATGACCAATTTTATATGAGTTTTACAAAAACAGTGCGCAAAACCCGTTTTAACATGACCAGTTTTGGAAATACATTATTTCGAGCCCCTTAAAGTCGCAATTAGATCTCGTTGTAAACTAGAAAGTTGTTCTAGACACAGAGAGCTTTCCATCGATATATTATACACCTCAATCAGACCAATGAGTGAGTGATTTTATACGGATTTTTAACAAACAGAACTTTATGCTTAGATCTAAGTCCGAAACCCGATGAACCCGACCCGATGAACCCGAAAACCAATTAGACCCAAAGTCCGAAACTCGAACTTTACTTAGGAAGGGTTTCGGGGCCTGTTTTGTCCACCCAAAACCCGATCGGGATGGGGATTTTTCGGCCCGACCCGACCCGACCGATGCTCACGCCTAGTTTTTAGTAGAAAACAACTTTGAAAAGTTACAGCTTCCGTCCTACAAGCGTTTTGACGATTTACCCATACTTAGAGAACAAATTAAGATTTGACATCTAAATTAAAAACGTACTACTATTTCTTAGGAATCTAATCGTCTAAAATGCATATTTTTTGGATCAATGACCAATTTTATATGAATTTTACAAAAACAGTGCGCAAAACCCGTTTTAACATGACCAGTTTTGGAAATACATTATTTCGAGCCCCTTAAAGTCGCAATTAGATCTCGTTGTAAACTAGAAAGTTGTTCTAGACACAGAGAGCTTTCCATCGATATATTATACACCTCAATCAGACCAATGAGTGAGTGATTTTATACGGATTTTTCAACAAACAGAACTTTATGCTTAGATCTAAGTCCGAAACCCGATGAACCCGACCCGATGAACCCGAAAACCGATTAGACCCAAAGTCCGAAACTCGAACTTTACTTAGGAAGGGTTTCGGGGCCTGTTTTGTCCACCCAAAACCCGATCGGGATGGGGGGTTTTCGGCCCGACCCGACCCGACCGATGCTCACCCCTAATTTTTTAGTAGAAAACAACTTTGAAAAGTTACAGCTTCCGTCCTACAAGCGTTTTGACGATTTACCCATACTTAGAGAACAAATTAAGATTTGACAACTAAATTAAAAACGTACTACTATTTCTTAGGAATCTAATCGTCTAAAATGCATATTTTTTGGATCAATGACCAATTTTATATGAATTTTACAAAAACAGTGCGCAAAACCCGTTTTAACATGACCAGTTTTGGAAATACATTATTTCGAGCCCCTTAAAGTCGCAATTAGATCTCGTTGTAAACTAGAAAGTTGTTCTAGATACAGAGAGCTTTCCATCGATATATTATACACCTCAATCAGACCAATGAGTGAGTGATTTTATACGGTTTATTCAACAAACAGAACTTTATGCTTAGATCTAAGTCCGAAACCCGATGAACCCGAACCGATGAACCCGAAAACCGATTAGACCCAAAGTCCGAAACTCGAACTTTACTTAGGAAGGGTTTCGGGGCCTGTTTTGTCCACCCAAAACCCGATCGGGATGGGGGTTTTCGGCCCGACCCGACCCGACCGATGCTCACCCCTAGTTTTTAGTAGAAAACAACTTTGAAAAGTTACAGCTTCCGTCCTACAAGCGTTTTGACGATTTACCCACACTTAGAGAACAAATTAACATTTGACATCTAAATTAAAAACGTACTACTTTTTCTTAGGAATCTAATCGTCTAAAATGCATATTTTTTGGATCAATGACCAATTTTATATGAATTTTACAAAAACAGTGCGCAAAACCCGTTTTAACATGACCAGTTTTGGAAATACATTATTTCGAGCCCCTTAAAGTCGCAATTAGATCTCGTTGTAAACTAGAAAGTTGTTCTAGACATAGAGAGCTTTCCATCGATATATTATACACCTCAATCAGACCAATGAGTGAGTGATTTTATACGGATTTTTCAACAAACAGAACTTTATGCTTAGATCTAAGTCCGAAACCCGATGAACCCGACCCGATGAACCCGACCCGATGAACCCGAAAACCGATTAGACCCAAAGTCCGAAACTCGAACTTTACTTAGGAAGGGTTTTGTAGAACTCAAGATCTATGAAGAAGAAAGTGATTTTGATAGAGAGAAGATATGAAACTGTGTATCTCTGATTATAGCAAAAGTGATACAAAACAAGGAAGGAAAGGGTATTTATACCCTTGACAAGGAAAGTCAAACTACATAAAGTCAAACTACAAGATTACATAAATAACCATTGATTACAACATATAAAGTTCTAACAATCTCCCCCTTTGTAATCAAGGGCGCTCGAATCTTCTGTGTTGGCGATTCTTGCCAATCAAAATCTCCAAGCGTCTTAGAGTCAACCGAAAGTTCAGTCTTGTATCAATTGTCTCTATTGCTCTCCTCAAAAGTCTGATCTCAGCATTCTCAATCTGGTACAAATGTCTTCTTGTTTCCAAAAGTTTCTCTAAAGCTTCCTTCAATCTTTGATTTAGTTGCAAACGGATAATCTTCAAAGTACCATCAGAAAATTTACCAATTTCATCGAATCTGAGAAAACGCCGAATACCAGATTGATCTCTATACACGACTCCATAAGGATTTTCAAGAATTGAGAATAGAGGATAGCTGTCAATATTTGGCAAACTTCTATCAGGTCTTCTTACATTGACAACTGGCTGGAAGCTCTCGATAGCAAGTTGGAAGTCAAAGCATCTATAAAATCTGACTCGTCTTCGTAAGAAACGCTTGACTGCTTCTAAAGCCCTGAGGATATCATCAGTGCGAATAGGCATATCTCGAAATTGATGATACATTACCTCGAAATCATCAATGGGAAGATCATTGAAGTCTGCTTCAGAGAACTGATATCTTTGACAATCTTGACGTTCCACGTAGAAAATAGGATACCAAATTCTGACAAAGCTTGCTATCTCCACTTTAAGTACCCTTACGATTCCATGCTTAGAGAACACCTGAAGATTTCCTTTACGAATACATTTGACAAACATCAAATATTCGTATTGATACCATGCCGGTTCTTTCTCAATCCCCAGAATGGCATGAATATTAACTCTCCTTCTCTTCTTAACAAAGAAATTACGTTCTGAGTCTTCAAGAAACGCATATCTCATTCTGGTGACTTGAAATCTTTCTTCAAGTCTTTGCAAACGCTGTTGTCTATCCAAAGCTGGACCTGGTTGAAGAATGCTAGGTGGAACATTCATAAACGGATCAGGAACCTCTTGATTTGCTCTAGACGACTCACCCTGAGCAAAAGTACTTTTTGGAATAGTGGTGGTCGGAGCTGGAGAATCAGAAACATTTGAAGGAATTGATTGAACAAGAACTTCGGGACCTTGAACTGGTGACTGTACTATAGGAGAATGGTGACCCACATCTTCATTATCAGAAAGATCCCCATATAGCATATTAACAATGTTAATGTCCTTTTCATCAACTTCTACATCCACTTCAGAATCTGAGATGACAATTATATCATCTTGATCTTCTTCTTTTATTTTCCAGAATTTATCAAACTTTCTCTGGACATCATCATCTGAGTCAATCTCAACATAGTTGGAGAAGAAGTTGCGCATATCATCATAATCTTCAGACTCATGCACTTGAGAAGATTCCTGACTTCCTATAGACACTGGTGCAGAATCTGGATCAACATAGACCACAAGCTGTAGATTGTTCACAACATTAGGCACAACATAGTTGATCTCGGAAGCCATAGCTGACAAGTCTATTTCATCTAACAATTCATCAACTATACTTTCTGGATGAGCTTCTTTATCCCTTTCTTCGTTTGCTCTATCCTCATTTGCCGTATCTTCAACAACTGTTTCAACAGATTCAACATTTAAGGATTCTTCTACTCTTTGTCTCTTTGAACTCTCCCCCTCATGACCTTGATGATCCGGATCGTCTTGGTCATGTCTTCGTTTAAGAGACGAAAGAGCATTTTGACAAGATTGATCTTTAGAAGCGTCCCGTTCAAATAAAGCTGTAAGAGCATCTGTCATCAACGAAAATCCCCGTTCTAATCCCGTCATGCTGGTCTGAATTGAAGACGTAAACCTCTGAAAGTCTGCCGAAAGAGTATCAACTCTAGATTCAAGTCTTGAAATAGAAGAAGATGCATCTGAAGATGGTTGAGACGGAAGAGGAGCTGGAGAAGGTGATGGCTGAAAGTTCCGTAACAAAGACATCAAATCCAAGTGTTGTTGCTCAGGCGGAGAAACAGACAGAAGCCTAGCATAGAATGCATCAGATAGCTCTGGCAAAGAAAGATCTTCTAAGATAGTACCCGAGGAACCTTGAATAACCGCAGGAGGTGGCGAAGAGGAAACCTGCACTCTTGGAGAAGGTCGAGTACGAGTATAAGAAATCGAAGGTCGAGCAGTCGGAGACCCAAAAGGTTGAGTGACTGGAGGAGGAGTGTGAATAACAGGACGACCCGACGGCTGATCAGATGATTCTCGTATAATAACCCCTGTTGGACGTCTGAAAGGAGGCATAACTGGAATGTTCGGAGCCTCAGATAGCTTACATTTACCTTTCAAGAAGGCTCTTGCCTTAGCTAACTGGTCCTGCTTTTCCTTTTCCATTTGTTCTTCCATCTGTCTAACAATATCTGCCCCAGACATCATATCAGTACCTTCGATAGTGTCAATCACTTGCTATATATCATCTCTTGGTGAAACCACAGAAGCAGTAACATGTGCAGAAGCAATACCCGTTTCCTGAGCTGCTCGAAAATCAAGCTCATCCACCTCTAAGTGACCGACATGAGAATCTATAGGTATTGTCTCGGAAGTCTCAGCAGTATGAGCTACTGAACTCCCTTCTACAATAGGTTCTCGATAAAAAGATTCTCCAGTATCCATCATATTTCCCCCATGTCCATCATCATCATCACCATTATTATCATCAGCATCATCATCACCATCATCATCATCATCACCATCAGTATCATCACCATTATCATCTGTGCCTTCTTCACTTGCACTTTCTGACTCAGAGCTACTAGACTCAGCACGTTCTTCTTCAGCTGGATGCTCTTGTTCTGCTTCTTCATTCACATCTTGAGCAACTCTAGATGGAATCACAATCCCATGCTCTTCACAATAAGATTCAACAGCATCATCTTCTGGATCAGCGTAATTCTGAATTAGTATAGGAGGAATAGGCATACAAACATCAAACGACCGCTTCAGCTTTTGTATATAAGCCATTCTATAGTCTGGTGCAGAGATCCAATTAGTCCTGCGAGGAATCTCTCTGTTGCTCCTAAGCATACTCCACACAATCAGGGACAAGAATCTGATGTTCGGTAAGAAGTTTCTGGACTTGTTAGTCTCCTTCCAATGAACTATCTCACTGAGCTCGGTCCAAAAAATGATGGCATAATCAACATGAAGATCATAGATGACAGCATGAAATAATCGAAGAAAATGCAGGCTTGCATTATCTGTACCCGTAGCCTTGGCTGTCAAACATCTAATGATCACGGAGAATAGCGTGTACCACGAAAGTGGTAGTTTGTTCTTCCTGAAAAGACTTACCATCGATAACTCTCCGTCGTACCCCAATGCTCTAATCCCAGCTAGAACTTCTTCCTCAGGTGGATACACTTGAAATCCCGTAATATTACTGCTCTGGAATTTGCTTCTGGAAGATGAAGAATCAGCCGAAGACGAGCGTAGTCCAGATAAGTCGTGAACTGGTCGATCTCAATGCTAAATCTGGGAGGCGTGACATTCACAATCTTCGAAATCGAATCCCATGCCTGCTGAACATAAACTTCTGGTACGATGCATCGAGCCGATAAAGCATATGAGAGAGGATGCCCTTGAAGAATCGAACGAATGATCGGATGAATATCTATCCGATCAAGTTCCACATAATGGTTGTTCGGAAGATAATTGATGTATCTGTCTCTTGGAAAAACATCGTTCGGAGTACTTCTTCTTGTAGAAAGATCAGCTCCAGACGATCTTTGTGAAGGAAGGGGTCTCTCCCTCGAAATTTGATCTGAAGGATCATGCTCTCCTTCCTGAACCTCCTGTTCATGTTCTGGTACATCATCAGAAGCCATCAAATCTGTGAATGATATTCATTTAAGACAAACAAATGATGTTAGTAAAAACAGATAAAAACAAAGTGTAATTTTTTTTTTTGAAAAACTTGAAAATTTTCTAAGTGTAAGTTTTCGCAATGCACTAAGGCGAAAAGTGGGGTTTTCGCAAGAAACAGTTACGAAAAGTATGGAATTCGCAACCAACAATTGCGAAAAGTGAGGTTTGCGTAAAGAACAGATGCGAAAACTAAGACTTGGAAAAATTTCAACTCAAAAACAAAAGAATTCGCAAAAGACCATTGCGAAAAGTGAAGTTTTCGTAATAGGCAATTGCGAAAAGTGAGGTTTTCGCAACAAGCCATTGCGAAAAGTTAAGTTTTCGCAATAGACCATTGCGAGATCTTCACTTGAATGTTACGAAAAGTAAAATACAGAACCAAAAATCAAAAATTAACCTAATATTAATGAAATAAGCAGTTCGAAAACTATTCTAAAAGTATTTAAACACTAAATCGATCACAAAAACACACTTTAAAGCAACTAATTTGAGACTATCCCTAAAAAAAATTTGAACATAAGAACAGACGAGAAAACGAAACTTTGATGGATGAAATTAAACACAAAATCTAACACAAACAGATATGATATCAAGAATAAGTGGTTCGAAATCTTACCTGATTTGATGCACACTCGAAATCACACTGAAGAACAGAAGATGAAATCGCAGAAGTCGAACGTGAACAGTGAAAGAGAGGGAATACCGGGAAATTGGAAGTCAAAATAGGTCAAAATCCCTATTTACAAACCCTTTAAACAAACATTTATCTTTAAAAACAAAATACAAAATGTTTTAGAGAAAAAAAAATTCAAAAAAATACAATTATATTTATAATTTTTGAAATTTTCAAAAAATATAAATTTTCTTAATTAAAGAAAATTTATAAATTTTCAATATTTCAAAAATTAGTAATATATTTGATTTTAGAACTTTTTCAAAAACAATGAGCATTTTGTATAAAAAATAAAATTTCTCTCTCTCTCTCTCTCTCCCCCTACACAAATGTATAAAAAGAATATGTCTTTTAAAAAAGCACTTGGAAATCATACCTGTGTAGATATCTCAGGGATTCATACCTGAACAAATATCCTGAAGTGAAGTGCAGTCAGCTATTAATCAGATATCCGAATTTTCTCCCCCTCAAATGAATAATCTATTCTCTTCTTCTTTCAGTTCTAGATGCAATGAAGTCTCTCCCCCTCAAAATTTGCTTACCAAAACAATCTGTATTCTCCCCCTCGAATAAAGCAGAGACTCCACACATGACAGTTAATTACTTCAAATAAAAGAGTCAACTATGATCAAAGAAATACAAAGATTTATATTTAATATCTACTGACTAAAAATGTTTGAACACTTAACAAATAAAATTCAAATCAGTGAAAATAATCATATTTTTCAATCACAGATGATATCAAATACATGCTTCCAGATTAAAAACCAAGTCATGCTTGCATACCAAGATAATATAAGTTCACTTTCAATCCCCTTAGAAAATCTAATTGGTGGGTTAGCATGTGAATTAAGATTAGCAACAAGCAAATGCATTTCATAGATATCAAAGATTACTCTGCTCAGACTCACACTATTTATCTGAAAAACTGAATTTCCACAAATTTAAAAGTTTATCGCGACATTGTAATTTTCCCAAAGCTTATAGAGATGTGTGCTCTTTGGCATCTTTTATTGTGTGCACATTGGCATCTTTTAATCACAAGGTTTGTTAAGATCCAGATACATCGTAAACGTAACTTTCTATCTGGTCCTATAGCAGGATTTGGGTCAGCCGATCCCAGACCAGTTGGCCTTAGGGGCTAGGTGACGTGCACCCCTTGGGACTTACTCTCCCGAACCAGAAAGGCTACATCGATATACCTAAATCCCATCTGTACCAGTAGAACATGGCTTTCTACCTGGTTCTATAGAAGGATTTGGGTCAGCCAATCCCAGACCAGTTGGCCTTAGGGGCTAGGTGTCAAGCACCCCTTGGAACTTAATCTCCCAAACCAGATAGGCCATAGGTACAAACTTTCAAACCAAATGATGTTTTTTTTTTTTTTTTGCATCTCTTTTCACTTGGTTCAAAAACTCTGTGCTTGGCTTATATCTTTATTTCCATTCAATTAACAAATTCATAGGCTTTTTGAGCATTGTAATCTTAAAACATCTAGATTTACACTAAATTGCGCTTATATCTATGTTTCAAGCATGTGTTACTGACCTTTTGATTTGTCTTAGAAGCGAAATATGAAACATAGAATATCTCAAAATATCACAAGACTACTTGATTAACAATCCTTAACATATATTTTATTCACTGAATTGAAAATAGACAAATTTTCACTTCTTTGAATAAAATTTGTTAAAGTTCAAACTTTAAAATTCAACATGCCGATCTTTGAAAGTAGAAAATTGAACCTCTTTTCATCCAAAGCTTTGGTGAAAAGATCGGCAAGTTGATATTCAGTGGGTACAAAATATAACTCTATTGTACCTTTTTCCACATGATCCTTTATGAAGTGATAACGCATGTCAATGTGTTTTGTCTTGGTGTGTTGGACCGGATTCACGGAAATAGCAATTGCCGACTTGCTATCACAGTATATTGGAATCTTCTTGTAAAACAAGCCGTAATCTTTCAATTGTGTCTTCATCCATAGGACTTGAGAACAGCAAGTAGCCGCGGCAACATACTCCGCTTCGGCAGTTGAAATGGATACACAATTTTGCTTCTTGGAAGCCCAGCTGATTAATCTATCTCCGAGAAATTGGATATGGCCTGAAGTGCTTTTCCCATCCAATTGACTTCCTCCATAATCTGCATCAGAATAAGTAGTTAGTTTGTAATCAGAACTCTTAGGATACCATAAGCCTAAGTACGGAGTTCCTTTTAAATATCTGAAAATCCTCGTCACTGCTGATCGATGCGATTCTTTGGGATTTGCCTGAAAACGCGCACATAAGCATGTAGCAAACATTATGTCCGGTCTACTTGCTGTAAGATACATTAGTGAACCGATCATGCCTCGATATGAGCAAACATCCACAGCTTTACCATCCGGGTCTAAACCAATCTTCGATCCATGAGACATCGGCGTTCGCATAGTCGTGCTTTTGTCCATCTTGAATTTCTTCAAAATGTCAAAAACGTACTTTGATTGATTGATAAAGATGCCATCCGGAAGCTGTTTTACTTGAAGTCCAAGGAAGAAATTGATTTCTCCCATCATGCTCATTTTAAACCTTGAAGACATAAGATCTGAAAACCAATCAGATAAAGCTTTATCAGTAGCACCAAAAATAATGTCATCTACATAAATTTGTACTAAGCAGATATCAAGATTTTTACGAAAAGTGAACAAAGTAGTATCAATTGCTCCCTTGGTAAAACCATTTGTCAACAAGAAGGTTGACAATTCATCATACCACGCCCGTGGTGCTTGTTTCAAACCATATAAAGCCTTATCGAGAACGTAGACGTAATTTGATTTGTTTGGATCGACAAACCCTTCAGGTTGAGATACGTAAACCTCTTCCTTGAGTGCTCCATATAGAAACGCGGTTTTGACATCCATTTGAAATACTTTGAAGTTCCGAAAGGCAACAAAGGCAAGAAACATCCGAATAGCTTCAAGGCGTGCCACTGGTGCGTATGTCTCATCATAATCGATACCTTCTTGTTGTCTATAACCTTTTGCAACAAGACGAGCTTTATTGCGAACCACAATACCATCTTTGTCCTTCTTGTTCTTGAATATCCACTTAGTGCCTATAATACTCTTTCCCTTTGGCTTAGGCACAAGTCGCCACACCTTTAAGGCTTCAAATTGATTGAGTTCCTCTTGCATCGCAATTATCCAATCCGGATCCATAAGTGCTTCTGAGACTGTAGATGGTTCTATGTTACTCAGAAAACATGCAAACATGCATTCGTTTGGTGTCGTGTATTTGGATCGAGCTGAAACACTAGTCGATGGTTCCCCAATAATCTGATGAATCGGATGAGCTTGCGTCCATTTGGCTGTGTGAGGAAGAGGATCAATCGTTTCTTGAATACTCTCTAAAATCTGAGGTGGAGGATCTGGAATGTCACCTTCGGAAGAAGAAATAGAAACGATTTCTGGTATCGGAGGAAGAATCTCATTAATACTCTCAGATTCTGAGATTTCGACTAAAGGAGGATCAACAGATGTAGGTGGAACAACATCTTCAGATTGTTGAACAACTTCAGTTTGTTCTTCTTCTTGAACAAGTGGTGACTGGATATCATCATTTGTCACTGATGTTTCAACTTCAGATACAACGTGATGTGGTGTTTCAGAAACCACATTTTGGACTTCTATAACTGGTGCCTCTTGATCAGGAACAGGTGGAACAACATCCTCAGTTGATTGAGTTGCAGCGGAAGTATTTGTAGATATGTTCACATTTTCCTGATTCATCAAGTTAGAGTCATTATTAGTTTTAGGCACATCATCATAGAAGTTTTCAAATAATAAATCAAGATCAGTAAGAATAACAGAGTTAGAAAGATGATCCTGATTTGATATTTGAGAAGCATGTTCTGAATTGATTTGTTCAGAAGCTAAAACCCCTGTAAGATCGGGTTCCGGTCCTGATTGGCCGGAAGCCATTGCTTCAGATTCATCAAAATGAATATTGACACTTTCAATCACTTTTCTTGGATCTAGAAGGAACACACGATATGTCGCAGAATTTGAAGAATATCCCAAAAAGATTCCCTCATCAGCTTTCGGACTAAACTTGTTTAGATTGTCCCGATCATTCAACACAAAGCACTTGCAACCAAAAGCCCTAAAATATTTCACGTTCGGCTTTATCCCATTCATGATCTCATACGGAGTCTTGTTGAAGCGCCTATGAATGATTGACCGATTCTGAGTATGACAAGCTGTGGAAACCGCTTCAGCCCAGAGAGATAGAGGAAGTCCCGAATAAGCAAGCATCGTTCTGGCCGATTCTACAAGTGTTCTATTCCGTCTCTCCACGATCCCATTTTGTTGTGGAGTTCTCGCAGCAGAGAATTGCTGAGTAATTCCATTTTCTTCATAGAACTCTTGTAGAACACTGTTCTTGAATTCTGTTCCATTGTCAGAACGGACAGCCTTAACTGGTTTCTGCTTATTGGTTTGAATAGACTTGATAAGAGTGATGAGAATCTCCGGGGTTTCGTCTTTTGATTTGAGAAATTTGACCCACGTGTAACGAGAATAGTCATCAACCACTACCAAAACATATCTTTTTCTCCCAATACTCCTAGTCTTCATTGGTCCACACAAGTCAACATGTAGAATATCAAATATGTCCTTTGTGCAAAAATCGGGATTCGGTTTGTGGGAGGCTTTCTTCGTCTTTCCTTTTTCGCAGTCATGACATAAGTGATCCTTTTGAAATTTCAAAGACGGAAGACCTCGAACCATATTACCTTTTGCAAGTCTGTCCATATAATTGAAATTGAGATGAGCTAGTCGTCGATGCCAAAGCCAACTTTGATAAACAGAAGCTTTCGAGAGAAGACAAACATCTGATGGAGAGTTCACCATATTGAGATCTATCGTATACAAAATGCATCTCCGCTTACCAACAAGAAGCTCCTTGCCATCATTATTCTTTACAGCTACTCTCTTTTTCTTGAAACTCACTTCCAGGTCTTTATCACAAAACTGACCAATGCTAAAGAGATTGTATTTCAGCCCGTCGACATAGTTCACTCTCTTGACAGTGACGTTCCCTTGCACAATGTCTCCGTATCCAAGAATTTGAGATGTTTCACAGTTACCAAATCTTACCCTTCCGCATGCCTTTTCCTTAAAGTTAGATAACAGAGATCTATTGCCAGTCATATGTTTGGTGCATCCAGAATCCAGATACCAGAAACGACTTGGCTGCATATTAGCACATCAAACAAGTTTAGGTACCCATATTGATTTGGGTCCCTTTTTGTTAGTCCTTTTCTTTCTGTTATCTTTGTTCAAATAATAATAGGCATCGGTCATATTTAAATCTCCATAGTTAACTTTAATGTCGTTTTCAGAAAAATAATCGTTAGAATGACAACACTCCGAGCAACACATACCAACATTTGCAATATGAATCATTTGCTTTATTGAATATCTAACAAGACTATTACAATCTTTATTCATACAAGCAAATGTATTCGTGTTCCAAATGTCAGATTCTATGTCACTACAAGAAGAAGTTGACGATTCCATCGATTTGCATTTGGGAATCCACATTGGCTTTCCTTTCTCTTTCAAAGCCCTATCTGAAAAAGAAGAAGTAGAAGAGTCAGATATATTTCCAAAATTAGAAACTTGAGCCTTTGACCTTTTCTTTGATCTTCTTCTTTTACGACGCTTTTTAATATGAAAATTTGAATTTGTCGTAAATGAATCATCTATAATTTCAAATTTAATCTCTGTCATTGAAGAAGAACTATCATCGGTAGAATCAAACTTCACAGTTGTTTCCTTTAAAATTTCCTTGGAGTTATTCTGTGTTGTAGATTCAGATAAATCAGACTCGGAAGTAGTTTTAAAAATAGAATCAGAAGAAACTTCCTTAAAATCATATTCAGAAACCGCATGTACATTTCTTTTATTAAAAATATTATCATTTTTAACATCTTTATGGAAATCAGAATTTGTACATATAGAAATGATAGAATTTTCTAATTCCGACAAAATGTTTTTATCTTCCAAATCCTCTAACTTAGATTCCAAATCCTTGATTTTGTTTTCAAGAGAAACTATCTTAGTTTCTAACACTAATGGAGGAATATACCTTTTAGTATCATATGATACTTCAGATTTATACTTAGTATCAGTGTTAGTCACATAAATATCAAAATAATCATTGGATAAGAAATCTTTATTAGAATCTTTGGATTTTGAAATGTACTTTCCGTTTTCTCTTGTATACACAAAAGGAAGTTGCATTTTGGTATTAAAATATCTTTTCTCCTTTTCTTCTTCCAAAACTTCCTCTTCATTTGTCCAATTTATTTTAAATTGGGGGGCATATCTTCCTAGATGTAGAAAATCAAAGTCGTAAAGCGTTGGAACCTTCTCTTTCACATCATCTAGAAAATGCGGATTTTCAAAACCTAAACCCCATTTTTCTTTAATAGAAT
>CM066312.1:820419-853419 GCA_033807775.1 Saussurea involucrata | reverse complement strand
CGGGTCGGGTTCATCGGGTTTCGCACTTAGATCTAAGCATAAAGTTCTGTTTGTTGAAAAATCCGTATAAAATCACTCACTCATTGGTCTGATTGAGGTGTATAATGTATCGATGGAAAGCTCTCTGTGTCTAGAACAACTTTCTAGTTTACAACGAGATCTAATTGCGACTTTAAGTGGCTCGAAATAATGTATTTCCAAAACTGGTCATGTTAAAACGGGTTTTGCGCACTGTTTTTGTAAAATTCATATAAAATTGGTCATTGATCCAAAAAATATGCATTTTAGACGATTAGATTTCTAAGAAATAGTAGTACATTTTTAATTTAGATGTCAAATCTTAATTTGTTCTCTAAGTATGAGTAAATCGTCAAAACGCTTGTAGGACGGAAGCTGTAACTTTTCAAAGTTGTTTTCTACTAAAAACTAGGGGTGAGCATCGGTCGGGTCGGGTCGGGCCGAAAAACCCCATCCCGATCGGGTTTTGGGTGGACAAAACAGGCCCCGAAACCCTTCCTAAGTAAAGTTCGAGTTTCGGACTTTGGGTCTAATCGGTTTTCGAGTTCATCGGGTCGGGTTCATCGGGTTTCGGACTTAGATCTAAGCATAAAGTTCTGTTTGTTGAAATATCCGTATAAAATCACTCACTCATTGGTCTGATTGAGGTGTATAATGTATCGATGGAAAGCTCTCTGTGTCTAGAACAACTTTCTAGTTTACAACGAGATCTAATTGCGACTTTAAGGGGCTCGAAATAATGTATTTCCAAAACTGGTCATGTTAAAACGGGTTTTGCGCACTGCTTTTGTAAAATTCATATAAAATTGGTCATTGATCCAAAAAATACGCATTTTAGACGATTAGATTCCTAAGAAATAGTAGTATGTTTTTAATTTAGATGTCAAATCTTAATTTGTTCTCTAAGTATGGGTAAATCGTCAAAACGCTTGTAGGACGGAAGCTGTAACTTTTCAAAGTTGTTTTCTACTAAAAACTAGGGGTGAGCATCGGTCGGGTCGGGTCGGGCCGAAAAACCCCCATCCCGATCGGGTTTTGGGTGGACAAAACAGGCCCCGAAACCCTTCCTAAGTAAAGTTCGAGTTTCGGACTTTGGGTCTAATCGGTTTTCGCGTTCATCGGGTCGGGTTCATCGGGTTTCGGACTTAGATCTAAGCATAAAGTTCTGTTTGTTGAAAAATCCGTATAAAATCACTCACTCATTGGTCTGATTGAGGTGTATAATATATCGATGGAAAGCTCTCTGTGTCTAGAACAACTTTCTAGTTTACAACGAGATCTAATTGCGACTTTAAGGGGCTCGAAATAATGTATTTCCAAAACTAGTCATGTTAAAACGGGTTTTGCGCACTGTTTTTGTAAAATTCATATAAAATTGGTCATTGATCCAAAAAATATGCATTTTAGACGATTAGATTCCTAAGAAATAGTAGTATGTTTTTAATTTAGATGTCAAATCTTAATTTGTTCTCTAAGTATGGGTAAATCGTCAAAACGCTTATAGGACGGAAGCTGTAACTTTTCAAAGTTGTTTTCTACTAAAAACTAGGGGTGAGCATCGGTCGGGTCGGGTCGGGCCGAAAAACCCCCATCCCGATCGGGTTTTGGGTGGACAAAACAGGCCCCGAAACCCTTCCTAAGTAAAGTTCGAGTTTCGGACTTTGGGTCTAATCGGTTTTCGGGTTCATCGGGTCGGGTTCATCGGGTTTCGGACTTAGATCTAAGCATAAAGTTCTGTTTGTTGAAAAATCCGTATAAAATCACCCACTCATTGGTCTGATTGAGGTGTATAATATATCGATGGAAAGCTCTCTGTGTCTAGAACAACTTTCTAGTTTACAACGAGATCTAATTGCGACTTTAAGGGGCTCAAAATAGTGTATTTCCAAAACTGGTCATGTTAAAACGGGTTTTGCGCACTGTTTTTGTAAAATTCATATAAAATTGGTCATTGATCCAAAAAAATATGCATTTTAGACGATTAGATTCCTAAGAAATAGTAGTACGTTTTTAATTTGATGTCAAATCTTAATTTGTTCTCTAAGTATGGGTAAATCGTCAAAACGTTTGTAGGACGGAAGCTGTAACTTTTCAAAGTTGTTTTCTACTAAAAACTAGGGGTGAACATCGGTCGGGTCGGGTCGGGCCGAAAAACCCCCATCCCGATCGGGTTTTGGGTGGACAAAACAGGCCCCGAAACCCTTCCTAAGTAAAGTTCGAGTTTCGGACTTTGGGTCTAATCGGTTTTCGGGTTCATCGGGCCGGGTTCATCGGGTTTCGGACTTAGATCTAAGCATAAAGTTCTGTTTGTTGAAAAATCCGTATAAAATCACTCACTCATTGGTCTGATTGAGGTGTATAATATATCGATGGAAAGCTCTATGTGTCTAGAACAACTTTCTAGTTTACAACGAGATCTAATTGCGACTTTAAGGGGCTCGAAATAATGTATTTCCAAAACTGGTCATGTTAAAACGGGTTTTGCGCACTGTTTTTGTAAAATTCATATAAAATTGGTCATTGATCCAAAAAATATGCATTTTAGACGATTAGATTCCTAAGAAATAGTAGTACGTTTTTAATTTAGATGTCAAATCTTAATTTGTTCTCTAAGTATGGGTAAATCGTCAAAACGCTTGTAGGACGGAAGCTGTAACTTTTCAAAGTTGTTTTCTACTAAAAACTAGGGGTGAGCATCGGTCGGGTCGGGTCGGGCCGAAAAACCTGTTGGAACCCAGATGCAACTAGTAACAATAATAATAGCAAGGATCTCAGTATTGATTGATAAACATAAGAGTTTACAATATTGGAAATGAAGAACAACTCTCTCTTGTATGAAGCTCTCTCTTTCTTTCTCTCTATACGTATGACTGATGAAAAATGGAGGAAAGGAGAAAATAGAGGCTTAACCTAATAAACTCTAAAGCAAGACTTTATAACCAAAAACAACAATTGGTTATTTACAATATTAGCCCTTGACACTCAACAAATACATATAAGTCCTTGACACTATTTCTTTATGAAACATTCATATAAATTGGGGGCTAATAAAGCTAACAATCTCCCCCTAATGTTTTATAAAGAAAGCATCATTTTGTAGTCTCCCCCTTGCTTTCTTTAGAGGCGTTGGTGTGTCAATCTTCAAGTCTTGTGAGTCTTCTTTTCCTGATCTTCCACAATGCCAGTTGCTTTAGTTCATTTTTAACTCCCCCTTGATCGTTGCCTACTCCCCCTTGATCTTTGTGTACTCCCCCTTGACTGTTGCATTACGTTTATGGTCTCAGTTATCTCTCAAACGATCAGAGAACGATTTGATGTGCGGAAGCTTGTATAACCAGTTTGAGTAGTAACCGATAGTAGATAAACAGCTATGAGATGAAGAGTAGCAAATACATTTTGCTCATGAGAATCTGCATTAAGAATAAGTAACCAAGGGTAATCATCTTACATAGAAGCACAATAGCAACTATTATCACAACAATTTATAAAAAATTGTGTGGCCTATGCTCAGAGTTGGCAATTATGAAGCTCTGACAGGACTTCCAGTTATCATTGAAGTAAATAAAAAAAATAAACTTCTCAAACTGTTCTTGGCAATATCACATAGATAAGCATGTGGAATCACAAAGATTCGTGATATTGTGTGGAAGAAAATAGAATATTATCTATTAAGCTCAAAAGTGTGTAAACTGTTTGGACATAACAGGTTTCCACAGACTCAATGTGCATGAGTGAAGTGTGAAGGTGGGGCAACTTTCCTTCTTTTCAATATCCAACCTTCCAAAGAAAGATCAGATAGCATATGTGCTGCTTCCCCGTGGAAAAGTGAAACAGTTCCTTGTGGAGAAGGAAGTGAGTAGCTGGTGGGGTTAATTCAAGAGTTGGCATGGGCTCACTGCATGTTTCAATGATAATCACCAAAGAATTGTGACAAATCAATAATGTGGATTGCCCGGCTCAGAAAAAGTTAGTGCAGAGTTGTATAATTCTTTTGACTCTGTTCTCACACCCTCTTTCTTTTTTTCATTTAGCTCACATCTAACAAAACTCTCTTTTCATTTTTACCTCTTAAGCACAATGAGAAAAACTCATATAATTATCTCCCCCACTCTTTGATGTAGACCCTTCACCTCTCAAACACTCAAGGTTTACTTCTTTGGTAGGAAACACAGGTTTAAGTGATCCATAGAAGTTCTATAAACTTCACACATTGATCCCATGAAATTGTTGTCCTAAAGAATGTATTGTTCCACATACTGACTATTTTTAGTCTCGGAATAGCATTTAAAATCCAACTTCTATATCAGAAAAACATTTAGCATCTAGAAGTGGTTTGACCATTTGAAAGAGGTTTTATCATTCTAAAGATGGCTATTCTCTAAAAATGATGAAAGGTTTAGACATTTTACCTTTGCATGAATATGGTCAGATTGGCATTCTCCCCCTCAAATTGAGCAATAAATCTCATTTAGGCTCAATTTGTAATCAGATATCCTGTAAGAATCAAAAAGTGTTGGTAATCATTTTTGATGATTCCACATTTGTTAGGAATATCCAGAAGCACAATTAATTCAAAAAAAAGAGGAAACATGGTGATGGGGGTTAGAGATTAGGAATACCAGTCAAAGTCTGATATGTTGAGGTACTGGTCCTACACTGATGTGTGTAGAAACAAACATTCAGTTGAAGTCCTGGTTCTATACTGATGTGTATAAAAGCAACTTCAATCTGATCTGATTATGGTAATAGAGAAAGTGAAGTGATGCTTTCGATCCAGCAAGTATCTACTGACTTTGACACGGGTTCTGTGAGCACACGAACTACATTTGGACAATGGCTTAATCTGGACAGCCATAACAACTTAACAGTAGCAGCAGCTTATTGAACATATCTCCACAGAGGCTCTGCGTATGAATACAGAGGCTCTGGACAGCCTCACAGAGGCTCTGTGATTTGCCTCAAAGGCTCTGTCAACTTCCTCAGAGGGTCTGATCAATTTCCAACCTCTAATAGGTCTAAATGTACACTCTGTGATCTGTTCTTGCATAATCTGGATGGCTCAAAATCTCTTGAACAGCTTCTGTGTGCACAGAGGCTCTGTGCGACTTCACAGAGGCTCTGTGCAACTTCACAGAGGCTCTGTGCAACTTCACAGAGGCTCTGTGCTTTCAGCTTCTGTGATGCGCTTCTGCTGAGAGCTGATTCTTCTTTTATGGATCTGCGCTTGGACTTGCTTAATCTAGATAGCATAGCTTAACACAACGACAACTTTAATTCAGATCAACCTCCGATTATGATTTTGATTAAGCACGAGTCTTTTGTATGCACTTTGAGCAGCTTACAACAGGAACACTCTTCTGAGAGATAAGCTGCATATTCTGTCATTTTTGGAGAGCTTTCTATGTGCTCAGAGGCTCTGTGCGATTAACTTCTGTGGTTATCCTCTGTGATCGATAGAGCATTTCTAGATAGTCTTCAGAGGTTCTGTCCCTCTGAATAAATCACATCGAACTATTTCTGGACTTGGACAACATCAAAGCTTAATTTGGACAGCAGCTGCAACGACTTAACAACTTCATGACGGCTTAACAGCTTTTGATTATACGCAGAGGCTCTGTACAGTCTTACAGAAGCTCTTCAAACCCTTTGCATGTTTGAACACCTCTTCTGAAGTTCAATTTGCTTCTGTCGAGAGCATTATAGATTTTGATCTTCAAATTTTGATCGAGTCCAATATCTCTGCACGACCATGGACACCTTCTGCCGTGCTTTTCTGGACAACTAAGAGAGCTCTGTGAACAGATCTGTGCAACCATACAGAAGCTCTGCATGAGATCTGGACCTTTGCATTTCTTCATATGAATAACCACATCTCTGAACATAACTTTCGAGCTCTGTTTATACATCTAACAGCAGCAAGTTTTGATGCAATATCTGAACATGGACAGACTTTGTACGAGCACAGAAGCTCTGTGAAGCCTTGCAGAGGTTCTGTGAACCCTTGCAGAGGCTCTGTGAAGCCTTGCAGAGGTTCTGTGAAGCCTTGCAGAGGCTCTGTGAAGCCTTGCAGAGGCTCTGTGAAGCCTTGCAGAGGCTCTGTTATGTTTCTAATTGAGCTTTGCATCTCGAGCAGATTCTGTGATTAAGCTTTTCACGTGTATAGAGCCCTTGATCATTTGGACGTCCTTTGGACAATCTTGCAGAGGCTCTGCACGTCCTTACAGAAGCTCTGTGGTTAACCTCTGCATTAATCTTCTACATAACAATAGAAGTCTTCTATATGGCCTTTGCACGTGGGACATCTCTTGATCAGCCCATGTTCACCCTCTGGACATCCAAGAACATAGCTTTGCATATTTCTTGTTCCATACAGCAGTGCATAATCAGCAGAATCTTAATCAGCAGAAGCTTTCTAGCAGCAGCACAACACCTTCTGCACAAATGAACTTCAAATGACCATAACTCGCTCAAAAATCAGAATTTTGCAATGAAATTTTACAGGGTTACTTGAAATGTGATTCTGAACACATTCTCTGAAATGTTTTCTACTAAAAACACCTACAAGTATGAGTTCGATCACACCACAGTAAACTGAACTTTTTTGTGAATTTTTTTCTTAAAATCAACAAATTGATTTATAAACAGTTATGAACAATAAAACCCTGTCTTGATCTGAATCCAGATATGTGCAGAAATCCAATAAGCCATTTAGGACTGAGTTCTGTACTGTTGTGCACAGAAATCAATTGTCTTTGTAGGATGAGTCTTAAACTGAGTGTTTAAGAGTCCATTTCAACTGAAGATTGAGTCCTAAACAGATGTGTTTAGGAGTCCTTGTACCTGCAAGACAGATCAAACAATTTTTGGTACCCATTCCCAAATGGGTCCTATTTTGTTAGGATTTGCATGAAGTGCTTTGTTGATCTTCTTATGTTCAACAGAAACAAATGGCTTTCGAACATTTTGAACAAGTGAAGAGCCTTTGACTATCCAAACCATTTTTACTCTTCTAAAAACTTGATTAACTGATTGATCTAGCCTACGATAATTGAAAGGATTAGGAGTAGAGATCTGATTTGTTGAAAACTTGTTTGGCTTAAAGAACACTTTTGTTTTAACAGAACTTTCAGAATTTAATTTGAGAACCAAATCATTTCGTTCTTTAATGCACAGATCAACTTGTGATTGTAAATCAGATTTCAACTTCCTCTCTTTCCTAATCTCAGCAGATAAATCAAAGAACCTTATTGTCAGTCTATTTACTTCAGATCTAAAGTACAATCTCTTTCTTTCAAAGTCATCTTTTAGGCATTTCACTTGAAATCCTTGAACCTTCAACTTTTCAGACTCTTTTCTTTCAAAATCACACTCTTTCCTCTCTTTTTCAAGAGTTTTATGTAATTCTGAGATTTTGCAAGAAAGCTCCACAGACTTTGTTTCAAAAACAGATTTCTTCTTTTCAAAATTCTCTCTTTCACAGACCACAACCTTTTTAAAATCTGAAACTAGATTAGAAAATTTTAAACATTTAAGTTCAAGTCTATTCTTCTCTTTTTCAAAAAACTTTTCTGAACCAGACAGTTTTCTATCCAGCTCAATATTTTCACAGGTTAAGAGTTTACCTGATTCTTCAAGCTTTGCAATCTTTTCTGAATCGATCAGAATGCTTTTGTTCCTTTCATCCAACTCTTTCTCAAGATTAGGAATAATTTTGCGAAAGCTGGAACTAAGTTTAGAATAGTGATTATAATCTACATCACAACTAAATCTTAGTCTTGGCATACTTACTTCAGCAAGTCTAATCTTATCCCTCTTGTCTTTTTCAAGAACAAGCTTGGTTTTTTCAAGAATAAGCTTTTCTTTCTCCTGAGTCAAAAGTCCACATTCTCTTATATAGAAATTGAGATCAAGAATATTAGAACGACCTGATGTGGAGCATTTAGAGTCTGCCATTTAAATGAAAACAGGGGATAAAAAGATAAGCACTCTTTTAAAAATGTTACTTGAGGGATCGTGAGACAATTTAATGGTGATTCAAAGGGTTAAAACACATATATAATGTTGATATCACAAAGGTTCAAATTCGCAGTTCAAACACAGATTAATTTCTGATTTTTAAACACAGTTAGTGTTAGCTTCAATCTTCCTAAACATAGAAGTATTTAGAAGTAGTAAAAAATAGGCTAAGTATAGAAAAGCCTCTTACAGAGGCTCTGCCACTTCTTCCAGAAGATCAAGTCCAGAAAGCCACAAAAGCTACAGAGGTAATCACAGAACCTTTGTAATGCGAACAATGAAGATCAACTCGGAAACAAGTGAAGACTGCTCTACAGAAGGCCAGACCATAGAACCTCTGTAATGCCTTACAGAGCCTCTGTGGTCTGCTATGAAGACTTGGAAGATATTACTGGATACATTCATCAACTTGCATGGAAACGTACACTGTCAAAACACGTGTCAAGCTCTGAGTGGATTCAATAGGGCATGGTACAAAATAGACGTCTGCGCCATTTAATGCATTTACCAATAGTACATCTGCTCCATTAAATGTGCATGGCTCAAACAACTGCTCACACCATCCAGTCCACTGTTCACACTATTCATTTCACTATTCATGCCGTAAAAGGAACAGTGACCTACTTCATAGTCTTCTAAGAGTAGTATAAAAGGAAGTCTCATGTTGAGATCTTCCTAAGGACGAATACACAAGGAATCACTAATACTCTCAAGCATTATAGTCAAATATCTGAGTGTTATATTCTCACACACACCAACAGTTCTTAATCTGTTCTTCGTGTTCTTATTATATATTGAATAACAGTAACTGTTCAAGAATTCCTTTTTATTCCTTACTGTTTTCTTTATATATGTGCGTTCTAACATCTATCAAACATATCTGTTAGTTTAAATACGCTTCCGCATTAAACTCTAAATTCAACTAATAGACTGTTAATCTTAATTAAGTGAATCTGGGTTCCAACAATTGGTATCAGAGCCTCTCTTGATTTTCAATATCAAGTGATCCACTTATCAAGATTCGTGATAGATATTAAGTGCTTAAACCCAGAAAATCTTCAAGTTCATCGAAGTAACTCTTTAGTCATACCTTCTTTCTAAAATCTTCAAAAATGACAAATACAAATAATTTCTTTACTACTGGTTCTCTCACTAAACCTCCTAGTCTCCTTCGAGATGAGTATCCTCAGTGGAAAATAAGAATGGTCCATTTTTTCGAGGGCACTGAAAAAATCTAGTACAATATCTGTACAATCCTCCTCCTATTCCCATGACAGTAGTACCTCGTATACCTGCTACTGCTGAATCTGCGGAAATCCCCGAACATCAAAAACCAAAGCCAAAAGGGGAGTGGTCAACCGAAGATAAAGCAGAAGATGAAGTTGCTCAGAAAACCAAGAGGACATTGATTATGGCAATACCCAACGAACTCTTTCAATCCTTGGATTCATGTGAAACAGCGCATGATCTGTGGAAAGAACTGGAAAGACAGTTGGAAGGAGGTGCTAAAACACAAAAAACCGAAGAGCACAGTACATCAATGAATATCATGCATTCAGAGCCTCTTCAACAGAATCTCTGCAAACAACATACGACAGATTCAACTCTCTAATCAACAAGTGCAGAAAATCAGGCATTGACAGAACTTCTGAAGAAAACAATGTCATGTTTTTAAAAAGTCTAAATGAAGAATGGCTCCAGCTGTCTATGTCCCTACAGACAAACCAGGATCTAGACACCTGGACTCTCTCTGATCTTTACGGAACATTAGCCGCACAAGAACCTCAGATAGCTCAGGCTAAAACACTAACCATTGTACCATATGCATTGGTTAGTAAAACTAAAGAAGATGCACAGAGACCAAGAAATGAAAAAGCCACAAAGGAGAAGAAGAAGGAGAAGAAGAAGATGGTGATAATTGACAGTGAAGAAGAAGAGCAAGCAGAAAAAGAAATAACTCTTGCGTCACTAGCTAAATCTTTAGCTCTATTGACAAAAGAGTTCAGAGCAAACAGAAGAGGTTCCGGAAATGAAAGATATGATAGAGAAAACAGAAGAGATGACAGAAGAGAAGAAGAATCGAGTGGCCGACAGAGGTCAAGCGATAGACATTACAGAGGAAATGACCGACAGAGGTCAGATGACTCGGTAAGCCACACGCAGCAAGAATGCTACAAATGCGGCAAACCTGGTCACTATGCAAATGAATGTAGATCAGAGAAAGGCGGAGACCTACAGAAGTCCAATGATCGAACAGGAAACACTCCTCAAGGATGTTTTAACTGCGGCAAACCAGGCCATTTTGCGAATGAATGCAGAAGCAGATCAAATCGCCCACAGAGGGACTCTGCTTTCTACAAAAAGAAAGCCGAGTATTATGCTCAAAAATCCTTAATGGCAAAAGGACATTCTGAGGAGAACACAGAAGACTTCCAGTCAGACTCTACTTCTGACGATGAACGTACCGCCAATGCCCTCTTCTGTGGCATGGCAGAAGTCGACTCCTGCACTAACTCTGAGGTATCTACTTCAAATTCAAACTATTGTACTACCTCTATAGATGATAATACACCTAGAATTAACATTGAACTAATTGAACTGAAAGAGATAAATCAAAGTATTCAGAAAAGACTCACTTTCAATGAGAGAGAAGTACGACTTCTCACTCAAGAAAAAGCAAATATTTTTGAGGAAAAAGAGAGAATAGAAAAGAAATGGAACAAAACTCTAGATCCTTTAAAAAAACAAATTTCTGAATTAACCCAGACTTTAAAAGATAAAACAAAAGAACTTTCAGTTTCAAGGAGCGAAACTACTGACATAAGAGCTCTTAAAGAATACTTTCAAAGAGAAACAGATGTATTATGGCAAGATTTACTCAGAAGAGAGGTTTTACTTAAAAACTATAAAGATGCACAGAAAGTTTATGAAAAAGTAAACTCACAAATAGCGAGACGAGGTATAGGGTATGATGATATCACCCTAGGTATTGAAGGCAAAAGAAACAAACCTCTGTCCTCTTTATTTGTAATTGGAAAAACGAACAAACTAGATTTTCCAAATCTAATCTCTGTAAGCAAAAGGGCAAAAATCTTTGTGGATCCTTATTTGAAGAAACATAAGAAGATGATTAACGTGTGGTTTGAAAACACAGACTCATCATCTTCAACCTCTGTCAATAGAGGTATCAAACCAAAGAAATATCTGAAAACACAAGATCAGATTGGTATCTTCAAGTTTGGTAAACCGGAGACCCAAACACAGGTTGCTTTTGTCTGTTTGATAAACGTCAAAAAAAATCTATCAGCAGAAGCTCCTGAGTTTAAACCCATTTTTTCAGAAGAAAACTTTAAAAATTTAATCGAAAAAGAAATTTTGGAAATATGGAAATCAAGCGTTTTAGAAAAATTCTGTACATCTTCTATAGATAAAACTCTCGCTGAAGAAGTCTTATTAGAAACCTCTGCAATCTATGAAAACTATTCTACAGAGGAAGAAAGCTTGTATGATGCATGTTTGGAAAATTCAACCTCTATTGAAAGAATTGACTCAACCTCTGTATACGAGGACGACTCATCTTCTGACGATTCAGAGACAGATGTTACATCTGGGATAACTCTCTATGACACAGAGGAAGTTAAATACTCCTCTGAAGTTCCTCACAGAACTATTTCTCCAAAAGAGAAACTCACAGAGATTCCAATCTGCCAAGATTTTCTAAATTTGAATCTACATATCAAAACCTCTGCTGAGCTTCAAATGTTACAAAAGACCTCTATTAATCCTATAAGTTCTAGATTTTCAAAACCCAAGGTTAATAAATCTTTTTCTTCTGTGACAGTGATAAAGGAAGTTCACCACAGAAGCAACCCACAGAAGGCAGGTCCTAAACAGAGCTTTTGCAAACAACATTCGAGTATTCATAGATCTTCTAATAATAGGAAATCTAATGTAAAGAAAGAATGTAATGCCTCTGTGGCTGAGTTCAAAAAGTTCAATGAAAAGTTCAAGCAAATTACATCTCATATTCAATACTGTCGTTGTTTTGATCTTATGTCTAAACTTAATAATCATTTTTCAAATCAAAACTGTCTACTCTCTACGCCAATTCAAAAGTCAAATCCCACAAAGAAACAATCTGACTTTTTTGCAGAAAACAAAATGTATTTCAAGAATGCCAAAGCAAACTTAAAAAACTCTAACAATATTGGACCCATATGGATATGGGTACCTAAATCTCTGTGATTGTCCTGCAGAAGAAGTATGTGCCAATCTGGTATCTAGACTCCGGATGCTCAAGGCACATGACGGGTGACAGAAGTGCACTATCCACGTACAAAGAAACACAAGATGGTGGATTTGTGACTTTTGGAGACAACAAGAAAGGACACATAAAAGGCTATGGAGTCATAAGGAAAGAAGACGTTTCAGTATACAAAGTTGCATATGTGGATGGCCTTAAGCACAACCTACTCAGTGTAAGTCAACTTTGTGATACAGGATTCAATGTGTTGTTCAAAAGAACCTTCTGCTCTCTACAAAGTGAAGAAACAAGTATGGAACTTCTGCGAGCTGAAAGAATAGGCGATCTATATATAATGAATTTCAACTCAAAGAACAAAGACAAAGTTTGCCTTGTTGCCTGCAAAAGTGAAGAAGCCTGGTTATGGCACAACAAGTTCTGTCACTTGAATTTTCACACATTGGAAAAACTGGTCAAACTTGATCTAGTTAAAGGTTTGCCAAATGTTAAATTCAATAAGGATCATTTATGTTCTGCCTGTGAAATGGGAAAACTCAGAAGAGCTTCCCACAAAGGCAAAACAGATGTGTCTTGCACCAGGCCTCTGTACATGCTTCATGTCGACCTCTGCGGTCCCATTGCAATACAGAGCCTAGGTGGCAAGAAATACATACTTGTCCTAATTGATGAGTATTCACGTTTCACATGGGTTGAATTCGTAAGAAAGAAATCAGATGTTCCAAATGTATTGATAAATCTAATGAAAAGAATCCAAGTTCTTTATGATTGCAGAATACAGAAGTTAAGAAGTGACAATGGCACAGAATTTAAAAACTCTGTCATTGAAGCCTATCTTTCACAAGAAGGAATATCACAGAACTTCTCTGCAGGTCGCACTCCATAACAGAACGGTGTTGTCGAAAGAAAGAATCGAACACTTGTGGAAGCCGCAAGAACTATGATGTCAGCATGCGGATTATCAATGAACTTTTGGGCAGAAGCAATTTCAACTGCGTGTTATACTCAAAATCGATCTACCATTGTGAAAAGACACCTCAAGACGCCTTACGAATTGCTTAACAAAAGGCGGTCAAATATCAAATTTTTTCATGTATTCGGATGCAAATGCTTTGTCTTAAACGACAGAGATTCAAGAGGAAAGTTTGATGTAAAAGCAGATGAAGGCACATTCATTGGATACTCTGCCACTTCCAAAGCTTACAGAACATTCCTTACAAAGTCTCACAAAATTGTAGAAAGCATCAATGTTTCTTTTGATGATTCATTCCAAATGACTTCTGAACAAATCAGTTCAGAACTCGGAATTAAACGGAAATCCTCTGTCATCTCACGAGCAAAAGAAGACTTGGATCTTCTATTTTTAGAGATGCTCCACGAAAACATTGATCCTTCTGTTGGAACAATCAGGGTTTCTGAAGAACCATCCTCTGTCGGACAAAATCCTACAGGTTTGTCTCTAACTGGTCCTAATAATGCTTCATCTTCTTCTGTAAATACTACAGATGCAATTGCCGAAGCAGAAGAAAGTGCAGAAGATGAAACATCAAGGAAAACGACCACAGAAGCTGCACAAACCACAGAAGAACCAATTACAGAGGAAATCGAGGACCAAGACTATACGTCCTCAGAGGAACAAACTCCACCACCACTCATACCAATCATTCCACAAACGGTAGAATCAACTACCAAGGCACGAAGAACAACAGAGGCTACACAAGAAGAAACACAAGAAGTCTCTAAAGAAAGTATGAATGACATTGATGATCATCTTCCACGCACAACTCAATGGACAAAAAGCCATCCTCCAAGCCAAATAATCGGAGAACCTTCTGACGCAGTAAAAACAAGGTCTGCCACTGCTAACTTTTGTTTCTTTACAAATTTTATTAGTGTGATAGAACCAAAGAAGATTTCTGAAGCCCTAGATGACCCAAACTGGGTAGACGCCATGCAAGAAGAACTTTTGCAATTTGAGCGTAACAGAGTATGGACTCTAGTACCTCTGCCAAGAGGAAAACAGGCCATTGGGACTAAATGGGTCTACAGAAACAAGAAGGATGAAGATGGAGTGGTCATCAGAAACAAAGCAAGATTAGTAGCAAAGGGATATAGACAAGAAGAAGGCATAGACTACGATGAAACTTTTGCCCCTGTCGCACGGCTCGAAGCAATAAGAATATTGTTAGATCTGAAGTTTTGTCAATAAACCAAGTGTTGAAGATCTGATAAGAAGACTCAGATGTTCTGAGTAGAGAAGTCAGAGGTCTGACTGTGAAAGCTCAGAAGTATTGATCAGTGGAAAGAGAAGTCAGATGTCTGTGTTAAGGAGTCAGAAGATCTGAGAAGCTTTATCAGAAGAATGTTCAGAAGTTCTGAACTACCTGTTCAGAACTTATGACGAGATACTTTACTTAGTATTTTATAAACTAATTAGGACACGTGTTATGTTCTTATTAGTCTTTCTTATTTGTACTGTAGCTTTAAGATGTCCGTTGCAGTATAAATAGTAGTTAGCTCTATGTTGCTAGCTGATTGATTTTTCCCGTATAACTTTGTATTCATTCTCTGTAATCTTTGAGATTCTCTCTCTCTTAGATCTGTAATTCTGTTCATCATTGAATACAATTGGGCTTGATCATACAACTTCTCAATTACTGCTTTCTATATTGATTGTGAGATTAGATCCTGTTCTTTCTCAGTTTGTTCAGAAGAAACAAATTACCACCTATTTGGGCTTGCTTCTTTCATGTGGTAAATAAATGTTTGTCAGGGAAGAATAGTTCTGCTGATCAAGGCTCTAAACAAATTCTTCAGATATTTCAGGGTTTAGTGAAGAATAGGCATTATGACTATACTTTAATACTTTGGGAAGATATGAAGAATACATTTGAGAAGAATCAGAAAGCAATTCAGAAGAAAACAAAGGATGCTCCACTGACATACATTCCTTACATAAGGTACTGGCAAATTGTTATTTGGTATGCCATGCAGGAAAACAAAACAATCTCAAGAAGAACAAATGAAGAGCATGGTCCTACATTTTATTTGGGTAAGATGACCTCAGTAACAAGACTTGAAAACTATCCTAATCATAAACTATTGCCAAAATCACTTAGGAGCTATATTCCAAGGGAGAGTGAGATTTTAAAAGCTTATTGCACCTCTATGGGAATTGAATTACCTCAAATCCCTATGTGAAAACCCAGATCTCTAGCAATAAGATATGAATGTAGTGAGAGAGAATCTAGAGAGCAAATATGTCATCCATGTATTGAGCTCAAAGGATTACAAAAGGTTTCTAAAGTGTTTCAAAAGCTTTCTAAAGTGATTTGAAGTGCTTCTTAACAAATGGTCTAGACAAGCCTATTTATACCCATGACATACAAGGTATAAAGGCATTCACAATACTGTATAGACTCATACAGTACATTGACTTTTACAGTAAATCTTGAATACAATAATGCTCTAACAATCTACCCAAGAGGACCAACCTGAGAAGAGAGGTGAGGGGTCTAGTCGAATTAGAGAGGAGGAGGATGTTCAGATGGGTGAACATTCTGAGAGACTTGAGGGGGAAAATTCTGAGAGCTTGGTTAGATTTGGTGAGGAAAAACAGAATGAGAGTGATGAGGATGAGAGATTGTCAACAGAGGTTCAAACAGAAAGAGATGTCTCTGAACCAGCTAATCTTGACCAGGTAACCACAAATGCTATTGGTTCACATCTCTTGGTGTCCAATATTGAAACAAACACCATGGACCTAGTGGTGGATCTTGAACAACCCATCCATATCCACTCAGAAGCATTTCAACATGCTACTGTTTCACACAAATCCGGGGAACCATCCCAAACTCAGCAGGGAACACAAAATCATTATGTAGAATCTTTTTGGGATTTACCTCAGATAGCAACCATTCACTACTGTTTCTGATTTTTCTTCTAAGATCCAACCTCCTCTTCACACAGTTTATGCATCTCTTCTTTAAACTCTCTTTTTCAGCATCCATACTTACTTCCATTTTAATCAACAACCAATTCAGAGTTGCATCACTGTACTTCACCAACTCTTAATCTGAACAATTCAAGCCTTTCGTGAACTATATATGTGAACCCTTCTGTCTCCATTCCTTCATTCACAAATCCCTTCACATGCAAATCAACTTCTGTTTTCTTTGTGGGAGAACTCAGATTACACTTTTCTTTTCTTTCTTCAATAGCCAATTGGAAGTCATACAAGTATATATTTCTGACATAAATACCCAGAAGTCTTCTGCATTCAATTTCTATCAAGGCTTCTTCAGTGCTAGCAAAGAACTTGACTAGAAAGATCTGATCATCAAGAGTCAATATGTGAAAATCAAATGTAGACATGGAAACCTTTGTATTTCTTTCTTTCAGTACTTCCATTCTAACAAACATTAAATCATTGAATTCATCTTGTTGAAACATCATAACTTTCTCAATTCTTTTCTGAATATGCAGTTTTGAGTCAGGAACTCTGAACCTGTTAGAAGCTTCTGAGTAGACCATCTGAGCTCTGTCATCCATAAAACCATCAATGTTACTTTCCAAAGGCTCATACTCTCCTTCTGTGTAGTAGAGATTATCATATATTTCCTCAGGAAAAATATCATCATGAAATTGTCTGGCTAATGGCACATCACTTAACTCTAGAATGAAGTCACACACAGGTTCTTCTAGTCTTTGCAATTTAATCTTTGGAATCTCAATTGGTTTTCTGAATACATATTCAGAAGGCATAAAGAAGTCTTTCACTTTCACATACTCTTCTTCTGTATTTAACTCATCACAAAAGTTAAATCTAAAATCATCTTCAAAATCCTGAGTATAATTCACAGTTCTGTCTTCTTCTCCCATTAGATCAATAGGTCTTGTTATTTTTATTCCTTGCTGAACTTTTTGAACATTCAAAGCTCTGATTAAACTATTATGCATCCTTCTGATCAACTCTTCACTTAACCTCCTTTCTTTTAATTCAGAATCCGTCATATTTTCTTTGTTATACACCACAATATCTGTACACATGTTGACCACTTCACTTTCCACTGTCTTTTCTGATCTCAATGCAGATTCCTCAATAGCTTCAGTTTCATCTGAGTTTCTTTCCATTTCTATGTCTAAATTCAATTCCTCTGTTTTATCTGACTCACCACCATCTGTACTTTCCAACTCCATTTCCTCTGTATCTGAGCTATCAATCTGAACTATCTGAGTTATTGCCTTTAAATTTTCCTGTATCTGATCTTCTGAACTTTTTGTACTAGCTAATTGCATATCTGCCATCTCAAAATCTTCTATGCCAATATCATCATCAGAACTTAACATTTGTCTTTTCTCCCCCTTTTGATGATCATGAGGATCATCATCATCAAACTTTCTTTTCAAGTTCTGATTAAAAGCAATTTCAGGTTCAGCTTCTGCAATAGGAACAGGATCAAGAGGCTTTGAAGTAGAAGCCAAAGATACACTCAGTGCTTTCAATATAGATTCCTGCATACCTTGCATCTGTTTTAACATATCTTTTTGAAAACCAGATATTATATCCACGATCTCCTTTTTGTGAGAATCCAAGGATTTCTTTACATCATCTACTTTGGTCTCAACAGAAATCAACTTTTTCTCCAACACAACTTTCAACTCTGACATCTCATCATTCAAATCCTCCACCCTCTTCTCCAAATTTTCTACTTTTTCCCCCATCTCCTTGTTTTGTTTCTGAATCTTTTCAAATTCAGAAGTTTCTAACAGTGAACCTGAACCAACAGATGGTCCAGTTTTCATGTGCCCAGAGGGCTCATGGCCTGTAGATAACACACAGTCATCTTGTACAACAGATGCACGTTTGAATGAGGCTTTTGTAATGTTCACCTCACCAGGACTTCCATCCAATCCTCGACACCCAACATTAGGTATGTCTATGAATGTTGTTTCAGGAATACGAAATTCCTGATTTGTGCAAGTGTCGAAAGGAATTTCAGGCTCAATATGAATAGGACTGTGATATTCAGACTCAATGTGTTGAAAAATAAATTGGGATTTATCACCTCCCTCCAAATGAGTTTGGGATGGTTCCCCGGATTTGTGTGAAACAGTAGCATGTTGAAATGCTTCTGAGTGGGTATGGATGGGTTGTTCAAGATCCACCACTAGGTCCATGGTGTTTGTTTCAATATTGGACACCAAGAGATGTGAACCAATAGCATTTGTGGTTACCTGGTCAAGATTAGCTGGTTCAGAGACATCTCTTTCTGTTTGAACCTCTGTTGACAATCTCTCATCCTCATCACTCTCATTCTGTTTTTCCTCACCAAATCTAACCAAGCTCTCAGAATTTTCCCCCTCAAGTCTCTCAGAATGTTCACCCATCTGAACATCCTCCCCCTCTCTAATTCGACTAGACCCCTCACCTCTCTTCTCAGGTTGGTCCTCTTGGGTAGGGATTTGAGGTAATTCAATTCCCATAGAGGTGCAATAAGCTTTTAAAATCTCACTCTCCCTTGGAATATAGCTCCTAAGTGATTTTGGCAATAGTTTATGATTAGGATAGTTTTCAAGTCTTGTTACTGAGGTCATCTTACCCAAATAAAATGTAGGACCATGCTCTTCATTTGTTCTTCTTGAGATTGTTCTGTTTTCCTGCATGGCATACCAAATAACAATTTGCCAGTACCTTATGTAAGGAATGTATGTCAGTGGAGCATCCTTTGTTTTCTTCTGAATTGCTTTCTGATTCTTCTCAAATGTATTCTTCATATCTTCCCAAAGTATTAAAGTATAGTCATAATGCCTATTCTTCACTAAACCCTGAAATATCTGAAGAATTTGTTTAGAGTCTTGATCAGCAGAACTATTCTTCCCTGACAAACATTTATTTACCACATGAAAGAAGCAAGCCCAAATAGGTGGTAATTTGTTTCTTCTGAACAAACTGAGAGTCCTCAATCCTTCATTGTATCCCAACTTCATAAACTCTGCTATTAATTCCTCTGTTAAGGGTGAATCCTCAAAATCTGTTCTTCGTTGTACATCATCTTTCTCTGGTAGATTTAGCATTTCTCTTAGTGCAGAGATAGATAAGACAAATGTCACTCCTCCAATTTCAGACACAAACTTATTATCTTCTAACCTAAGATGTTTCCACCATTGTTGTATGTACTGAACAGGCACATTTTTACTTCTTGTAAACCATTTTCTGTACGGATGATGTTTGAATAACTCCATGATAATTCTGTGTTCAGGCTTAAAACGACTTTCCACAAACAATATAACACAGTTATTTTCAGATAATTTCAACCATTCAATCTCAGGAACAACTCTTTCCACTAAAATAGATCTATCTGACATAATAGAACCTGCAGCACTCTGTTCATGTTCAATATTAACGTTTGCCTCATCCGCATTTCCTTCAGATTCATCCATTTTTTCATCTTCTTCATCATTTCTTATTGCCCCTTCCTCTGCAACTCTATTTTGTACTTCATCATTTTCCGAATCGGATGAATCCATTATCGATTTTGTAGAATGTAGAGAAATTGGACCACTTCTTCGTATTTCAGACATGATTTAAGAAGAAAACAGATTCAAAGAACTCTGGATTTGATTCGTATCTCACGTTTCGCTCTGGAATTTGAAAGAAATTTGAAATAGGGATTTTAAGACCTATTTAAAATCCGCGAAGTTGAAAGGTTTAACGGAAAAGCGAAATCAAAGTTATAACGGAGTCAACACATGTGAAATACCACAAAGGATTTAAATGAAATGCGTGGCATTGTCAAACAAATATGAAGCTGACACGTGTTAGTGGATAGAATTTTGACTCAAGTCAAAGATCCGAATAACACGCACAGAAGAATTTTGCCTTGTAACCAAAATGTCATTTAAAATCAACTTCTGGCCAATATAAAACGTTTTGATTATTCAGAAGAGGTTTGAACAAATAGAAGCACTTTTTATCATCAAAACTCTGTTCATATTATGATGATTTAAAAAGGATCATTTAAAATCTTATATCTGAATATGAAAAGTTTTTAATTCAGATATAGTTTTTTAAAAATTTATCATTAAAAGCTTGTTCTTAGAATGATCAGCGATAAGAAATGAAAACAAATCTTTTAAGCATCACAAAATGATTTCCAAAAGAATTTTGATGCTCCCCCTTGACTTGAGCATGCATTTGACTATTAATGATACATAAAGATGAGATAAAAAGATAATAGAAGAAGCATAATCCATACAGTTGAAGTTATTTGTATTTCTCAAAAATAAATTTTTGAAAGTTAGATTGCTGAAGTATTGACTCAGAATCTCTGACCTTAAGATTCAGAGGTTCTGATCTCAAGACTCAGAAGTTCTGAACTCAAGACTCAGAAGTTCTGAACTCAAGACTCAGAAGTTCTGAACTCAAGACTCAGAAGTTCTGAACTCAAGACTCAGAAGTTCTGAACTCAAGACTCAGAAGTTCTGAACTCAGGACTCAGAAGTTCTGAACTCAAGACTCAGAAGTTCTGATCTTAGTATTCCGAAATTCTGATTCTTAAGACTCAGAGTTCTGAGTACACTACTCAGACAAGTTTACTTAGAAAAATTTAGCATTTTTAAGAAAAAAATATTTTCAATTAGGCAGATTAAGCATTCCTATTTTACATATGAGAAAAGAAAACCTTTTGTGATCAAGAGGCTTTGTGAACAAGTCAGCCAATTGATACTTTGTATGCACAAAGTGCATCTCTATAGTTCCTTTTTCCACATAGTCCTTTATAAAATGATACCTCACATCTATATGCTTAGTCTTCGAATGTTGAACAGGGTTCTGAGTAATAGCAATTGCACTTTCTGAGTCACAATAGATGGGAATCTTGTTAAGCTGATATCCATAGTCCATGAGTTGTGTTCTCATCCACAATGTTTGAGAGCATGAAGCAGCAGCAGCAACATACTCTGCTTCAGCAGTTGAAGTGGATACACAGTTCTGCTTCTTTGATGCCCAACTCACTATTTTATCTCCCAAAAAGTGACAAGCACCAGATGTACTCTTTCTGTCCAACCTACTTCCTGCATGATCAGCATCAGTGAAAGCAGTCAATTTGAAGTCAGTTTCTTTTGGATACCATAAACCTAGATCAGGTGTTCCTTTGAGATATCTTAAAATCCTTTTGACAGCCAACATATGTGATTCTTTCGGGTTAGATTGAAATCTAGCACAGAAACAGGTAGAAAACATGATATCTGGTCTACTTGCAGTCAAATAAAGTAATGATCCAATCATGCCTCTATAAAGTTTGATATCTGCTGAAACACCTTTGAGATCAGCATCTAACTTTATGTTAGTTGCCATAGGTGTTCTCATAGAAGCACAATCAGACATTTTGAACTTTTTCAGAATATCTCTGACATATTTTCCTTGATTTATAAAAATACCTTTTGGTAATTGTTTGACTTGAAGACCAAGGAAAAAATTCAGTTCACCCATCATGCTCATTTCAAATTCAGATGACATGATTTTTGAAAAATTATCACATAATTCTGGACTGGTAGAACCAAATATTATGTCATCAACATAAATCTGAATCAGAATCAAATCATCACCCTGTTTCTTTAAAAACAAAGTTGTGTCAATCTTACCTTTCTTGAATCCTGAACCTAACAGGTGTTTAGTAAGAGTGTCATACCAGGCTCGTGGTGCTTGTTTTAGACCATATAAAGCTTTGTCTAAAATATAAACATGATCAGGGAATTCTGGATCAACAAAACCTTCAGGTTGATGGACATACACCTCTTCATTAAGTTTGCCATTTAGAAAGGCTGATTTGACATCCATTTGATACACCTTGAAGTTTTTATGTGCAGCATAGGCTAAAAATATTCGGATTGCCTCTATTCTTGCCACTGGTGCAAATGTCTCATCATAATCAATTCCCTCTTGTTGACAGTATCCCTTAGCAACCAATCTTGCCTTGTTTCTGATGACAACACCTGATTCATCCTTTTTTGTTTCTGAACACCCATTTAGTTCCAATAATAGATTTACCTTCAGGCTTTGGGATGAGTCTCCAGACTTTATTTCTTTCAAATTGAAGTAATTCCTCTTGCATTGCTGAAATCCAGTCTGGATCCTCTAAGGCTTCATTAGCTCTCTTTGGTTCAATCACACTCAAGAAACCAGCAAACATTGCTTCATTTGCTGTAGCTGATCTGGTTTTTACTCCTGCTGAAGGATCACCTATTACATGATGAATAGGATGATTTTTAGTCCATTTATTTGCACTAGGAAGTACATCAATCTCTGAATAATTGTTGTTTGCATCATTCTCATCAATGATTGCTTGTAATTCTGAACTGTCCCCTTGTTCTGATGTATGAATAGAAGTCATATCCAAGTTTGGGTTCTGATTAATGAAGTCGGAATTCTGAGTGACTTGTTCAGAGTTCTGAGTACAAGAATCAGAATTCTGATTACAAGGTTCAGAATTTTCACCACTTGTTTGTATTAGATTTGGACATTCTTCTGATGGACCTTTGTCAGAAATTACAGTTGATTGAACTATTTCTGGAGTCTTATTTTTCATCTCTTTGATCATCTTTGGGTTTTCATATTCTGCATAAGAATCAGAAATTAGTTCACTAAAAGCATCCTTAAACAGTAAATTGAGTTCTGAACGAATAGGATTAGAATCTGTATCAGAAGTCATTTTTGTCTTGTTCAGCATGAGTTCTGAACTGTCTTGTTCAGAAGTCCGCATTCTGGCTTCATCAAAAGTTACATTTATGCTCTCCATCATCCTCTTGGTTCTTCTATTGTAGATTCTGAATGCTTTGGAAGTTAAAGAATAACCCACAAAGTATCCTTCGTCTGCCTTTTTATCGAATTTGGCAAGATTTTCTCTGTCTCTGAGAACATAGCACCTGCAACCAAAAACATGAAAGAATTTGATTAATGGTTTTCTTTTATTTATCAGTTCATAAGCAGTCTTATTTAATCTCTTATTGATTAAAGTTCTATTTTGTGTAAAACAAGCAGTTGCAATTGCTTCAGCCCATAGGATAGTAGGAAGATTTGCATAAGCCAGCATTGTTCTCGCAGCTTCAACTAGAGTTCTATTCTTCCTTTCAACAACACCATTTTGTTGAGGAGTTCTGACAGCAGAAAAATTGTGAGAAATCCCAGAACTTTCTAAAAAATTCTGAAGAGTCTCATTTCTGAACTCTGTTCCATTATCACTTCTGATTTTCTGAACTGGAAGTTGTAAGAGAACTTGAATCCTTTTGATAAAATTTATCAATGTAGTAGCAGCTTCTGACTTAGCTCTTAGGAACTCAACCCATGTGTATCTGGAGAATTCATCAACAATCACAAGCATATATTTCTTTCCTCCCATAGATTTAACTGAAATTGGACCACAAAGATCAGTATGAATCATTTCTAATGGTGCTTTGCAAGATGAGTCCATTTTTAATTTGTGAGAACTCTTTTTCATCTTGCCCATTTCACAAGCTGAGCATAATGATTCTTTTTCAAATTTAAGCTTTGGTAAGCCTTTAACCAGATGTTTTGCAACAAGATTATTAAGATCTTTGAAATTCAGATGAGAACATCTTCTGTGCCAAAGCCAGCATTCATTTGCAGTTGATTTTGATAAAAGACAAACTGTATTTAATGTTTTCAATTTTGAAAAATTAACTACAAATAAGTCCATATGTCTTTTGGCCCAGAAGACTTTAACATCATTTTCAGTTAAAATCATGCAACCTGTTATTTGAAACTTAATTTGACAAAGACTGTCTAAAAACTGACTTATGCTGAAAAGATTATGCTGTAATCCTTCAACATAGAAAACCTTTTGGATAGTCATATCCCCTTTAGTTAAATCCCCATAACCTTTGACTTGTCCTTTGCTGTTATTTCCAAAGTTTACTGCTCCTCCAGCCTTTTCTGTGAAGTTTGATAGAAAAGACTTCTGACCTGTCATGTGTCTTGAAGCTCCTGAATCTAAAAACCACACATGACAGCCCTGCAAAAGGATCAGTTAGGTTTAGGTACCCATTTTGGAATGGGTCCATCTTTGTTAGCTTTGTCATTGGATTTAACATTAGTACCTTTTACTCTCCACTCAAAATCTTTCTTCAAACACCACTTTCCTTGAACTTTTATGAAGTCAGAACATTTTCTGCTTACAAGCTTGTTCAAATTCTTTTTGAGAGTTGTAACTTTTGGTTTTGCTATATTTTCAACTTTCTTTTCTTTTATCTTTTCTTTCTTCTGAGTCTGAGGAACAGAAATTTTCTTCTTTTCTGTATTTTGAGGAACAGAAACTTTCTGAATATCTTTTCTTATGTATGAAACAGAAGTTATTTTGACTTGACATTTATGAGAATATTGGAATGAATCATTTTTACATCTAACACAAACAAGATTTTTCTTTGCAAGTGACAATAAATCTGAAACATAGGTCATTTCATTTTTATTGATACTGTTCAGAGTACAATTGCCCTTATTACAAGAATTTCTAGCTTTGAGTTCAGAAGTAGATTTCATTCTAAGCTTCTCAAGATCCCTTTTCAGATCATTCAACTTTGCAACATAGAGGTTTTAAAGTCTATCAGATGGACGTAAAATCAGCTTTTCTCAACAGTGAAATCCAAGAAGAGGTCTACGTTAATCAGCCACCAGGATTTGAAAGCTCAAAGTTTCCAAGGCATGTATACTACCTTGAAAAAGCTCTATATGGACTGAAACAGGCTCCACGAGCATGGTATGAACGACTTTCTACCTTTCTTCTAGTCAATGGTTACAACAGAGGTACAACAGATACTACCTTATTCTATAAACGCAAAAGTAGTGAGATAATGCTTGTACAAATATACGTAGATGACATAATTTTTGGGTCTACTAATTCAGAAGAGTGTAAAAGATTTGAAAAACTCATGCAGAGTGAGTTTGAAATGAGTATGATGGGAGAATTAACTTTCTTCCTCGGACTCCAAGTCAAACAATCATCAGAGGGAATTTTTATAAATCAAGCTAAATATGTCTCTGACATTCTTTCCAAGTATAGCTTCTCTGATGCCTCTGCAATGAAAACTCCAATGGCCACTGGAAACAAGTTATTCTTAGATTCAGATGGCATCTCTGTAGAATGCACTCTCTACAGAGGCATGATTGGATCTCTGTTATACTTAACAGCAAGCAGACCTGACATTATGCATGCCACATGTCTCTGTGCACGCTATCAAGCTAATCCAAAGAAATCACATTATGATGCCGTAAAGAGAATCTTTAGATACCTAAAAGGGACCAAAAATCTTGGTCTCTGGTATCCACAGAACTCTGGTTTTGGTCTTAAAGCTTATACAGATTCAGACTATGGAGGATGCATGCTCGACAGAAAGAGTACCTCTGGGAGTTGTCAATTCCTAGGTGGTAAACTAGTCAGTTGGACCTCCAAGAAGCAGAATTGTGTTTCCACATCCACTGCAGAAGCTGAATACGTTGCTGCCGCTAGCTGTTGTTCTCAGGTTCTATGGATGAAGACTCAGCTAAAAGACTACGGCCACATTCTGTTCAAAATACCCATCTTCTGTGATTCCAAAAGTGCTATTGCTATCTCTGCCAACCCTGTGCAACACTCAAAAACCAAGCATATCGATATAAGGTATCACTTCTTGAAACATCATGTTGAATACGGTACAATCGAAATGCATTTTGTGCCCACAGAATATCAACTCGCTAACTTATTCACCAAAGCACTAGACGAGAAAAGATTCAACTTCTTGGTGGGTAAGTTAGGAATGATTAACATGATGTGAAAATCCTCAGTAAGTATAGTTTTATCTTCTGTAAATAATAAGTAAATACATTGCTTAAATTATTGTTTTGAAAGATTCTACTTCTATATGTAAATTCTTAAAACCTTCAATAGTTCTTGAAACTACAGAACTTCTGTAAGGTCTGCTCAGAACCTCTGACAACCTTCACAGAACCTCTGATAGACTTGACCTATGTACTATGCAAAACTTATCATATTCTAATCCAAGCATAGATCAAGGGGGAGCAAAAGGAAAATTCTTGATCTACAGAGGTGATTAGATCAAGGGGGAGCAAAACGAAAATTCTTGATCTACAGAGGTGATTAGATCAAGGGGGAGCAAAAGGAAAATTCTTGATCTACAGAAGTGATTAGATCAAGGGGGAGCAAAAGGGGCCCTGAGATGATCTACAGAGGTAAATCTCTCAAAGGAAAGCCAAAGAAGAATGTCGATAATTTTCCATCGACAGAAGTAAGACAAAACTGCCGAGAACAGAAGAACCAAAAGGTATGTCTCTCGCACGAAAGGTTTTTAGAAAACAGTTTTCTAGGACAAGAATTGTCAAATATGTCCTAAATATACTGTGAATAACATTTCAAAAATCAAAAGTTCAAAAGATTTAACAAAATTCGAAATAGGAGAAATTTAAGGTCATAGAGCTTCTGCTGAGCTCAACAGAGCTTCTGCAGGAAATATGCTCTGTGATCACAAATTAACCCTCTGTCGATCTTTTGGAATGTTATCTCGAAAACCGACAACACACACCATGACCTTCTCGAACAAAACGTTTATCAAAATAGTTTTCTCGGACACCAACCTTCAAAAATGTGCGAAAAACATCTCTTAACACAGATAAAAAATTGGATGATCAGAAAATTAATAGAATTCAAGTTATAAGATTTTTTCTCTCATAGAGCTTCTGCTGGCTCTCACAGAGCTTCTGCAAGTTCCATCAGAGCTACAAAACCTCTGTGAGTAAAATTTCTTGACAAAATCCTATTAATCCTCTCCAATATCTTTACAAACGTTTTCGTTCAAAAAAAAATCTTCAAAGTCATGATAACAATGAGATATATGAGAAAAGGTTAAAACTCAAGATTTTCAAAATCACAGAGCTTCTGTAAAACATAAAAGTTCTGCCATTTTGTTATCTGTGGTAATAACGGTTACTATTACTGCGAGTGAAACTCATATGGCTAAAATCAACCTCACGCGTCTAGCATTAATGGGCCGCGCACGACGTCCTGTCATATTCTGACAAGGCCTACGTGTCCCATTTTCATTGGGCGTACATGGAACGTTTTATTTGGAAAGTTGAACCCGCCGCTCAAACTCGAGTGCGGATTCCAAACTTTAATCCATTGCCATATATTTTACTCTTTCGAACTCTACCATTTTACCATCCTATAAAAACAAAGCTTACCCTCTCATAAAACTTTTTACAAACTCTCATCTTCTTCTCCGGCGAAACCCTGCAAAACACTTGCAAAAATCTTATTCTTAAGATCAAATGGCTTCATCTTCTCGAGCTACATCCTCTGAACTCTCTCCGGCGAACTCACCGGAAAACTCCCCTGCTCATTCAGAACATTCTGAAAACCCCAGCCTTGCAAGAGATATTGAACAGCAAGATTCCGGGGACTCCGCAGACTTTGCTCCGACGACACACTTGCAAAACTTCATAGCTAAGGATCATTTCGAAGCCACTCTTCCTATCAAATCCAACAACTGCTATTTGGTCCCCTCACCCACTACTTTCGGCGAAGCCCATGCCATACTTCTGAATATCATGGAGAATCATGTCCTCTTCCCTCTACTATCAAGAACCCCGAACAAAATTCCAGTCCGTTATTTGAACCAATTTTGGCAAAGCTGCCGATTTGATAAAGACGATTCTCTTATCAAAGGGTACATCTCAAGACCTGATAAATCTGAGCATCTTGAAATCAAGTTCAACAGAACAATGTTCTCACTTGAATTCAACCTACCCACAAGGGGCCTTCTGGGATTGAAGAGTTATGCAGAGCAACCAATAGACGAAGAGCTCTGTCGATTCGTAGAAATGCTTGGGTACAACACCCAACTACGGAAGAGAAATGACTTCCGCAGAGGCCGATTACCACCTCTGTGGAACACTTTGTTCTCTATTCTTAACAGATGCCTGACAGGAAAGATAGGGAGTATTGACCAGAGCTCACATCAAATCTTGAGCATCATGTATGGGGTTTACTATGATCTTCCACTAGATTATGCGACCATAATGATGCAAGAGATCATAAACACCATCGACAGAAAGAACAACTCGAAAAGGGTCAAAGAGAACGATCCCAACTTTCTACCACCTCTGCAATTCCAAAGAATATTGGGAGTACTGTTCGAACCTCTGCTGCTAATCCAAAATTGGCCAATGGAAGGGCCAACTCCTAAACAGTTCCCGATGAACAAAAATACCCCCACTGATCATGCTGATGGCTACTCACACTGCAGACCTCTGTCAAAGAAACTTCTGCGCTACGCATCGAACAAATCCCTTAAGAAAGAGTATATACGCGATCATAGAACTCCAAAACCGAGTCATATGACACCCCCGCGTTTAGGTGTCCCCCTAGGAACAATGATAGCAAAACCTCTTTCCACTCAAGCAGAAAAGGATCAGAAGTTAGCAAAACACATGGCTATTCAACTCAGCTTTATAGCCAAACGTGCAGAACTTATGGGAAAGAAGTCTTCATCAAGAACCTCTGCATCTACTCCAAAAGCAAAGAAGAGAAAAACTGCAGAAGGCACATCAACTAGCACTGCAGAAGATAGACCTTCACCTCCCCATGCCACAGAGATTGGCTCCTCTGCTCCTCTTTCCCCAAAACAGAAAAAGAAAAGATCCAAATCAACAGAGGAAGGGGCACCAAAACCAAAAAGGAGGAAAACCAGCAAGAAGCATGGTAAAACACTTAAAAGTTGTTTACCATTGCAGAAGAGGAAATCATAGAGGGAGAAACTGCAGAAGAAGAAGATGCAGAAGTAGGAATGACAGAAGAAGGATATCAATCACCCTATCAATCTCCAGATAGATTTGCTCACCAAGGAGACCTGAATGATTTCCTACAGAACCCCGAAATTGCAAACACCCTTAATACAGCAGGGTGGACGGCATAACCTCTCGACCACCACTCTCCAGAAGAACAAGATTTCTTCATTTCTGGCATTGACACACATCTACAAGAAGATGACACAACACCCAGAAATCAACCAGCCGAAACCCCTGTGATTTTACAAAACCCTTTCATTCAAGGATTGGACGTCCATAGAAGAAGTCCAAACCAAGCTTCAGAAGAAACAGAACAAACCGAAGCTGAGTGGAATACAACTGAAGTTACAGAGGCAATGGTTGTAGAAGAAACCACAGAAACAGGGATAGAAATCTCAGAGGTAGATTCAGATGAAGAAGAGGCTGTATGGATACGAAAAGGTCTCTATCATCCTCATGTCATGAGATTATACGGATCTCATCACATGTATGACCTTTTACGACCAGAGCAAGGAACTTCCACAGAACCAGAGGAAGAAACAAGAAAAGATGCCGAAGTTGAAGAAGGCACACAACCAAACCCAACTCCCAGTGCAACCCACATTTCTAACTCCGCAGGTCTAGCTGCAGAAGGAGTTATTGAAAAAGAGCAGCACAGCTCGATCCCAACCCTACCCATCCAGCCAGAGGTTACTCTTTCAACCTCTGTGCCCACAGAAACCGGGGAATCCATTCCTAGGGAGTCTCCTCAAAGAGACTCACCTAATGTTCATGATCAATCGCCCCAGATCACACAAGAACACCCTATAGAGGAATTCGTTTCCTCTGCCACACACACATTAGGGCCAAACCTTCTTTTAGAGAGAAGTAGTGAGCACAGAGACGAAGAGACTCTAGACAAGTCTCCTAGTCAACAGAAGGACATTCCAATACCCACCTCTGGAGTGGATTTGGACTCTGTTCTTCACAGAACTTCTGTAGAGAACGAAACTCAGGTTTCCTCTCGAGGATCAGAAGGAAATCCTTCCACCCCCATCGTACAAACAAGGGTGAACGAAGGTGTCCCAGGAACAGGGACTCACTCTGGAGACGAATGTGTTCCTCCAGAGGTTACACAAGGAACACAAGTATCAAGGGATGAGTTCCAAACCCTTGTCACCTCTGTGAACCAAACAATGAAAGAGTTGCAAAGCTCTTTCAAATCCTTTGCAGAGACAACATCTACAGCTCTCTTGAATCTGAACACCAAAATGGACGATCTGTCCACAGAGGTGAAAACCGCCATCTCAGAGATGAAGTCTTCTGCAACAACCACTGCCAAAGAAACAGCCACTTCTGCCGCTCATCAATTCGAAACAACTGCAACTTCTGCGTTCAGGGACTCGGTCAAAGATTTCCTTGAACAATTGAATACGCAATCCAACAGAGCAGAGGGCATCACTCCTGCAGACTTACAGAATGCCCTATCACAAGTACAAGCAGAGGCAATACGCAACTCGACAATGATGCAACCAAAAGACTATATGACCAGAGCACAGCTTACAGAGCTCGGACAGAACGTCATTAACCAGGTCACAGAAGTCATTGTCTCCTTCACAACTGCAAATGCCAACTATGTCAAGGATTTCAGAAAAAGTGTCGGCAGAATGCGTTTCAAAACAGAAGCAGAGCTTGCGACATTGTTTGGCCTCTGCGATGATGTCTGTGAAAAGTTGATGGCAGCAGGAGCTGAATTACCAAAGAAGCCCAACACTTCTTGCAGAGCAGAGGGTACTTCTGATAAAAGTCAGGATGATTCTGATGATGACCAACCTGGTCCATCAGATAATCCTGAGGGGGAGAATCTAAGAGAGAAAGCTACGAGCAGAGGAATACAAAGTCCACCAATCGCAGCAGAACCAATCAGCCAAGCCCCTCCAGAAGAAACCCAACAACGAACCCAAAAGACCACAGAGACAACACCCATCTCAGTGGAATCATCTCCAAACGAAACCAAAACTCCAGAAGCAGATCTGCAAACCACAGAGGCAACAACCGCCCCTGAGGTAATCATTTTGGAAGAAACAGATGAACAAACCACAGAGAAAACACCCACCTCTGTGGAAACACCCCAAACCATACCAAGAAGAAAGTCGATTGCCATCAAACCAAAAAGAGCAACGACCTCTGCTTCTGACGTTCTGAAAAGGATGCACACAACAATGAGTGATCGTATGGCGCAGAGAGAAGAAGAAAGGCACAGGTTCACACAAGCATTCAAAATGGCAAGAAGATTCGATGTCGAAACTTCAACAACAGAAACTGAGCTCACAGAAGAAGTAATCAAAGAACCTCCAACATAGGTTACAGAGCAAGTCAAGCCAACAAAACCATCGCCACAAAAGTCCTCTAAGTCACAATCGTCAAAATCCACAGAGGCAACCTCCATCAAACCTACAGAAGTGCAAACCTCAAATCCCACAGAAGCAACAGGTTCTGCCACGACAACAAAAGATAAAGGCAAAGGGATACTGACAGAAGAGCCTAAGAAGAAGAAAACATTGTCAAAGCCAACAGAGAAACTGATGAAGAGTGCGTTTGACGCATTTCAAACCCCAAAACCCGAAGAAGTTGACTGGGCACATGGATTGAAGCCTCTGTCAGAAATTCCTTTAACTGGTAGAGCTGCAGAAGTTGTTCAACAGATGGAGAGTCTCAGAAGACAAATTCCACGACCTGGTCCAACACATGAAGAAATGGAAGAAGTAGTATACAAATACCTCTACAAACAATCCTTTCAGACAAACTATCCAACAGATCATGTGACAGATCCAAGGATCAGAGAAGAATTTGAGAACATCTTCACAAGAACAAAGCCAAGAACCAAAGCAGATGTTTTCTCAATTCACAAGATCAAAAAGGTGATCTTCTGCCGATTCTCCTCCACAAGAACCTATCCAAGGGTCAGGTACAATCTTTACAAAGTCAGAAGAGAGAACAATTCAGAATCTACCTTCGCTGATGCTGACTTAAGAAACATCAATCCATACGATCTACCTGACCTTCTGCAATGGACAAAGGACAACTACAACACAGAGGCAAACACCAGAGCCTATCAAGTATTGAGAAAAGCGATGAGGGAAAAGCTTCTGCTCTACAGCATGATAGATTTCCAGCTGGGAAAGGATCTCGGTCTCAAACATCTGGATCTACGACCACCAGAGGATCGCTGCCCACCAGACGCCATACCAAACTCAATCATCACAGAACCACGGTTTGGGTTAGTATTTCAAAACCCTCAAGGCGAAACTAAACTATTTGTATGCATGGACTGTCAGAAGTATGCAACAAATACTCTGAACAAGTTCAGAGCAAGCCTTGTGAAATACAGAGGTTCAAAGAAAATGGAGAAAGATGCTGCAGATACTATCATAAGAGAGATTGACGCAACAATTCGCCTAAGAGAACTCTGCATCAGATTCTACAAAGAGATCAGAAAAGTTGGAAGAGACAACAGAAGCTACAATGATTTCAAAGATGCCAAAATCTGATTCTCAGACCTCCAATCTCTGCAAACAAAGTCAAAAGTTTATCTTTCATTGTACTCAAATGTAAAATGTCTCTGGCATATTTCTAAATGAAAGAAATTTCGAGGTATTGTTTAACCTCTGTCTTATCCAACTTAGCCTAACTAAACTAAAAGTCAAATTTTTATTTTTTACTACTTAGGGGGAGATTGTTAGCTTCAATCTTCCTAAACATAGAAGTATTTAGAAGTAGTAAAAAATAGGCTAAGTATAGAAAAGCCTCTTACAGAGGCTCTGCCACTTCTTCCAGAAGATCAAGTCCAGAAAGCCACAAAAGCTACAGA
>CM066312.1:804297-819919 GCA_033807775.1 Saussurea involucrata | reverse complement strand
TCTTAGAAGGTGTAGACCCTACTATACCTTACTATCTTGAAAACGGCCCACACATCCCTGTAACAATTGATCCTGCAGTTCCAGCCACTGCAACTAGAGCTGCTATTCCAGAAAGGCTGATTCCAAAGGAAATCCATCATTGGACCGAAGAAGACAAACTGTAGAAGAAACTATTCACGTCACGTTTGACGAATCCCGTTCAGTGAACTCTAAACCGAACGGAGATACAGAAGAACTGAATCAATGGATGTTTTCTCATCTTGGTGATTCAGAAGATGTTCCCACTACTCATGCTCATACAACTGAAAATGATGGTCCTACTATCATTCCCAATATGCAGAATAGTGAAGCTGAAACATCTTGGGTCTCAGCTGTTCCTATAAACACTATACCCGCAGTTGATCCAAATGTCTCAGAAATTCCATCTATTTCTCAGCAATCAGTGAATGAAGTGACAAATGCAAGCATTCCTCTCTTAGCTGATAATCTAGAAGTAGCTGAAGCCTCATCTTCAGTTTCTCCAGTTCAGACTGAGTCAGCGACGCATGCTCTGGCTCAGCGATGGACTGTAAATCACCCAATCGATCAAATTCTTGGTGATCCCAACGCTGGTATTCAGACTCGTAGAAGTGCAGGTAATATTTGTTTATTTGTTAACTTTATTTCTCTAACTGAACCAAAGAAAATAGATGATGCCCTCAGAGATCCAAACTGGGTCAGCGCTATGCAAGAAGAGCTGACTGAATTCGAAAGAAACAAAGTTTGGAAACTTGTTCGGAGACCAACTGACAAAACAGTGATAGGCACTAAGTGGGTCTATCGAAACAAGTTGGACGAACATGGTACTGTAACTCGCAACAAAGCTCGTCTTGTTGCTCAGGGATACAAACAAGAGGAAGGCATAGATTATGACGAAACCTTTGCTCCAGTAGCAAGACTTGAATCTATTCGTCTTTTCTTAGCATATGCTGTACACAAAAACTTCACTGTACATCAAATGGATGTTAAGTCAACGTTTCTAAATGGAAAGCTGAATGAAGAAGTTTATGTGGAACAACCTCCAGGATTCTCAGATCCTAAGCGTCCAGGTTATGTTTATAAGCTGGATAAGGCACTTTATGGCTTGAAGCAAGCTCCTCGTGCATGGTATGACACTCTTTCTACTTATCTCCACCTTGAAAATTTTGAGAGAGGTAAGATTGACAAAACTTTGTTTTTTAGAAAAATAAAAGGTCATATCATTTTAGTTCAAATATATGTTGATGACATTATATTTGGTTCTACTAACCCTGAGCTTTGTACTCGTTTCGCTGATAGAATGAAAGATGAGTATAAAATGAGTATGATGGGTGAACTAACATATTTCCTTGGTCTTCAGATTAAGCAAACTGAAAAAGGAACTTTTATAAATCAGGGAAAGTATGTTAAAGATATGCTGAAGAAATTCGACTTAACTGAAAGTTCAGCTATGAAAACCCCTATGGCACCACCGCTGATACTTGATAAGGACACAAAGGGTGTTCCTGTCAATGTCACGCTGTACCGTGGGATGATCGGCTCACTACTGTATCTTACAGCTAGCCGACCCGATATTATGTTTGCAACATGTCTGTGCGCACGATATCAAGCTGAACCTAAGATATCCCATATGAAAGCTGTAAAGCGAATCTTTCGATATCTTAAGGGTACAAGGAATCTAGGTCTTTGGTATCCCAAAGATTCAGGATTCGATCTAACCGCCTATTCAGACAGTGATTTTGCAGGTTGCAAAATGGATAGGAAAAGCACCACAGGAGGATGTCAGCTCCTGGGTGGAAAGCTGGTAAGTTGGACAAGTAAGAAGCAAAACTCAGTGTCCACTTCCACAGCTGAAGCTGAGTATGTAGCCGCTGGAAGCTGTTGTTCTCAAGTCTTGTGGATGAGAAATCAACTACTAGACTATGATCTTCAGCTCTCCAAAATTCCAATCTATTGCGACAGCACAAGTGCCATCGCTATAGCAAACAATCCAGTGCTACACTCAAAGACAAAACACATAGAAATCAGATATCATTTTATCAGAGATCATGTGATGAATGGTGATATAGAACTTCATTTTATCCCAACTGATTATCAGTTAGCTGATTTGTTTACCAAACCTCTTGATGAGACAAGATTCAACTTTCTCATCAGCGAGCTTGGAATGCTGAACTTTGAAGGATAAATCTTCAGCGGTTCACATTAAATCAGCGATACGTTTATACATTATTGTATAGGCTCTCGGATAAAATAAACTTGTACAATCCATTTCATCATCTTCTCTCTGAATAAATTTGGTTAAACTGATATCAAGGTATGTTTTCTCTCTCTGACAAAACGCATGAAAATGCAAGATTTCAAATTCTTTCATCGCTGAATATCTCTTCCTTAACAGCGATATTTTGAAATTTCTTAAAACCCTCACTGATATTTCTATTCAGTGCTTCATATTTTCCAAAGAGTCCCTGAGTTTTTCTTTCAAAACCTCAGAGACAACGAAAGAATGTGAAAGGACAGTTGTGACGTCATTGCAACGGATAACACTAGGCACGCTCTTTTTCTGACACACGTTTGCACGTTTCGTTGTCTATCCAATCAAATGCAAACACGTGTCCGTGTCATGATGAAAAACTTTCCCGCTCAAGTTTTTCTCTCTCTACTCTCTTCCTATATAAACACTCTCAAAGTTTATATTTGTCTTTTACGCGAATCAATCTTTCTCCGCAAGAAAAGAACACTGTTGCATTTTGTGCTCTCAATCTTCAAGAACTGTTCATCATCTTCTTCATCAAACTCAAGGTTAATATGTTCTTATCTATTATCAAATGCGAATAACTTGTTTTCGATCTTATCATTGTTTTACACAAGATCAAACAAAAGAACTCTAAAATAAAATCATTTTCTTTCATGGTTTTATAAACACAACCATTTCATGGTTGTTCTTCAAGTTTTAAATCTAAAATATTAAACTTGTTCTTCTTTCGTATCCATTTTTTTAAGAAACTGGAATACAAGGCTTATGGGTGTTATATTCGTTTTTTTTTAAAACAAGAAAAACCCTAATCTTCATTAAGACTTTTTTTTGTCTGAATGAAATGGACAAAATTCGAAAAATCTTAATGGAAATTTTCTTTCCACATTAAGATATTTCTTATTTGTTAACATCTTTGGTTGAACTGATAATACAGTGAAATGGCAACTTCAAAGCTGAATGTTACCGCTGAGTCCATCTCCGCTGATTCTGAGGAACTGGAAATCACCAAAGCTCCTCAGGTTAAGTTTGAGCTGGATCAACTAGACTGGACAAAGGCAAACAACCTCTCAGCGCTTCTCGAGTTTCCTCCTCGGAAGCAGGTATCCCATCTAGACGACGCTGTAAATCTTTTGAAGAATAGCCCCATCTACACAGCACTGACAATCTCACCTCCTGCCAGTCAGCGTCTATTATCCCAATTCTGGTACTCTGCCAGACACACCGACCTACCCTCCGCAAAAGATCCATCTAAAACCATCGACTGCATACTCAGCGATACTGAGTATGGCACCATCAAGATAACCCCCGCAATAATCCGCAAAGCTCTGAAATTCCCTAACGCTACCTCAGAAAATCCTTTCATTCCATTACCTGACCACAAGAAGCACGCTGACAGGGAAGAAATCATTGCTTTCCTTGATGCGATGGGTTACATCTGGGAGACTGGAAGAGACAAGCTACCTGAGAAGAAGCTGACGCTGATAAAGAAATCCAAGATGCCTAGCGAGATGAACTTCATCTTCGCTCACCTGATCAGCTGCATGACAGCGAAATCCGGATCTTCTGATCAAGCCGCTCAACCTCAGCATGCCATGGGTTACGCACTGCTGAAAGGTCTCAACATTGACTGGGCCTCCATCATCTATGAAGACCTCATTCAACGTGTTGATTCTGCCGCTGACCGACCAGCATGGGTTCCTTACCCACGATTCATCAGCGCCATCTTTCAATATGGCCTGAAGGACAGCTATCCTGAAGAGGGTGATCTGAAACTCTCTCAGATTGGCCCTAAAGTTCTCGACTTCAAGACTGTCGCCAACGAGGTACGTCTCTCTACCCTTCTCACTCTACTTAATTCTCCGCTTTCTGTGGCTCCTTCAGCGACAATACCCCTCGCTGATTCCCAGGCCACAAAATCCATTCCTTCTAAGAAAAGGAAACAATCTCTTACCCATCTTGATTCCAAAAGGATCAAGAAAACCAAGGAGCAACCCCAGCAACTCCATGCTGAAGACTCCTCAGCTCATTCTGAAGAGCTGAAGGAAAGTTCCGTGGTACGCTCTGCCACACCAATTCAAGCCATCCCTTATAAACCTACTTCAGCGTCCTTACACGCTGAGGTTAGAACTTTGGAATCTACCCTACCTTCTTCAGTCTCTCAAAAGACTGATGAAGTACTTCTCAGCGAATCCAACGCTGAACTTGCAACCCAACCCCAATTCTTATCCTTCGATCCTCCCTCTATTTCTTTGGACACTCCTCCAGTTAAAGCTGGAGATGCCATCATTCAAGAAGCCGTTGAAGCTTCTCAGCGAATGACGAAGAAAGGACCTGCAGAGATCTCCATCCCTCACGGAACTTTTGAGGGAGATATGGAACACTATGGAGGGACTCGAAACTTTGATGAGTTCGTCAACGCTCCTGCAGGTACAGATCCCACCTTAAACACTGTAACTAAACCTGAAACTTCTGAGCTTTCCTTTGTTCACAAGTACTTATATGTTACAGGTCCTTATTTGGGAGACATCAACCAGTCTCTGAAGTCCATGGAGATGAAACTTACAGATCTCACCACCGGTCTATCAAATAACTCTACAGTTGTAACAAACGCTGGAGAGAATCTGACGAAGCTGACTGCTGTGGTGGAAAAGAAGGCCTCCTCTGATGACATCAAAGACCTTGATAAAACTCTCGCCGACTTTTCCAAAGTGCTCTCCGACATCTACACTGACTACACCAACCTCAAATCGTCAGTTTCCACCGTTTCCAGCGAGGTTACAACGCTGAAGATATCGGTTGGTACACTCGAAGGTGATATGTCAGTGGTCAAGACCGACTTGGGCTCAGTGAAGACCGACCTTAGTTCTGTCAAGACAATGATCGAGACGCTGGTGAACAAGGCAAACAATCCAGCTCCTGCTCCGGCCCCTGCACCTATTTTGGACTCATTCACCGCAGCGGATCGCCAAGAGCTGAAGAAAATCACCCCTGCTATTTCTGGCCTAGAAGACAGAATAGCTAAGCTTGAAGGTTGTGTGAAAGTCTCTGGCCCAGAAGACAGAGACAACACCAATGCTGAGTCTACCCATTCCTCCCCCGCCCATCATGAGAAAGAGGGGGAGAAGAGCGCTGAACAGGAGAAGAGCGCTGAAGATCAAAATAAGAGCGCTGAAGACCTTTCCCATGATGAATCTATCAGGGGAGAGGGTAATGAAGATCTGATTACTGGACCTCAGGGAGATGAAAACCCTGAAGGAACCGAGAACCTCGCCTCTGTATCTGAGGGGGAGCAACTCGAAGAAGATGCTGAGGAATCCGAAGCAGAAGAAGACGAAGACATCGACATCCCTGAAGCTGAGCCATCCTCATCTCCAAGGAACGATGATGATGATGATGATGAAGATGACGAATTCTTTGTCGTCAAACATGCTCCTCGAAAAGCTCTTAAAGGGATCGTGATAACCGAATCCACAGGGGAGAAGACAAAAACAAAGACAAAGCACTCAGCCTCTGGCGCTGAGAAAAGCAAAGACAAAGGCATCGCTGAAGATGATAATCTGGCGATCCTACTTGCAAAGCCGATTTGTCAGGTACACTAAACTTATTTTTCCTTCCCTGATCATCTCTGAACAATCAGTTATCCATTCCACAAACACCATACACATCCACATTTTTTTTCTATCTTTTCTACCCAAGTTCTTCTACCCAGTTCTTATTTGTAAGATCGCTGCGTTTCAGCTAGTCCTCTCCCCTGTTTGAGGATATCGCTGAAGGATCTACTATTGCGACTTCACCAATAATTCCAGCTACCGCTGAAGACATAATCCCAGTCTTAGATTTAATCTCTGAGACTGATGAATCAGAAGAACAACCTCTCTCGCACAGAAACAGACCTTCCTCAGTTCCTCAAAAGCTGAGTGAAGAAGATCAAAAGAGGAGAGAAGAAATGATAAAGCGATTCGAGGATCAGCGAATCATCCTAAGGCGCGATCAACTACCTTCAGTTCCTCCTAAGTTCAAAATTTCAAAAGCTGAATACCAGGATCATCTCAGAGCTGAACGCCTCATCGCTGAAAGGAAGGAAGCTGAAGATAAAGACAGAGAATACGCCATCAAGCTCACTCAAGAATCTGTCAAAGACCCCAAGCTGAAGCGTATTCCCATTCAAATCCAACGAAAGCTTTGGGAACAAGCCCAGAAGATCGTGGAAAAGAAAGCTGAAGTTTCTCAGACCACCCTGATCTGGTGTAAAGAGAAAATCCACTTCAGATATCGTCCAGCGAAGATCAACAAGGTATTCATCTCTGGAAGAACCTCCATCGGAGTACCTATTGTTGACATCAAACTGTTCAGAGAAGATGACTCATCTGAAACCTTTCGTGCTGACACTGTAAAAAGGTATGGTCTCTCTGAATGGTTGGAGATGAGGTTAGCTATCCAACCATCACAATCTAAGTACAAGGATCATTTCGAAAAGCTGATAAACAGACAGATCGATTTGATATCTTCTTGTGTGGATATTCCTCATGTTCCTGATCTAAAGCCGAAAAGAAAAAGGGGCTCACCAAAGAAGAAACGTCAAGATTCAAACTCAGGTCCTGTCATACGAAATGAAACTGGAATTGGTTTCTCTCGCGCTGAAGTACTTGGTCCTGATCCTGATCTATCTGCCCTTGACATCTCTTTGCCACCATGTGAACTTTTCGTCCCTGGTAAAGTCATCAGTAATCCTTATGGAATATTCTTTCTTGACTACGACGGGCGTAAATGCTTTCAACGGATCGCTGAGCTTCCAATCACTCCAATCGAACAGCTCAGAGATCTCATCTACTGGTGTGACTTCAGAAAAGACATTCAGGCACGACACCTAAAACCCTTGATTTTTGAAGCTGCTCTGAAGCTAAAGAATAAAGGAGAAAAGGTTCCTGACTGGATGATTCCAACTGAAAAGACAACCCTTGATGAACTTCTCATTAAGGAAGAACCCTTTGAAGGCTGACAACAATCACCACTTTCTCTATTGTATCAGTCATCCTTCAGTACTTGTAATTTATTTCGCTTGTACTTGTAATCTTTCTTATTCATATTGTAACCTGATTCAAAGATTTAAAGAAAGATTTCAGCGAATGTACTTTACTCCATCAGTACTGAAAAGATCCCAGAAAACAGTAAAAGGGACAAATATTTTATGAGTTCTTTTTATCCTTATGTTTTCATTAAATAGCAATTTTCTTTGTTGCTATGTCATAATCAAATAGGGGGAGATTGTTGATCCAAACCCTCAGTGATTTGATAATGACCCTATCTTAAATACTTAGTGAAAATTGTAAGTAAACAATATGTATCAGAGTTTCACTATCGCTGATAAGTACTAAGATCTTACAGTACTGCTGATAGGAACTCTCGCACTTTTAGATTAAACATTCAGCGAACACTGTTCACCATATCGCTGAGTCTGTTCAGTCCTTATGGTGATCGCTGATAAATTAGTTGTTTACTTATGATCCCTGAAGACAAGATTCACGTCAACAAAGGTTCTACGCTGAAGTCGAAGATCAAGCTCAAGAACCAGCGACAAGTCTCCTAATGAACTGATGCGGATCAGCAAAGACTCAGATTTGTCCACTCAACGTGAAGTATCAAGTACAAGACTTTAGCTATCGCTGAACTTTATCATTCGCTGAATAGTAAATGATAATCGCTGAATCAACGAAAGCTGATCATGAAGTCCTCCGTACAAAGTACTTTTGTCTTAACCTCCCTTGCACGCCACCGTATGAAATGTCAGAAAAGAACCTCCGAAAATCTGAAATCGTACAACCACTCTGATACTACACTGTTCATTCATGCGGCTACTAAGGTTGTCAACAAAGGTCAATGACATGCAACCAATCCGCTGATGACACGTGTAAAGTGTATACTGAATTGCATTAAATGCATGCAGTATATAAAGAGATGAACTCACTTCTTTTGAAGTAACTTGCTAACTCTGGACAAGTTCAAATCTCTCTTAAGATAGGATTTTATTAGTAATCTCCTTATCTTTCTTAGTGCAAGAAACCTTTGTGTTCCGACTTGTTTAGATTTAGGTTTATCCTTAATCTTGTTTCCGCAACAAGCTGTAAATTGTTAATGATTTATCATTAAACAATTTAGAAAAGTAAAATAGTGTGTTTGTATTCAACCCCCCCCCCCCCCCCTTCTACAAACTTGTTTAGGCCTTTCGGGACCAACAACACTATTTTGAGCCCCTTAAAATCACAATTAGATCTCGTTGTAAACTAGAAAGCTGTTCTAGACACAGAGAGCTTTCCATCGATATATTATACACCTCAATCAGACCAATGGGTGAGTGATTTTATACGGATTTTTCAACAAACATAACTTTATGCTTAGATCTAAGTCCGAAACCCGATGAACCCGACCCGATGAACCCGAAAACCGATTAGACCCGAAGTCCGAAGCTCGAACTTTACTTAGGAAGGGTTTCGGGGCCTGTTTTGTCCACCCGAAACCCGATCGGGTTGGGGGTTTTTCGGCCCGACCCGACCGATGCTCACCCCTAGTTTTTAGTAGAAAACAACTTTGAAAAGTTACAGCTTCCGTCCTACAAACGCTTTGACGATTTACTCATACCTAGAGAACAAATTAAGATTTGACATCTAAATTAAAAACGTACTACTATTTCTTAGGAATCTAATCGCCTAAAATGTACATTTTTTAGATCAATGTCCAATTTTATATGAATTTTACAAAAACAGTGCGCAAAACCCGTTTTAACATGACCAGTTTTGGAAATACACTATTTCGAGCCCCTTAAAGTTATAATTAGATCTCGTTGTAAACTTGAAGGTTGTTCTAGACACAGAGAGCTTTCCATCGATATATTATACACCTTAATCAGAGCAATGGGTGAGTGATTTTATACGGATTTTTCAACAAACAGAAGTTTATGCTTAGATCTAAGTCTGAAACCCGATGAACCCGAAAACCGATTAGACCCGAAGTCCGAAACTCGAACTTTACTTAGGAAGGGTTTCGGGGCCTGTTTTGTCCACCCGAAACCCGATCGGGTTGGGGGTTTTTTGGCCCGACCCGACCCGACCGATGCCCACTCCTAGTTTTTAGTATAAAACAACTTTGAAAAGTTACAGCTTCCGTCCTACAAACGTTTTGACGATTTACTCATACTTAGAGAACAAATTAAGATTTGACATCTAAATTAAAAACGTACTACTATTTCTTAGGAATCTAATCGCCTAAAATGCATATTTTTTGGATCAATGACCAATTTTATATGAATTTTACAAAAACGGTGCGCAAAACCCGTTTTAACATGACCGGTTTTGGAAATACACTATTTCGAGCCCCTTAAAGTCACAATTAGATCTCGTTGTAAACTAGAAAGTTGTTCTAAACACATAGAGCTTTCCATCGATATATTATACACCTCAATCAGACCAATGGGTGAGTGATTTTATACGGATTTTTCAACAAACAGAACTTTATGCTTAGATCTAAGTCCGAAACCCGATGAACCCGACCCGATGAACCCCAAAACTGATTAGACCCGAAGTCCGAAACTCGAACTTTACTTAGGAAGGGTTTCGGGGCCTGTTTTCTCCACCCGAAACCCGATCGGGTTGGGGGTTTTTCGACCCGACCCAACCCGACCGATGTTCACCCCTAGTTTTTAGTAGAAAACATCTTTGAAAAGTTACAGCTTCCGTCCTACAAACGTTTTGACGATTTACTCATACCTAGAGAACAAATTAAGATTTGACATCTAAATTAAAAACGTACTACTATTTCTTAGGAATCTAATCGCCTAAAATGCACATTTTTTGGATCAATGACCAATTTTATATGAATTTTACAAAAACAGTGCGCAAAACCCGTTTTAACATGACCAGGTTTGGAAATACACTATTTTGAGCCCCTTAAAATCACAATTAGATCTCGTTGTAAACTAGAAAGTTGTTCTAGACACAGAGAGCTTTCCATCGATATATTATACACCTCAATCAGACCAATGGGTGAGTGATTTTATACGGATTTTTCAACAAACATAACTTTATGCTTAGATCTAAGTCCGAAACCCGATGAACCCGACCCGATGAACCCGAAAACCGATTAGACCCGAAGTCCGAAACTCGAACTTTACTTAGGAAGGGTTTCGAGGCCTGTTTTGTCCACCCGAAACCCGATCGGGTTGGGGGTTTTTCGGCCCGACCCGACCCGACCGATGCTCACCCCTAGTTTTTAGTAGAAAACAACTTTGAAAAGTTACAGCTTCCGTCCTACAAACGTTTTGACGATTTACTCATACCTAGAGAACAAATTAAGATTTGACATCTAAATTAAAAACGTACTACTATTCCTTAGGAATCTAATCGCCTAAAATGCACATTTTTTGGATCAATGACCAATTTTATATGAATTTTACAAAAACAGTGCGCAAAACCCGTTTTAACATGACCAGTTTTGGAAATACACTATTTCGAGCCCCTTAAAGTTAGATTTAGATCTCGTTGTAAACTTGAAGGTTGTTCTAGACACAGAGAGCTTTCCATCGATATATTATACACCTTAATCAGAGCAATGGGTGAGTGATTTTATACGGATTTTTCAACAAACAGAAGTTTATGCTTAGATCTAAGTCTGAAACCCGATGAACCCGAAAACCGATTAGACCCGAAGTCCGAAACTCGAACTTTACTTAGGAAGGGTTTCGGGGCCTGTTTTGTCCACCCGAAACCCGATCGGGTTGGGGGTTTTTTGGCCCGACCCGACCCGACCGATGCCCACTCCTAGTTTTTAGTATAAAACAACTTTGAAAAGTTACAGCTTCCGTCCTACAAACGTTTTGACGATTTACTCATACTTAGAGAACAAATTAAGATTTGACATCTAAATTAAAAACGTACTACTATTTCTTAGGAATCTAATCGCCTAAAATGCATATTTTTTGGATCAATGACCAATTTTATATGAATTTTACAAAAACAGTGCGCAAAACCCGTTTTAACATGACCGGTTTTGGAAATACACTATTTCGAGCCCCTTAAAGTCACAATTAGATCTCGTTGTAAACTAGAAAGTTGTTCTAAACACATAGAGCTTTCCATCGATATATTATACACCTCAATCAGACCAATGGGTGAGTGATTTTATACGGATTTTTCAACAAACAGAACTTTATGCTTAGATCTAAGTCCGAAACCCGATGAACCCGACCCGATGAACCCCAAAACTGATTAGACCCGAAGTCCGAAACTCGAACTTTACTTAGGAAGGGTTTCGGGGCCTGTTTTCTCCACCCGAAACCCGATCGGGTTGGGGGTTTTTCGACCCGACCCAACCCGACCGATGTTCACCCCTAGTTTTTAGTAGAAAACATCTTTGAAAAGTTACAGCTTCCGTCCTACAAACGTTTTGACGATTTACTCATACCTAGAGAACAAATTAAGATTTGACATCTAAATTAAAAACGTACTACTATTTCTTAGGAATCTAATCGCCTAAAATGCACATTTTTTGGATCAATGACCAATTTTATATGAATTTTACAAAAACAGTGCGCAAAACCCGTTTTAACATGACCAGGTTTGGAAATACACTATTTTGAGCCCCTTAAAATCACAATTAGATCTCGTTGTAAACTAGAAAGTTGTTCTAGACACAGAGAGCTTTCCATCGATATATTATACACCTCAATCAGACCAATGGGTGAGTGATTTTATACGGATTTTTCAACAAACATAACTTTATGCTTAGATCTAAGTCCGAAACCCGATGAACCCGACCCGATGAACCCGAAAACCGATTAGACCCGAAGTCCGAAACTCGAACTTTACTTAGGAAGGGTTTCGAGGCCTGTTTTGTCCACCCGAAACCCGATCGGGTTGGGGGTTTTTCGGCCCGACCCGACCCGACCGATGCTCACCCCTAGTTTTTAGTAGAAAACAACTTTGAAAAGTTACAGCTTCCGTCCTACAAACGTTTTGACGATTTACTCATACCTAGAGAACAAATTAAGATTTGACATCTAAATTAAAAACGTACTACTATTCCTTAGGAATCTAATCGCCTAAAATGCACATTTTTTGGATCAATGACCAATTTTATATGAATTTTACAAAAACAGTGCGCAAAACCCGTTTTAACATGACCAGTTTTGGAAATACACTATTTCGAGCCCCTTAAAGTTAGATTTAGATCTCGTTGTAAACTTGAAGGTTGTTCTAGACACAGAGAGCTTTCCATCGATATATTATACACCTTAATCAGAGCAATGGGTGAGTGATTTTATACGGATTTTTCAACAAACATAACTTTATGCTTAGATCTAAGTCCGAAACCCGATGAACCCGACCCGATGAACCCGAAAACCGATTAGACCCGAAGTCCGAAGCTAGAACTTTACTTAGGAAGGGTTTCGGGGCCTGTTTTGTCCACCCGAAACCCGATCGGGTTGGGGGTTTTTCGGCCCGACCCGACCCGACCGATGCTCACCCCTAGTTTTTAGTAGAAAACAACTTTGAAAAGTTACAGCTTCCGTCCTACAAACGCTTTGACGATTTACTCATACCTAGAGAACAAATTAAGATTTGACATCTAAATTAAAAACGTACTACTATTTCTTAGGAATCTAATCGCCTAAAATGTACATTTTTTAGATCAATGACCAATTTTATATGAATTTTACAAAAACAGTGCGCAAAACCCGTTTTAACATGACCAGTTTTGGAAATACACTATTTCGAGCCCCTTAAAGTTAGAATTAGATCTCGTTGTAAACTTGAAGGTTGTTCTAGACACAGAGAGCTTTCCATCGATATATTATACACCTTAATCAGAGCAATGGGTGAGTGATTTTATACGGATTTTTCAACAAACAGAACTTTATGCTTAGATCTAAGTCTGAAACCCGATGAACCCGAAAACCGATTAGACCCGAAGTCCGAAACTCGAACTTTACTTAGGAAGGGTTTCGGGGCCTGTTTTGTCCACCCGAAACCCGATCGGGTTGGGGGTTTTTTGGCCCGACCCGACCCGACCGATGCCCACTCCTAGTTTTTAGTATAAAACAACTTTGAAAAGTTACAGCTTCTGTCCTACAAACGTTTTGACGATTTACTCATACTTAGAGAACAAATTAAGATTTGACATCTAAATTAAAAACGTACTACTATTTCTTAGGAATCTAATCGCCTAAAATGCATATTTTTTGGATCAATGACCAATTTTATATGAATTTTACAAAAACAGTGCGCAAAACCCGTTTTAACATGACCGGTTTTGGAAATACACTATTTCGAGCCCCTTAAAGTCACAATTAGATCTCGTTGTAAACTAGAAAGTTGTTCTAAACACATAGAGCTTTCCATCGATATATTATACACCTCAATCAGACCAATGGGTGAGTGATTTTATACGGATTTTTCAACAAACAGAACTTTATGCTTAGATCTAAGTCCGAAACCCGATGAACCCGACCCGATGAACCCCAAAACTGATTAGACCCGAAGTCCGAAACTCGAACTTTACTTAGGAAGGGTTTCGGGGCCTGTTTTCTCCACCCGAAACCCGATCGGGTTGGGGGTTTTTCGACCCGACCCAACCCGACCGATGTTCACCCCTAGTTTTTAGTAGAAAACATCTTTGAAAAGTTACAGCTTCCGTCCTACAAACGTTTTGACGATTTACTCATACCTAGAGAACAAATTCAGATTTGACATCTAAATTAAAAACGTACTACTATTTCTTAGGAATCTAATCGCCTAAAATGCACATTTTTTGGATCAATGACCAATTTTATATGAATTTTACAAAAACAGTGCGCAAAACCCGTTTTAACATGACCAGTTTTGGAAATACACTATTTTGAGCCCCTTAAAATCACAATTAGATCTCGTTGTAAACTAGAGAGTTGTTCTAGACACAGAGAGCTTTCCATCGATATATTATACACCTCAATCAGACCAATGGGTGAGTGATTTTATACGGATTTTTCAACAAACATAACTTTATGCTTAGATCTATGTCCGAAACCCGATGAACCCGACCCGATGAACCCGAAAACCGATTAGACCCAAAGTCCGAAGCTCGAACTTTACTCAGGAAGGGTTTCGGGGCCTGTTTTGTCCACCCGAAACCCGATCGGGTTGGGGGTTTTTCGGCCCGACCCGACCCGACCGATGCTCACCCCTAGTTTTTAGTAGAAAACAACTTTGAAAAGTTACAGCTTCCGTCCAACAAACGCTTTGACGATTTACTCATACCTAGAGAACAAATTAAGATTTGACATCTAAATTAAAAACGTACTACTATTTCTTAGGAATCTAATCGCCTAAAATGTACATTTTTTAGATCGATGACCAATTTTATATGAATTTTACAAAAACAGTGCGCAAAACCCGTTTTAACATGACCAGTTTTTGAAATACACTATTTCGAGCCCCTTAAAGTTAGAATTAGATCTCGTTGTAAACTTGAAGGTTGTTCTAGACACAGAGAGCTTTCCATCGATATATTATACACCTTAATCAGAGCAATGGGTGAGTGATTTTATACGGATTTTTCAACAAACATAACTTTATGCTTAGATCTAAGTCCGAAACCCGATGAACCCGACCCGATGAACCCGAAAACCGATTAGACCCGAAGTCCGAAGCTCGAACTTTACTTAGGAAGGGTTTCGGGGCCTGTTTTGTCCACCCGAAACCCGATCGGGTTGGGGGTTTTTCGGCCCGACCCGACCCGACCGATGCTCACCCCTAGTTTTTAGTAGAAAACAACTTTGAAAAGTTACAGCTTCCGTCCTACAAACGCTTTGACGATTTACTCATACCTAGAGAACAAATTAAGATTTGACATCTAAATTAAAAACGTACTACTATTTCTTAGGAATCTAATCGCCTAAAATGTACATTTTTTAGATCAATGACCAATTTTATATGAATTTTACAAAAACAGTGCGCAAAACCCGTTTTAACATGACCAGTTTTGGAAATACACTATTTCGAGCCCCTTAAAGTTAGAATTAGATCTCGTTGTAAACTTGAAGGTTGTTCTAGACACAGAGAGCTTTCCATCGATATTATATACACCTTAATCAGAGCAATGGGTGAGTGATTTTATACGGATTTTTCAACAAACAGAACTTTATGCTTAGATCTAAGTCTGAAACCCGATGAACCCGAAAACCGATTAGACCCGAAGTCCGAAACTCGAACTTTACTTAGGAAGGGTTTCGGGGCCTGTTTTGTCCACCCGAAACCCGATCGGGTTGGGGGTTTTTTGGCCCGACCCGACCCGACCGATGCTCACCCCTAGTTTTTAGTAGAA
>CM066312.1:747797-803797 GCA_033807775.1 Saussurea involucrata | reverse complement strand
CAGTAGAAATCGAGGAAATCAATGCCGAAAATGATGAAATGGCTGAATCTGAGGGGAACGCAAATGAGGGAAATGTAAATGTAGAGCATGAACAAAGTGCTACAGGGTCAATGATGTCGAGGAGACCACGTTTGATAGAGAGAGTGGTTCCTGAAGGTGAGTGGTTAAATCTATCTGAAAATAATTGTGTAATTTTGTTTGAGGAAAGTAGATTTAAGCCTGAAAATAAGATTATCATGGAATTATTCAAGTATCATCCTTACAAGAAGTGGTTCACAAGAAGCAAATCAGTCCCTGTTCAATATATTCAACAGTGGTGGAAACATCTTAGGTTAGAGGGAAACAAATTTATATCTGAGGTTGGAGGTGTACCATTAACTCTAACAGTTCCTATACTAAGGGAGATGCTGAATCTACCAGAGAGTGATGATGTACAACATAGGGCAGATTTTGAAGATTCACCTTTAACAGTGGAAGTGACTGCAGAAATCATGAGGTTGGGATACAATGAGGTGTTGAGGAATCTGAGTGCTTTCAGAAGAAATAAATTACCACCAATATGGGCATGTTTCTTTCATGTGGTAAACAAATGTCTATTAGGGAAGAACAGTTCTGTGGATCAGGGCTCAAAACAGATACTTCAGATCTTTCAGGGTTTAGTGAAGAACAAGCATTATGATTATGCTACTATAATTTGGGAAGATATGAAGAACACTTTTGAGAAGAATCATAAAGCTATTCAGAGAAAAACTAAGGATTCATCCCTGTCTTATATACCCTATATAAGATACTGGCAGATTGTGATCTGGTATGCTATGCAAGAGAACAGAACAATTCGAAGGAGATCAAATGAAGAGCATGGTCCCATATTTTATTTGAGTAAGATGTCCTCTCTTCCAAACATTCAGAATTATCCCAACCATAAACTCTTACCAAGATCACTTAGGAACTATATTCCAAGGGAGAGTGAGATTTTAAAAGCATATTGCACCTCAGTGGGATTTGAAGAACCTCAAATCCCTTCCCAAGAGGACCAACCAGAGAGGAGAGGTGAGGAGTCTAGTCGAGTTAGAGAGGGGGAGGATGTTCAAATGGGTGAACATTCAGAGAATATTGAGAGGCAAAATTCTGAGAGCTTGGTTAGAACTGGTGAGGAAAAACAGAATGAGAGTGGTGAGCATGAGAAAATGTCACCAGAAGTTCAAACAGAAAGAGATACTTCTGAACCAGCCACTGTTATCCAGGTAGCCACATCTGCTATTGAGACACAACTCTTGGTGTCCAATATTGAAACAAACACCATGGACCTAGTGGTGGATCTTGAACAACCAATTCTCACCCACTCAGAAGCAGTTCAACCTGCTACTGTTTCACATACTTCAGGGGAACCATCCGAAACTCATTTGGAGGGAGGTGATAAATCCCAACCTTTTATTGAACACATTAAGTCTGGATCTCACAGTCCGATCCATGTTGAGCCTATAATTCCTTCAAACACTGACACATATCAGGAATTTCGTATTTCTGACCAAACACTCATAGACAATCCAGATGATGGATGTCAAGGATTGGGTGGAAGTCCTGGTGAGGCGAACATCTTAAAAACCTTTGTTAGATCTAAGTTTTGTCGATAAACTAAGTGTTGAAGATCTGATGAGAAGGGACAGAACTTCTGATAGGAAGAGTGAGAGTTCTGATTGAGAAGACTCAGAACAAGTGAACTCTGAAGAGGAAAGACAGAAGTTCTGAGGATGCTTAACCAGAAGAATGTTCAGAAGTTTTGAACAACCTGTTCAGAACTTACAACGAGTTATTTGACTTAGTGTTTTGTAAACTAATTAGGACACGTGTTATGTTCCTATTAGTCTTTCTTATATGTACTGTAGCTGTAATATTTCCAGTATAGTATATATAGGTGTTAGTAATGTTTGCTAACTAACTTTCCCGCATATTTCTTGTATTCATGTTCTGTAATCTTTGAGATACTCTCTCTCTTAGATCTGTAATCTTTGAGATACTCTCTCTCTTAGATCTGTAAATCTGTTCTTGATTGAATACAAGTGACATTGAACAAATTACTTCTCAATTACTATTCCTCTCATCAATATATTGATTGTAAGATTAGATCCTAAACTTACAATTGGTATCAGAGCCAATCAACAAACAAATTCAATCAAGATCACGTTATTGAAGATTCATTGTTCGTGTTCTTGAAGATTTCCTGATCAGATCTGAAAATCGATTCCGCTGCTGCTCACTGATTCTTGAATTCTTAGTAATTCTTGAATTAATTGTTGTTTTACGATCAAGGAAGTTGAATTTGTCTCTCTGTTGAAGTTTTTCTTACAATCATGTCTTCTAATCAATATCTTGCCATGGGATCTGAAACCAAACCCCCTGTTCTCATACCAGAAGAGTATCAACAATGGAAAATCAGAATGATCCAATTTCTAGATAACATAGATGAAAATCTGATGATTTCCATTCGAGAAGGACCAATTGAAGTATACATAGATGTTGCTGCAACTCCTGCTACAGAAACAACTCCAGAAATACCAGCAACAAGGGTGAAGAAAAGCTATTCTCAATATACTGCTGATCAAAAGAACAGACATGCAATTGATAAAAGGGCAATTACTTTGATAACTTTAGCTGTTCCGAATGAAGTTCTCAATAGAATTGACAGTGGATCATCTGCAAAGGAAATGTGGGACGAATTGGAAAGACAAATGTTGGGTACTGCAAGGTCAATTCAAGCCAAGTTGAATCAGAGTATAAATGCCTATGAGAGATTTAAAGCCAAAGAGTCAGAAAGTTTGACTCAGACATATAGTAAATTATGCACTATTCTAAATGATTTGAGAAGAAACGGACTGAAAAAATCAAAGTCAGAGATAAATTACAAATTTCTGAACAGTTTGAACTCAGAATGGTCATCATTTGCTATAAGTTTGCAAATGAACAAAGGCATGTGTGAAGAAGATCTAAATGATCTGTTTTGTGTGCTCAATCAACATGAAGACTCTGTCAAGTTGGTTGTTGAAGAAAAGAAAAGTGTTGCTGATCAGTTGGCATTCTTGTCAAAATCCAAAGCAATCAAAGCACCCAAAAAGACTGCATATCTATCAGAAATACCAAATCTGGAGGAATCTGACAAAGAGGAAGGTTCAGAAGATGATGGCTGAGAAACTGGCTTTGTTGACTAACACTTTTAATAAGAGGTATGGGAAGGGTAGATTTCAAGGAAGCTACAAGAAATTTGGAGGTTCAGATCAAAAGAAGAGAGAAGATAGAGAAGAAAATAAGTTTGAAAAGAGAGTAGAGAGAAGTGAAGAAAAGGAGGAGAAAGAAGAGAGAAGAGAAAAGAATCTGTGTTTTAAGTGGGGAAAATCTGGCCACTTTGCAAAGGACTGTAGAGTTAAAGTTGTAAAAGACTATGAGTACTACACAAAGAAAGCTCAACTTGCAAAGAAAAGAGATGATGAAATTGCTCTGTTAGCTGAACAGGAGAATTGGCTTTATTATACATCAGATGAAGAGGATCACATCAATTTTCCACAGATGAAGAGCTATATGGCAAAGATGAGGAATGAAGATGATTCTGATTATGAAGATGCTGATTCTGAGTCATCAACTGAGGTACATTCTGCACTTGAAATTGATTTAATGACACAGATTGGTGACATGAAAAATGAATTTGTAAATCTAAGGAAACAGATAAAAGGAGAAAGAAGTTTGGTTAACAAGTTCAGAATTGAAAAAGAGGTAATAAGAGAACAATATGAAGAATCTGAGGTTGAGAAACAGAAGATTAAGGATGAAAATTCTGAGTTGTTGAAAAAGCTTTCAGAACTAAAAGTTCAATTTTCAAAAATAAAGGATGAAAAGGGTGATTTACAGATGAAATTTGATATGTTATTTGAGGAAAGAAAGAATTTATACACCAAAATCAAAGAATTAGAAGATCTGAATTTAAAAAGGGGTCAAACTCAGCAAACTTTAAATCTCTTGACAAGCAATGTTAAAGATACAAGATTTTACAATCCAAAGAAGGGATTGGGATTGGAAGAAAATGTTATTTTAAAAAGAGCTCCAATCAACCTGTATGATTTTGAAAACCTTCAAGTTCCTAAGCCAAAAGTCCCAGAAATTGTTGAAGTTTTCATAAGACCTGCTAGTTCTATAACAAGTTCTGATAATCTGCAAAGACCAAATTCTAAAAAGACAAGTGAGAAAATTTCTGAGTCTAAAACATAAAAGTCAGTTGTTTCAGAAGAAAAGGTTAAGAAAGAAGTTTCTAAACCAACAGATGAAAAACCAAAATACAATGATACTAAATTCAAGTATGATTCTTTAAATGTCAGTTACAAAAATAAACAAACAAGTTTTTCATACAATGACATTGAAAACATATTTGATATAAATAAAGATTCTGAAACAGTCAATCAGAAGTCTGAAACTTCTGGTCAGAATTCTGAATTGAGTCAGAATTCTGAGTCTGAAGCTCAGACATCTGAGTCTGTTAATCAAAATTCTGATTCTAGTAGTCAGAATTCTGAATCAACTAAATCTTCTGAAACAAAGTCTGATGAATTTTTGAAACTAGAAAAGAGATTTAATCTTGTAAGTCATGAACTTGAGGACTTAAGGAAAGCTTATGATGAACTTGAAAACGATTACTGTGATGTGGATATTAAACTTGAAGAAGCTTTGAAAGAAAAGAAAACCTTTATTCAGAAGATAACAGAGCTTGAAAAGCTAAAGGCTGAGTATGATCTTTTTAAAATCAATGCTTTAAAAGAAAATGATAAATTCTTTAAGGAATCAAGTACATATGAAATAGGTGAATCATCTATTTCTTCTAACCAAAAGGAATTGAATTTTTCAGAAAAAGAAGAAAGCAAAAGGAAAGATGATCTTGCAAAGTTGAATGAACTGAAAAGGAATCTTGAGAAGCTTAGAATGAAATCTACTTCTGAACTCAAAGCTAGAGATTTGTGTAATAAGTGCAAGTGTACTCAGAAAAGTATCAATAAAAATGAAATTGTTTCAGACTTATTGTCACTTGCAAAGAAAAATCTTGTTTGTGTTAAATGTGAAAATGATTCATTTCAATATTCTCAAGATTGTCCAATCAAAATAACTGCTATTTCATACATAAGAAAAGACGTTCAGAATTCAGAAAAGTCAAATACTTCTGTTCCTCAAGCTCAGAGAAAAGAAAAAGCAAAAGAAGTAAAACCTCAAATCAAAATCAAAGGAAAAAGTGAAAAGAGATTTATTGAGAGAGAAAAGAAAGTTGAAAATTCTTCAACAACAAAATCAAGAACTTTCAAGAAGAAATTAAATAATTTTGTTACAAGAAAATGTTCTGACTTCATCAAAGTTCAAGGAAAATGGTGTCTGAAGAAAGATTTTGAATGGAAGATAAAAGGCATTTTCGTTAAATCAGATAACAAAGCTAACAAAGAAGGACCCATTCCAAAATGGGTACCTAAAACTAACTGATTGTTTTTGCAGGGCTGTCATGTGTGGTTTTTAGATTCAGGAGCTTCAAGACACATGACAGGTCAGAAGTCATTTCTAACAAACTTCACAGAAAAGGCTGGAGGAGCTGTAAACTTTGGAAACAACAGTAAAGGTCAAGTTAAAGGTTATGGGGATTTAGCAAAAGGAGATCTGGTAATACAAAAAGTTTTTTATGTTGAAGGATTACAGCATAATCTCTTCAGCATAAGTCAGTTTCTAGACAGTCTTTGTCAAATCAAGTTCAAAATAACAGGTTGCATGATTTTAACTGAAAATGATGTTAAAGTCTTCTGGGCCAAAAGACATATGGACTTATTTGTAGTAAATTTTTTCAAATTGCAAACAACTAATCCTGTTTGTCTTTTATCAAACTCAACTGCAAATGAATGCTGGTTATGGCACAGAAGATGTTCTCATCTAAATTTCAAAGATCTGAATAATCTTGTGGTCTTGTGGCAAAACATCTGGTTAAAGGTCTGCCAAAGATTAAATTTGAAAAAGAATCATTATGTTCTGCTTGTGAAATGGGAAAAATGAAAAAGAGTTCTCACAAGTTAAAAATGGACTCATCTTGCAAAGCACCATTAGAAATGATTCATACTGATCTTTGTGGTCCTATTTCAGTTCAGTCTATGGGAGGAAAGAAGTATATGCTTGTAATTGTTGATGAATATTCCAGATACACTTGGGTGGAATTCTTGAGGGCTAAATCAGAGGCTGCTACTGTTTTGATAAACTTTATCAAAAGAATTCAAGTGTTCTTACAGCTTCAAGTTCAGAAAATCCGAAGTGATAATGGAACAGAGTTCAGAAATGAGACTCTTCAGAGCTTTTTAGAAAGTTCTGGGATTTCTCACAACTTCTCAGCTGTCAAAACTCCTCAACAGAATGGAGTAGTTGAAAGGAAGAACATAACTCTAGTTGAAGCAGCAAGAACAATGCTGGCATATTCAAATCTACCAACTTTTCTATGGGCTGAAGGTATTGCAACTGCTTGCTTTACACAGAACAGAACTTTAATAAATAAAAGATTAAATAAGACTGCTTATGAACTAATAAACAAAAGAAAACCATTGATTAAATTCTTTCATGTTTTTGGTTGCAGATGCTACATACTTAAAGACAGAGAAAATCTTGGAAAATTTGACAAAAAGGCAGATGAAGGATACTTTGTTGGCTATTCATTAACCTCCAAAGCATTCAGAATCTACAATAGAAGAACCAAGAGAATGATGGAGAGCATAAATGTAACCTTTGATGAAGCTAAGGAAAAGACTTCTGAACAAGACAGTTCAGAACTCAGGCAGATCAGAACAAAAATGACTTCTGATGCAAATTCAAATCCTATTTGTTCAGAACTCAATTCATTGTTTAAGGATGTTTTTATTGAACTGACTTCTTATTCATATGCAGAATTCGAAAATCCAAAGATGATCAATGAAATTAAAAGAAGATCTTCAGAAGCAGCTCAAACAACTGTTATCTCAGATCAAGGTCCATCTGAGGAATGTCCATCTCTGATAAACACAAGTAATGAAAATTCTGATCCTGATACTCAGAACTCTGAACCTTGTATTCAGACTTCTGAACCTCAGATTCAGAACTCTGAACAAGCAACTCGGAACTCTGACTTCATTGATCAAAATTTAAACTCAAATTTATCAGAACAAGGAGACAGTTCAGAATTACATGCCATCTTTGATGAGAATGATACAAACAACAACTATTCAGAGATTGATGTGCTCCCTAGTACACACAAATGGACTAAGAATCATCCAATGCATCAAGTAATTGGTGATCTATCAGCTGGAGTAAAAACCAGATCAGCCACTGCAAATGAAGCAATGTTTGCAGGATTCTTGAGTGTAATTGAACCAAAGAAAGCAAATGAAGCCCTAGAGGATCCAGATTGGATTTCTGCAATGCAAGAAGAATTAATTCAATTTGAAAGGAACAAAGTCTGGAGACTTATTCCAAGGCCTGAAGGAAAATCTATCATTGGCACTAAATGGGTATTCAGAAATAAAAAGGATGAGTCAGGTGTTGTAATCCGCAACAAGGCAAGATTGGTTGCTAAGGGATACTGTCAACAAGAAGGAATTGATTATGATGAGACATTTGCACCAGTAGCAAGAATAGAGGCAATCAGAATATTCTTAGCCTATGCTGCTCACAAGAACTTCAAAGTATATCAGATGGATGTTAAATCTGCATTTCTGAATGGTATACTAAATGAAGAGGTGTATGTACATCAACCTGAAGGTTTTGGTGATCCAGAATATCCTGACCATGTTTATATTTTAGATAAAGCATTATATGGTCTAAAACAAGCACCAAGAGCCTGGTATGACACTCTTACTCAACATCTATTAGGTTCAAGTTATAAGAAAGGTAAGATTGACACAACATTGTTTTTAAAGAAACAGGGAGATGATTTAATTCTGGTTCAAATTTATGTTGATGACATAATCTTTGGCTCTACTAATGCAGAAATGTGTGATGAATTTTCTAAAGTCATGAAATCTGAATTTGAAATGAGCATGATGGGTGAACTAAACTTTTTTCTTGGTCTTCAAGTAAAACAACTATCAAATGGTATTTTTATAAATCAAGGAAAATATGTTAGGGACATCCTGAAAAAGTTCAAAATGTCTGATTGTGCTTCTATGAGAACTCCTATGGCAACAAACATAAAGTTAGATGCTGATCTCAAAGGAGTTTCTGTGGATAATAAACTTTATAGAGGCATGATTGGATCATTATTATATTTGACTGCAAGTAGGCCAGATATTATGTTTTCTACCTGTTTTTGTGCTAGATTTCAATCCAATCCCAAAGAATCTCATATGTTGGCTGTCAAAAGAATACTCAGATATCTTAAAGGAACACCTGATCTTGGTTTATGGTATCCAAAGGAAACAGATTTCAAACTAACTGCATTCACTGATGCTGATCATGCAGAAAGTAGAATGGACAGAAAGAGTACATCTGGTGCTTGTCACTTTCTAGGGGACAAAATAGTAAGTTGGGCATCAAAGAAACAGAATTGTGTGTCTACATCAACTGCTGAAGCATAATATGTTGCTGCTGCAGCTTCATGTTCTCAAACTTTGTGGATGAGAACACAACTCATGGATTATGGATATCAGCTCAACAAAATTCCTATCTACTGTGATTCAGAAAGTGCAATTGCCATTACTCAGAACCCTGTTCAACACTCAAAGACTAAGCACATAGATGTGAGGTATCATTTTATTAAAGACTATGTGGAAAACGGAACAATTGAAATGCATTTTGTGCATACAAAGTATCAATTGGCTGACCTGTTCACAAAGCCTCTTGATTACAAAAGGTTCTCTTTTCTCATATGTAAAATAGGAATGCTTAATGTGACTAATTGATCTTACTTGTCAATTAATTTTCAGAAATGATAAATCTAACAAAGAAAAATGTCTGAGTAGTGTACTCAGAACTCTGAGTCTTATAACTCAGAATTCTGACTCTTGGGATCAGATCTTCTGACTCTTGAGTTCAGATCTTCTGAGTCTTCAGTTCAGATCTTCTGAGTTAATACTTCAGAGATTCATCTTCCAATATTTTATTTCTGAAAAATACAAGTATTTCAATTTTTGTGGGTTATTTTCTTTCTATTATTCAATATATCTCTTATCATCTTTAATTAAGTGCATGCTAAAGTCAAGGGGGAGCATTAATATCTTTTGAAAATCAATCGTCAGATGCTTAAAGGTTTGTTTTCATCTCTCATCTCTGATCATTCTAAGTTGAACAAGGTTTTAATGACAAAATTTTTAGCCATTTGTTCAAACTATGTCTGAATATCAACATGTTCATGTTCAGATATAAGATTTTAAATGGTTTTATTACTAATCATCATTATTAGGACAGAATATTTGATGATACAATGTTTTTCCATCTGTTCAAACTTCTTCTGACTGTTTAAAAAGTTTACATAGATCAGAAGTTGATTTTAAATAAATTTTGGTTACAAGGAAAAATTCTTCTGATACTTGGATTCAGAACTCTGAATAGGGACAGTCAAACTTCTGAACGTGTTATTCAGAATTATAACTTGTGTTAAAATGTTCTATCCAATAACACGTGTCAGCCTCACATTTAATTGATGATGCCACGCATTTCATTTAAATCCTCCGTGGCATTTTCAAATGTTTTGACTCCGTTACAACAGTACCTCGCTTTTCCGTCAAATCATTCAACGTCGTGGATTTTAAATAGGTCTTAAAATCCCTCTTTCAAATTCATTCAAATTTCAGAGAGAAAAGTGAGATACGAATCAATCCAGAGTTCTTTGTTCTTGTTTTCTTCTTAAAATCATGTATGGAGCTGGAAGAAGTGGTCATATATCCTTACATAGTTCTCGATCATTGATGGATGAATCTGATTCAGAAGAAACTGAGATCCAAAATAGACCGATTGTGGAAGAAGTAGCAGAAATAGAAGTAGATGCTGCAAATGATGAAATGGCTGAATCTGAGGGGAACGCAGATGAAGTAAATGTTAATGTGGAGCATGAACAGAGTGCTACAGGATCAATGATGTCGAGAAGACCACGTTTGATAGAGAGAGAGGTTCCTGAAGGTGAGTGGCTAAACCTAGATGAAAATAATTGTGTAATTTTGTTTGAGGAGAGTAGATTTAAGCCTGAACATAAGATTATCATGGAATTATTCAAATATCATCCTTACAAAAAGTGGTTCACAAGAAGTAAATCAGTCCCTGTTCAGTATATTCAACAATGGTGGAAATACCTTAGGTTAGAGGGAAACAAGTTTATATCTGAAGTTGGAGGTGTAACATTAACCCTAACAGTTCCTATACTAAGAGAGATGCTGAATCTACCAGGGAGTGATGATGTACAACAAAGGACAGATTTTGAGGATTCACCTTTAACAGTGGAAGTGACTGCAGAAATCATGAGGTTGGGATACAATGAAGTATTGAGGAATCTAAGTGCTTTCAGAAGAAATAAATTACCACCAATTTGGGCATGTTTCTTTCATGTGGTAAACAAGTGTCTTTCAGGGAAAAATAGTTCTGTGGATCAAGGATCAAAACAGATACTTCAAATCTTTCAGGGTTTAGTGAAGAACAGGCATTATGATTATGCATCTATAATTTGGGAAGATATGAAGAACACGTTTGAGAAGAATCAGAAGGCCATTCAGAAGAAAACAAAAGATTCACCCCTATCTTATATACCCTATATAAGATACTGGCAGATTGTGATTTGGTATGCAATGCAGGAGAACAGAACAATTCGAAGGAGATCAAATGAAGAGCATGGTCCTGTATTTTATCTGAGTAAGATGTCATCTGTACCAAATATTCAGAATTATCCAAATCATAAACTCTTACCAAGATCACTTAGGAACTACATTCCACGGGAGAGTGAGATTTTAAAAGCATACTGCACCTCAGTGGGATTTGAAGAACCTCAAATCCCTTCCCAAGAGGAACAACCAGAGAGAAGAGGTGAGGGGTCTAGTCAAGTAAGAGAGGGGGAGGATGTTCAAATGGGTGAACATTCAGAGAGAATTGAGAGGCAAAATTCTGAGAGCTTGGTTAGACTTGGTGAGGAAAAACAGAATGAGAGTGGTGAGCATGAGCGTATGTCACCAGAAGTTCAAATAGAAAGAGATACTTCTGAACCAGCCACTGTTATCCAGGTAGCCACATCTGCTATTGAGACACAACTCTTGGTGTCCAATATTGAAACAAACACCATGGACCTAGTGGTGGATCTTGAACAACCATCTCATACCCACTCAGAAGCAGTTCAACCTGCTACTGTTTCACATATTTCAGGGGAACCATCCCAAACTCATTTGGAGGGAGGTGATAAATCCCACACTGTTATTGAACACATTGAGTCTGGATCTCACAGTCCGATCCATGTTGAGCCTATTATTCCTTCAAACACTGACACATTTCAGGAATTTCGTATTTCTGACCAAACACTCATAGACAATCCAGATGATGGATGTCAAGGATTGGGTGGAAGTCCTGGTGAGGCGGACATCTTAGAAGCCTCATTTAAAAGTGCATTTGTTGTACAAGATGACTTCGTGTTATCTACAGGCCATGAGTCCTCTGGACACATGAAAACTGGACCATTTGTTGGTTCACGTTCACAGTTAGAACCTTCTGAATTTGAAAAGATTCAGAAACAAAACAAGGTGTTGGGGGATAAAGTTGAAAAATTGGAGGATAAGGTGGAGGATCTGAACAGAGAGATAACAGGTTTGAAAACTGTGTTTGGAGAAAAGATGAAGTCTGTTGAGACTAAGGTAGATAAAATGGAACTATCCTTGGGATCTCACAAAAAGGAGGTCAAGGACTTAATTTCTGAGTTTCAAAAAGATCTGAGCAAACAGTTGAAAGACATGTAGAATTCCTTTATCCAAGCATTAAGTACTTCTCTGGCTGCTACTTCAAAACCTCTGGAAGTTGTTCCACTTGCAGAAGCTGAACCTGAAGTAAGTGGGGATCAGAACTTAAAAAGGAAGTTTGATGGTAATGATCCTCATGATCATCAAAAGGGGGAGAAAAGGCATAGGATAAGTTCTGATAATGATATTGGTGTGGAAGATTTCGAAATGGCAGATATGGAATTAGTACAAACAGAGGAAAATGCTCAGAAAAAGAATACTCAAGATGTTCAGAAGTTAAGCTCAGACACAGAGGAATTGGAAATGGAATGTATGGATGGGAATGATTCAGAGAAAACAGAGGAACTGAATTTAGATGAAGAAATGGAGATTAATTCTGATGAAACTGAGGCTGTGGAGGAAGTTGTTTTGGAATCAGAAGTAATAGCTGAAAGAATGGTGGAAGTGAATACTTGTACAGATATTGTTCTATATAAAAGAGTTGAGTTGTTGGATTCAGAACTAGAGGAAAGGAGACTGAATGATATCCTGATCAGAAGAATGCATAGTGAGTTAGTCAGAGCTTTAAATGATCAGAAAATTCAAAGGGGAATAAAAGTTGTAAGACCTATTGATCTAATGGGTGAAGAAGACAGTTCAGCTGACTACACTCAGAGGTTTGAAAATGAATTCCATTTAAACTTTGTTGATGATATTGCTGATGATTCAGAATATGAAAGACTTAAAGAATATTTCATGCCTTCAGAATACATGTTCAGAAAACCTATTGAGATTCCTAAGCTTGATCTAAAAGTGTTAGAAGAACCTATATGTGATTTTGTTCTGGAGTTGAGTGATGTACCTCTAGCCAAACATTTTCATAGTGACATTTTCCCAGAAGAAACTTATGAGAATCTCTATCACAAAGAAGGGGAGTATGAGGTTCTGGAGAATAGCATTGATGGGTTCATGGATGGCAGATCTCAGATGATATATGCAGAAGCTTCTAATAGATTCAGAATTCCTGATTCAGAACTGCAGATTCAGAAAAAGGTTGAGAAAGTCTTGTCATTTCAAACAGAAGAGTTTGAAGGTTTAAAATATGTCAGATTGGAAGTTGTGAAAGAAAAGGAAATAAAGGTCAGCTTAACAAGCTTTGACTTTCACAGACTCACACTTGATGATCAGATCTTTCTTGTAAAATTCTTTGCTAGTACTGAAGAAGCCTGGATGGAAATAGAATGCAGAAGACTTCTGGGTATATATGTCGGAAATTTGTACATGTATGATTTCCAGTTAGCAACAGAAGGACGAAAAGAGAAATGCAATCTAAGCTGTCCTGAAATGACTCCAGGATCTGGGGTATTAAACAAAGGTTTTGTAAATGAAGGAATGGAATCAGAAGGATTTGCTTATACAGTTCTTCAGAAGCTTAAGTTCTTTAAGTTAAAAGATTTGGTGAAGTACAGCAATGCAACCCTGAATTGGTTACTTGTTGAGATGAAAGTCTGTTCTGAGAATGAAAGAAAAGACTTAAAAGAAAAATGTATTCAAGCTATGAAAAGGAGGATAGATCTGAGAAAGAAAGTCAGAGAATCTGGTGAATGGATGTTATCAGAAGAAAATCCCAAGAAGATGCTACATAATGACTATGTGTTTCCTGCTGAGTATGAAGTAAATGAAGTTTTATCAGAGGAAGTTATAGAGGAAACTAAGGAAATGATGCAAGATATTAAGATGAAAAATCTAGAACAATCTGAGCAATCAGAACCTCAAGAGGATGAGAGGTCAATAGATCTGAATGGATACTTCTTGGAGTTTGATTTAACTAACTTCTTCAATCCAAGTGAAGTTAATTTTTTAAGTGTGTTTCATGATAAACCAAAGGAGACTCAGATCTGGCTGGCAGACAAATTGAGAAACCTTGGAAAAGCAAAGGGAGCAGTGTATTCATATTTTCTTATCACCAAAATCAGAGAAATCAAGGTCAAACAGTTCAGAAAACAGGAATATTTGTCCTTTGAAGTGTTAAGAGAAGATGGAAAGGTCTACTATTTCACAGATGCAGATTTTGATAAACTTTCAGTTGTGGATTTTTATAGACTTCATAGCATGCTATGCTTCAAGGAATCAAGCAAAAAGGTGGAAGAAAGAAAAGCCAGAAGTGTTGTAATTGAAGCTATGTTCTACATTCTAAGATGGCACTGCTATATTGACTTTCAGATTGCTCTGTACTTACAAAGACCATGTGTCTTCCTTTCAAGACCAAATACAGATCATGAGCAGAAGAAGTTGTTGAAAACTGGAAGTGTGTCAAGGTATCCAGATCTGGGAGTGTTCTTGAAGAATAAGAGTGAAAAGATCTTCTTCAGAGCTAAGGAAACTGCCAAATATTGCTCTGGAACACTGAGAATTATCAAGCACAATCTGGAAAAGAAAATGGTGAAAATTAAACAATCCAACATTGTTCAAGAAATGATGAATCAACAAGTTGGAACTATTCAAGAAATTATTGACAGAATTGATCAAAGGCTAAATCAGAGAAATGTGTTGATTCAGAAGATTGTTCCTGCATTAAAAGATCTTGATGATGCCAAGTACAAGTTTATCTGACAAAAAGGGGGAGATTGTTAGATCTAAGTTTTGTCGATAAACCAAGTGTTGAAGATCTGATGAGAAGGGACAGAACTTCTGATAGGAAGAGTCAGAGTTCTGATTGAGAAGACTCAGAACAAGTGAACTCTGAAGAGGCAAGACAGAAGTTCTGAGGATGCTTAACCAGAAGAATGTTCAGAAGTTCTGAACAACCTGTTCAGAACTTACAACGAGTTATTTGACTTAGTGTTTTGTAAACTAATTAGGACACGTGTTATGTTCCTATTAGTCTTTCTTATATGTACTGTAGCTGTAATATTTCCAGTATAGTATATATAGGTGTTAGCAATGTTTGCTAACTAACTTTCCCGCATATTTCTTGTATTCATGTTCTGTAATCTTTGAGATACTCTCTCTCTTAGATCTGTAAATCTGTTCTTGATTGAATACAAGTGACATTGAACAAATTACTTCTCAATTACTATTCCTCTCATCAATATATTGATTGTAAGATTAGATCCTAAACTTACAACCTTATTCAAAAGTGCATCTGTTGCACAAGATGACTTTGTGTTATCTACAGGCCATAAGTCCTCTGGACATATGAAAACTGGACCATTTGTTGGTTCAGGTTCACAGTTAGAACTTTCTGATTTTGAAAAGATTCAGAAACAAAACAAGGTGTTGGAGGATAAAGTTGAAAAATTGGAGGATAAGGTGGAGGATCTGAACAGTGCGATAACAGGATTGAAAACTGTATTTGATGAAAAGATGAAGTCTGTTGAGACTAAGGTGGATAAAATGGAACTATCTTTGGAATCTCACAAAAAGGAGATCACAGATATAATTTCTGCATTTCAAAAAGATCTGAGCAAACAATTGAAAGATATGCAAGATTCTTTTGTTCAAGCATTAAGTACTTCTCTGGCTACTACTTCAAAACCTTTGGAAATCACTCCACTTGCAGAGGCTGAACCTGAAGTGAGTGAAAATCAGAACTTAAAAAGAAAGTTTGATGATAATGATCCTCATGATCATCAAAAGGGGGAGAAAAGGCAGAAGCTAAGTTCTGATGATGATATTGGTGTGGAAGACTTTGAAATGGCAGATATGGAGTTAGTACAGACAGAGGAAAATGTTCAGAAAAAGGATACTCAGGATATTCAGAATTTAAGCTCAGACACAGAGAATTTAGAGATGGAAATTATTGATGGAAATGATTCAGACAAAACAGAGGAACTAAACTTAGATGAAGAAATGGAAGCTAAGTCTGATGAAACTGAAGCTATTGAGGAACTTGTTATGGAATCAGAAATAATAGATGAAAGTATAGGGGAAGTGAACACGTGTACAGATATTGTTCCATATAAGAGAGTTGATTTGTTGGATTCAGAACTAGAGGAAAGAAGACTGAATGATATGCTGATCAGAAGAATGCATAATGAGTTAGTCAGAGCTCTTAATGGTCAGAAAATTCAAAAGGGAATAAAGGTTGTAAGACCCATTGATTTAATGGGTGAAGAAGACAGTTCAGTTGACTACACTCAGAGGTTTGAAAATGAGTTTCAACTCAACTTTGTTGATGATATTGCTGATGATTCAGAATATGCAAGACTTAAAGAATACTTCATGCCTTCAGAATACATGTTCAGAAAACCTATTGAGATCCCTAAGTTTGATCTGAAAGTGCTAGAAGAACCTATATGTGACTTTGTTCTGGAGTTGAGTGATGTGCCTCTAGCCAAACATTTTCATGATGACATTTTCCCAGAAGAAACTTATGAGAATCTCTATCACAAAGAAGGGGAGTATGAGGTTCTGGAGAATAGCATAGATGGGTTCATGGATGGCAGATCTCAGATGATATATGCAGAAGCTTCTAATAGGTTCAGAATTCCTGATTCAAAGCTGCAAATTCAGAAAAAGATCAAGAAAGTATTGATGTTTCAGACAGAAGAGTTTGAGGGTCTAAAGTATGTAAGGATGGAAGTGCTGAAAGAAAAGGAAATAAAAGTCAGCTTGTCAAGCTTTGAATTTCACAGACTAACTCTTGAGGATCAGATCTTTCTTGTCAAATTCTTTGCTAGTACTGAAGAGGCTTGGATGGAAATAGAGTGTAGAAGACTTCTGGGCATCTATGTGAAAAATATGTACATGTATGATTTTCAACTGGCTATTGAAGGAAGAAAAGAAAAATGCAATCTAAGTTGTCCTGAGAAGATTCCAGGATCTGGTGTATTCAACAAAGGATTTGCAAATGAAGGAATGGAATCAGAAGGATTTACATACACAGTTCTTCAGAAGTTTCAGTTCTTTAAGTTAAAAGATTTGGTGAAGTACAACAATGCAACCCTGAGTTGGTTACTGAATGAAATGGAAGTGTGCTCTGAGTCAGAAAGAAAAGGCCTAAAAGAAAAATGTATGAAAGTTATGAAAAGAAGGATAGATCTGAGAGTAAAGTCAGAGAATGTGGTGAATGGATGTTATCAGAGGAAAATCCTAAGAAGATGTTACATAATGATTATGTGTTTCCAGCTGAGTATGAAGTGAATGAAGTTTTCTCAGAAGAAGCTACAGAGGAAACTAAGGAAATTATGAAAGATGTTAAGATGACAAGTTTGGAACAACCTGAACAATCAGAACCTCAAGAGGATGAGAGGTCAATAGATCTGAATGGATACTTCTTGGAGTTTGATTTGCCTAACTTCTTCAATCCAAGTGAAGTCAATTTTCTAAGTGTGTTTCATGATAAACCAAAGGAGACTCAGATCTGGTTGGCAGACAAATTGATAAATCTTGGAAAATCAAAGGAAGCAGTGTATTCAGACTTTCTTATCACTAAAATCAGAGAAATCAAAGTCAAGCAGTTCAGAAAACAGGAATACTTGTCTTTTGAAGTGTTAAGAGAAGATGGAAAGGTTTATTATTTCACTGATGCAGATTTTGATAAACTCTCAGATGTGGATTTTTACAGACTTCATAGCATGCTATGCTTCAAATAGTCAAGCAAAAAGGTGGAAGATAGAAAAGCCAGAAGTGTTGTAATTGAGGCTATGTTCTACATTCTAAGATGGCATTGCTATACTGACTTTCAGATTGCTCTGTACTTACAAAGACCATATGTTTTCCTTTCAAGACCAAATACAGATCATGAGCAGAAGAAGTTGTTAAAGACTGGAAGTGTGTCAAGGTATCCAGAACTGGGAGTGTTCTTGAAAAATAAGAGTGAAAAGATCTTCTTCAGAGCTAAAGAAACTGCCAAATATTGCTCTGGAACTCTGAGAATTATCAAGCAATATTTGGAAAAGAAAATGGTGAAAACAAAACAGTCCAACATTGTTCAAGAAATGATGAATCAACAAGTTGGAACCATTCAAGATATTATTGACAGAATTGATCAAAGGCTAAATCAAAGAAATGTTTTGCTTCAAAAGATCGTTCCTGCATTGAAAGAACTTGATGATGCCAAGTATAAGTTTATTTGACAAAAAGGGGGAGATTGTTAGATCTTAGTTTTGTCAATAAAGCAAATGTTGAAGATCTGATGAGAAGGGCCAGAATATCTTAAAGGAAGGGTCAGAGTTCTGAAGAAGAGGTCTCAGAAGATTTACTCGTGAATGTTTCCAAGTGTCAAACTCTGAAGAAGAAAGGCAGAAGTTCTGAGTATGCTGAATCAGAAGAATGTTCAGAAGTTCTGAACAACCTGTTCAGAACTTACAACGAGATAATTGCCTTAGTGTTTTGTAAACTAATTAGGACACGTGTTTTGTTCCTATTAGTCCTTCTTATATGTACTGTAGCTTTAATATTTCCGTTATAGTATATATAGTTGTTAGCACTATTTGCTAACTAACTTTTCCCGCATATTCTTGTATTCATATTTTGTAATCTTTGAGATACACTCTCTCTTAGATCTGTAAATCTGTTCTTGATTGAATACAAGTGATATTGATCAAATTACTTCTAAATTTCTATTCTATTCATCGATATATTGATTGTAAGATTAGATCCTGAACTTACAAAATAGTAGTACGTTTTTAATTTAGATGTCAAATCTTAATTTGTTCTCTAAGTATGAGTAAATCGTCAAAACGCATGTAGGACGGAAGCTGTAACTTTTCTACTAAAAACTAGGGATGAGCATCGGTCGGGTCGGGTCGGGCCGAAAACCCCCCATCTCGATCAGGTTTTGGGTGGACAAAACAGGCCCCGAAACCCTTCCTAAGTAAAGTTCGAGTTTCGGACTTTGGGTCTAATCGGTTTTCGGGTTCATCGGGTCGGGTTCATCGGGTTTCGGACTTAGATCTAAGCATAAAGTTCTGTTTGTTGAAAAATCCGTATAAAATCACTCACTCATTGGTCTGATTGAGGTGTATAATATTTCGATGGAAAACTCTCTGTGTCTAGAACAACTTTCTAGTTTACAACGAGATCTAATTGCGACTTTAAGGGGCTCGAAATAATGTATTTCCAAAACTGGTCATGTTAAAACGGGTTTTGCGCACTGTTTTTGTAAAGTTCATATAAAATTGGTCATTGATCCAAAAAAATATGCATTTTAGACGATTAGATTCCTAAGAAATAGTAGTACGTTTTTAATTTAGATGTCAAATCTTAATTTGTTCTCTAAGTATGAGTAAATCGTCAAAACGCTTGTAGGACGGAAGCTGTAACTTTTCTACTAAAAACTAGGGGTGAGCATCGGTCGGGTCGGGTCGGGCCAAAAAACCCCCATCCCGATCGGGTTTTGGGTGGACAAAACAGGCCCCGATACCCTTCCTAAGTAAAGTTCGAGTTTCGGACTTTGGGTCTAATCGGTTTTCGGGTTCATCGGGTCGGGTTCATCGGGTTTCGGACTTAGATCTAAGCATAAAGTTCTGTTTGTTGAAAAATCCGTATAAAATCACTCACTCATTGGTCTGATTGAGGTGTATAATATATCAATGGAAAGCTCTCTGTGTCTAGAACAACTTTCTAGTTTACAACGAGATCTAATTGCGACTTTAAGGGGCTCGAAATAATGTATTTCCAAAACTGGTCATGTTAAAACGGGTTTTGCGCACTGTTTTTGTAAAATTCATATAAAATTGGTCATTGATCCAAAAAATAGGCATTTTAGACGATTAGATTCCTAAGAAATAGTAGTACGTTTTTAATTTAGATGTCAAATCTTAATTTGTTCTCTAAGTATGAGTAAATCGTCAAAACGCTTGTAGGACGGAAGCTGTAACTTTTCTACTAAAAACTAGGGGTGAGCATCGGTCGGGTCGGGTCGGGCCGAAAAACCCCCATCCCGATCGGGTTTTGGGTGGACAAAACAGGCCCCGAAACCCTTCCTAAGTAAAGTTCGAGTTTCGGACTTTGGGTCTAATCGGTTTTCGGGTTCATCGGGTTTCGGACTTAGATCTAAGCATAAAGTTCTGTTTGTTGAAAAATCCGTATAAAATCACTCACTCATTGGTCTGATTGAGGTGTATAATATATTGATGGAAAGCTCTCTGTGTCTAGAACAACTTTCTAGTTTACAACGAGATCTAATTGCGACTTTAAGGGGCTCGAAATAATGTATTTCCAAAACTGGTCATGTTAAAACGGGTTTTGCGCACTGTTTTTGTAAAATTCATATAAAATTGATTGATCCAAAAAATATGCATTTTAGACGATTAGATTCCTAAGAAATAGTAGTACGTTTTTAATTTAGATGTCAAATCTTAATTTGTTCTCTAAGTATGAGTAAATCGTCAAAACGCTTGTAGGACGGAAGCTGTAACTTTTCTACTAAAAACTAGGGGTGAGCATCGGTCGGGTCGGGTCGGGCCGAAAAACCCCCATCCCGATCGGGTTTTGGGTGGACAAAACAGGCCCCGAAACCCTTCCTAAGTAAAGTTCGAGTTTCGGACTTTGGGTCTAATCGGTTTTCGGGTTCATCGGGTCGGGTTCATCGGGTTTCGGACTTAGATCTAAGCATAAAGTTCTGTTTGTTGAAAAATCCGTATAAAATCACTCACTCATTGGTCTGATTGAGGTGTATAATATATCGATGGAAAGCTCTCTGTGTCTAGAACAACTTTCTAGTTTACAACGAGATCTAATTGCGACTTTAAGGGGCTCGAAATAATGTATTTCCAAAACTGGTCATGTTAAAATGGGTTTTGCGCACTGTTTTTGTAAAATTCATATAAAACTGGTCATTGATCCAAAAAATATGCATTTTAGACGATTAGATTCCTAAGAAATAGTAGTACGTTTTTAATTTAGATGTCAAATCTTAATTTGTTCTCTAAGTATGAGTAAATCGTCAAAACGCTTGTAGGACGGAAGCTGTAACTTTTCTACTAAAAACTAGGGGTGAGCATCGGTCGGGTCGGGTCGGGCCGAAAAACCACCATCCCGATCGGGTTTTGGGTGGACAAAACAGGCCCCGAAACCCTTCCTAAGTAAAGTTCGAGTTTCGGACTTTGGGTCTAATCGGTTTTCGAGGTTCATCGGGTCGGGTTCATCGGGTTTCGGACTTAGATCTAAGCATAAAGTTCTGTTTGTTGAAAAATCCGTATAAATCACTCACTCATTGGTCTGATTGAGGTGTATAATATATCGATGGAAAGCTATCTGTGTCTAGAACAACTTTCTAGTTTACAACGAGATCTAATTGCGACTATAAGGGGCTCGAGATAATGTATTTCCAAAACTGGTCATGTTAAAACGGGTTTTGCGCACTGTTTTTGTAAAATTCATATAAAATTGGTCATTGATCCAAAAAATATGCATTTTAGACGATTTGATTCCTAAGAAATAGTAGTACGTTTTTAATTTAGATGTCAAATCTTAATTTGTTCTCTAAGTATGAGTAAATCGTCAAAACGCTTGTAGGACGGAAGCTGTAACTTTTCTACTAAAAACTAGGGGTGAGCATCGGTCGGGTCGGGTCGGGCCGAAAAACCCCCATCCCGATCGGGTTTTGGGTGGACAAAACAGGCCCCGAAACCCTTCCTAAGTAAAGTTCGAGTTTCGGACTTTGGGTCTAATCGGTTTTCGGGTTCATCGGGTCGGGTTCATCGGGTTTCGGACTTAGATCTAAGCATAAAGTTCTGTTTGTTGAAAAATCCGTATAAAATCACTCACTCATTGGTCTGATTGAGGTGTATAATATATCGATGGAAAGCTCTCTGTGTCTAGAACAACTTTCTAGTTTACAACGAGATCTAATTGCGACTTTAAGGGGCTCGAAATAATGTATTTCCAAAACTGGTCATGTTAAAACGGGTTTTGCGCACTGTTTTTGTAAAATTCATATAAAATTGATTGATCCAAAAAATATGCATTTTAGACGATTAGATTCCTAAGAAATAGTAGTACGTTTTTAATTTAGATGTCAAATCTTAATTTGTTCTCTAAGTATGAGTAAATCGTCAAAACGCTTGTAGGACGGAAGCTGTAACTTTTCTACTAAAAACTAGGGGTGAGCATCGGTCGGGTCGGGTCGGGCCGAAAAACCCCCATCCCGATCGGGTTTTGGGTGGACAAAACAGGCCCCGAAACCCTTCCTAAGTAAAGTTCGAGTTTCGGACTTTGGGTCTAATCGGTTTTCGGGTTCATCGGGTCGGGTTCATCGGGTTTCGGACTTAGATCTAAGCATAAAGTTCTGTTTGTTGAAAAATCCGTATAAAATCACTCACTCATTGGTCTGATTGAGGTGTATAATATATCGATGGAAAGCTCTCTGTGTCTAGAACAACTTTCTAGTTTACAACGAGATCTAATTGCGACTTTAAGGGGCTCGAAATAATGTATTTCCAAAACTGGTCATGTTAAAACGGGTTTTGCGCACTGTTTTTGTAAAATTCATATAAAACTGGTCATTGATCCAAAAAATATGCATTTTAGACGATTAGATTCCTAAGAAATAGTAGTACGTTTTTAATTTAGATGTCAAATCTTAATTTGTTCTCTAAGTATGAGTAAATCGTCAAAACGCTTGTAGGACGGAAGCTGTAACTTTTCTACTAAAAACTAGGGGTGAGCATCGGTCGGGTCGGGTCGGGCCGAAAAACCACCATCCCGATCGGGTTTTGGGTGGACAAAACAGGCCCCGAAACCCTTCCTAAGTAAAGTTCGAGTTTCGGACTTTGGGTCTAATCGGTTTTCGAGGTTCATCGGGTCGGGTTCATCGGGTTTCGGACTTAGATCTAAGCATAAAGTTCTGTTTGTTGAAAAATCCGTATAAAATCACTCACTCATTGGTCTGATTGAGGTGTATAATATATCGATGGAAAGCTATCTGTGTCTAGAACAACTTTCTAGTTTACAACGAGATCTAATTGCGACTATAAGGGGCTCGAGATAATGTATTTCCAAAACTGGTCATGTTAAAACGGGTTTTGCGCACTGTTTTTGTAAAATTCATATAAAATTGGTCATTGATCCAAAAAATATGCATTTTAGACGATTTGATTCCTAAGAAATAGTAGTACGTTTTTAATTTAGATGTCAAATCTTAATTTGTTCTCTAAGTATGAGTAAATCGTCAAAACGCTTGTAGGACGGAAGCTGTAACTTTTCTACTAAAAACTAGGGGTGAGCATCTGTCGGGTCGGGTCGGGCCGAAAAACCCCCATCCCGATCGGGTTTTGGGTGGACAAAACAGGCCCCGAAACCCTTCCTAAGTAAAGTTCGAGTTTCGGACTTTGGGTCTAATCGGTTTTCGGGTTCATCGGGTTTCAGACTTAGATCTAAGCATAAAGTTCTGTTTGTTGAAAAATCCGTATAAAATCACTCACTCGTTGGTCTGATTGAGGTGTATAATATATCGATGGAAAGCTCACTGTGTCTAGAACAACTTTCTAGTTTACAACGAGATCTAATTGCGACTTTAAGGGGCTCGAAATAATGTATTTCCAAAACTGGTCATGTTAAAACGGGTTTTACGCACTGTTTTTGTAAAATTCATATAAAATTGGTCATTGATCCAAAAAATATGCATTTTAGACGATTAGATTCCTAAGAAATAGTAGTACGTTTTTAATTTAGATGTCAAATCTTAATTTGTTCTCTAAGTATGAGTAAATCGTCAAAACGCTTGTAGGACAGAAGCTGTAACTTTTCTACTAAAAACTAGGGGTGAGCATCGGTCGGGTCGGGCCGAAAAACCCCCATCCCGATCGGGTTTTGGGTGGACAAAACAGGCCCCGAAACCCTTCCTAAGTAAAGTTCGAGTTTCGGCCCGACCCGACCGATGCTCACCCCTAGTTTTTAGTAGAAAAGTTACAGCTTCTGTCCTACAAGCGTTTTGACGATTTACTCATACTTAGAGAACAAATTAAGATTTGACATCTAAATTAAAAACGTACTACTATTTCTTAGGAATCTAATCGTCTAAAATGCATATTTTTTGGATCAATGACCAATTTTATATGAATTTTACAAAAACAGTGCGTAAAACCCGTTTTAACATGACCAGTTTTGGAAATACATTATTTCGAGCCCCTTAAAGTCGCAATTAGATCTCGTTGTAAACTAGAAAGTTGTTCTAGACACAGTGATCTTTCCATCGATATATTATACACCTCAATCAGACCAATGAGTGAGTGATTTTATACGGATTTTCAACAAACAGAACTTTATGCTTAGATCTAAGTCCGAAACCCGATGAACCCGACCCGATGAACCCGAAAACCGATTAGACCCAAAGTCCGAAACTCGAACTTTACTTAGGAAGGGTTTCGGGGCCTGTTTTGTCCACCCAAAACCCGATCGGGATGGGGGTTTTTCGGCCCGACCCGACCCGACCGATGCTCACCCCTACTTTTAGTAGAAAAGTTACAGCTTCCGTCCTACAAGCGTTTTGACGATTTACTCATACTTAGAGAACAAATTAAGATTTGACATCTAAATTAAAAACGTACTACTATTTCTTAGGAATCAAATCGTCTAAAATGCATATTTTTGGATCAATGACCAATTTTATATGAATTTTACAAAAACAGTGCGCAAAACCCGTTTTAACATGACCAGTTTTGGAAATACATTATCTCGAGCCCCTTATAGTCGCAATTAGATCACGTTGTAAACTAGAAAGTTGTTCTAGACACAGATAGCTTTCCATCGATATATTATACACCTCAATCAGACCAATGAGTGAGTGATTTTATACGGATTTTTCAACAAACAGAACTTTATGCTTAGATCTAAGTCCGAAACCCGATGAACCCGACCCGATGAACCCGAAAACCGATTAGACCCAAAGTCCGAAACTCGAACTTTACTTAGGAAGGGTTTCGGGGCCTGTTTTGTCCACCCAAAACCCGATCGGGATGGTGGTTTTTCGGCCCGACCCGACCCGACCGATGCTCACCCCTAGTTTTTAGTAGAAAAGTTACAGCTTCCGTCCTACAAGCGTTTTGACGATTTACTCATACTTAGAGAACAAATTAAGATTTGACATCTAAATTAAAAACGTACTACTATTTCTTAGGAATCTAATTGTCTAAAATGCATATTTTTTGGATCAATGACCAGTTTTATATGAATTTTACAAAAACAGTGCGCAAAACCCGTTTTAACATGACCAGTTTTGGAAATACATTATTTCGAGCCCCTTAAAGTCGCAATTAGATCTCGTTGTAAACTAGAAAGTTGTTCTAGACACAGAGAGCTTTCCATCGATATATTATACACCTCAATCAGACCAATGAGTGAGTGATTTTATACGGATTTTTCAACAAACAGAACTTTATGCTTAGATCTAAGTCCGAAACCCGATGAACCCGACCCGATGAACCCGAAAACCGATTAGACCCAAAGTCCGAAACTCGAACTTTACTTAGGAAGGGTTTCGGGGCCTGTTTTGTCCACCCAAAACCCGATCGGGATGGGGGTTTTTCGGCCCGACCCGACCCGACCGATGCTCACCCCTAGTTTTTAGTAGAAAAGTTACAGCTTCCGTCCTACAAGCGTTTTGACGATTTACTCATACTTAGAGAACAAATTCAGATTTGACATCTAAATTAAAAACGTACTACTATTTCTTAGGAATCTAATCGTCTAAAATGCATATTTTTGGATCAATCAATTTTATATGAATTTTACAAAAACAGTGCGCAAAACCCGTTTTAACATGACCAGTTTTGGAAATACATTATTTCGAGCCCCTTAAAGTCGCAATTAGATCTCGTTGTAAACTAGAAAGTTGTTCTAGACACAGAGAGCTTTCCATCGATATATTATACACCTCAATCAGACCAATGAGTGAGTGATTTTATACGGATTTTTCAACAAACAGAACTTTATGCTTAGATCTAAGTCCGAAACCCGATGAACCCGACCCGATGAACCCGAAAACCGATTAGACCCAAAGTCCGAAACTCGAACTTTACTTAGGAAGGGTTTCGGGGCCTGTTTTGTCCACCCAAAACCCGATCGGGATGGGAGTTTTTCGGCCCGACCCGACCCGACCGATGCTCACCCCTAGTTTTTAGTAGAAAAGTTACAGCTTCCGTCCTACAAGCGTTTTGACGATTTACTCATACTTAGAGAACAAATTAAGATTTGACATCTAAATTAAAAACGTACTACTATTTCTTAGGAATCTAATCGTCTAAAATGCCTATTTTTTGGATCAATGACCAATTTTATATGAATTTTACAAAAACAGTGCGCAAAACCCGTTTTAACATGACCAGTTTTGGAAATACATTATTTCGAGCCCCTTAAAGTCGCAATTAGATCTCGTTGTAAACTAGAAAGTTGTTCTAGACACAGAGAGCTTTCCATTGATATATTATACACCTCAATCAGACCAATGAGTGAGTGATTTTATACGGATTTTTCAACAAACAGAACTTTATGCTTAGATCTAAGTCTGAAACCCGATGAACCCGACCCGATGAACCCGAAAACCGATTAGACCCAAAGTCCGAAACTCGAACTTTACTTAGGAAGGGTATCGGGGCCTGTTTTGTCCACCCAAAACCCGATCGGGATGGGGGTTTTTTGGGCCGACCCGACCCGACCGATGCTCACCCCTAGTTTTTAGTAGAAAAGTTACAGCTTCCGTCCTACAAGCGTTTTGACGATTTACTCATACTTAGAGAACAAATTAAGATTTGACATCTAAATTAAAAACGTACTACTATTTCTTAGGAATCTAATCGTCTAAAATGCATATTTTTTTGGATCAATGACCAATTTTATATGAACTTTACAAAAACAGTGCGCAAAACCCGTTTTAACATGACCAGTTTTGGAAATACATTATTTCGAACCCCTTAAAGTCGCAATTAGATCTCGTTGTAAACTAGAAAGTTGTTCTAGACACAGAGAGTTTTCCATCGATATATTATACACCTCAATCAGACCAATGAGTGAGTGATTTTATACGGATTTTTCAACAAACAGAACTTTATGCTTAGATCTAAGTCCGAAACCCGATGAACCCGACCCGATGAACCCGAAAACCGATTAGACCCAAAGTCCGAAACTCGAACTTTACTTAGGAAGGGTTTCGGGGCCTGTTTTGTCCACCCAAAACCCGATCGAGATGGGGGGGTTTCGGCCCGACCCGACCCGACCGATGCTCACCCCTAGTTTTTAGTAGAAAAGTTACAGCTTCCGTCCTACATGCGTTTTGACGATTTACTCATACTTAGAGAACAAATTAAGATTTGACATCTAAATTAAAAACGTACTACTATTTTGTAAGTTCAGGATATAATCTTACAATCAATATATCGATGAATAGAATAGAAATTTAGAAGTAATTTGATCAATATCACTTGTATTCAATCAAGAACAGATTTACAGATCTAAGAGAGAGTGTATCTCAAAGATTACAAAATATGAATACAAGAATATGCGGGAAAAGTTAGTTAGCAAATAGTGCTAACAACTATATATACTATAACGGAAATATTAAAGCTACAGTACATATAAGAAGGACTAATAGGAACAAAACACGTGTCCTAATTAGTTTACAAAACACTAAGGCAATTATCTCGTTGTAAGTTCTGAACAGGTTGTTCAGAACTTCTGAACATTCTTCTGATTCAGCATACTCAGAACTTCTGCCTTTCTTCTTCAGAGTTTGACACTTGGAAACATTCACGAGTAAATCTTCTGAGACCTCTTCTTCAGAACTCTGACCCTTCCTTTAAGATATTCTGGCCCTTCTCATCAGATCTTCAACACTTGCTTTATTGACAAAACTAAGATCTAAAAATCTCCCCCTTTTTGTCAAATAAACTTATACTTGGCATCATCAAGTTCTTTCAATGCAGGAACGATCTTTTGAAGCAAAACATTTCTTTGATTTAGCCTTTGATCAATTCTGTCAATAATATCTTGAATGGTTCCAACTTGTTGATTCATCATTTCTTGAACAATGTTGGACTGTTTTGTTTTCACCATTTTCTTTTCCAAATAGTGCTTGATAATTCTCAGAGTTCCAGAGCAATATTTGGCAGTTTCTTTAGCTCTGAAGAAGATCTTTTCACTCTTATTTTTTAAGAACACTCCCAGTTCTGGATACCTTGACACACTTCCAGTCTTTAACAACTTCTTCTGCTCATGATCTGTATTTGGTCTTGAAAGGAAAACATATGGTCTTTGTAAGTACAGAGCAATCTGAAAGTCAGTATAGCAATGCCATCTTAGAATGTAGAACATAGCCTCAATTACAACACTTCTGGCTTTTCTTTCTTCCACCTTTTTGCTTGACTATTTGAAGCATAGCATGCTATGAAGTCTGTAAAAATCCACAACTGTGAGTTTATCAAAATCTGCATCAGTGAAATAATAGACCTTTCCATCTTCTCTTAACACTTCAAAAGACAAGTATTCCTGTTTTCTGAACTGCTTGATTTTGATTTCTCTGATTTTAGTGATAAGAAAGTCTGAATACACTGCTTCCTTTGATTTTCCAAGATTTATCAATTTGTCTGCCAACCAGATCTGAGTCTCCTTTGGTTTATCATGAAACACACTTAGAAAATTGACTTCACTTGGATTGAAGAAGTTAGGCAAATCAAACTCCAAGAAGTATCCATTCAGATCTATTGACCTCTCATCCTCTTGAGGTTCTGATTGTTCAGGTTGTTCCAAACTTGTCATCTTAACATCTTGCATAATTTCCTTAGTTTCCTCTGTAGCTTCTTCTGAGAAAACTTCATTCACTTCATACTCAGCTGGAAACACATAATCATTATGTAACATCTTCTTAGGAGTTTCCTCTGATAACTTCCATTCACCACATTCTCTGACTTTACTCCTCAGATCTATCCTTCTTTTCATAACTTTCATACATTTTTCTTTTAGGCCTTTTCTTTCTGACTCATAGCACACTTCCATTTCATTCAGTAACCAACTCAGGGTTGCATTGCTGTACTTCACCAAATCTTTTAACTTAAAGAACTGAAACTTCTGAAGAACTGTGTATGCAAATCCTTCTGATTCCATTCCTTCATTTGCAAATCCTTTGTTGAATACACCAGATCCTGGAATCTTCTCAGGACAACTTAGATTGCATTTTTCTTTTCTTCCTTCAATAGCCAGTTGAAAATCATACATGTACATATTTCTCACATAGATGCCCAGAAGTCTTCTACACTCTATTTCCATCCAAGCCTCTTCAGTACTAGCAAAGAATTTGACAAGAAAGATCTGATCCTCAAGAGTTAGTCTGTGAAATTCAAAGCTTGACAAGCTGACTTTTATTTCCTTTTCTTTCAGCACTTCCATCCTTACATACTTTAGACCCTCAAACTCTTCTGTCTGAAACATCAATACTTTCTTGATCTTTTTCTGAATTTGCAGCTTTGAATCAGGAATTCTGAACCTATTAGAAGCTTCTGCATATATCATCTGAGATCTGCCATCCATGAACCCATCTATGCTATTCTCCAGAACCTCATACTCCCCTTCTTTGTGATAGAGATTCTCATAAGTTTCTTCTGGGAAAATGTCATCATGAAAATGTTTGGCTAGAGGCACATCACTCAACTCCAGAACAAAGTCACATATAGGTTCTTCTAGCACTTTCAGATCAAACTTAGGGATCTCAATAGGTTTTCTGAACATGTATTCTGAAGGCATGAAGTATTCTTTAAGTCTTGCATATTCTGAATCATCAGCAATATCATCAACAAAGTTGAGTTGAAACTCATTTTCAAACCTCTGAGTGTAGTCAACTGAACTGTCTTCTTCACCCATTAAATCAATGGGTCTTACAACCTTTATTCCCTTTTGAATTTTCTGACCATTAAGAGCTCTGACTAACTCATTATGCATTCTTCTGATCAGCATATCATTCAGTCTTCTTTCCTCTAGTTCTGAATCCAACAAATCAACTCTCTTATATGGAACAATATCTGTACACGTGTTCACTTCCCCTATACTTTCATCTATTATTTCTGATTCCATAACAAGTTCCTCAATAGCTTCAGTTTCATCAGACTTAGCTTCCATTTCTTCATCTAAGTTTAGTTCCTCTGTTTTGTCTGAATCATTTCCATCAATAATTTCCATCTCTAAATTCTCTGTGTCTGAGCTTAAATTCTGAATATCCTGAGTATCCTTTTTCTGAACATTTTCCTCTGTCTGTACTAACTCCATATCTGTCATTTCAAAGTCTTCCACACCAATATCATCATCAGAACTTAGCTTCTGCCTTTTCTCCCCCTTTTGATGATCATGAGGATCATTATCATCAAACTTTCTTTTTAAGTTCTGATTTTCACTCACTTCAGGTTCAGCCTCTGCAAGTGGAGTGATTTCCAAAGGTTTTGAAGTAGTAGCCAGAGAAGTACTTAATGCTTGAACAAAAGAATCTTGCATATCTTTCAATTGTTTGCTCAGATCTTTTTGAAATGCAGAAATTATATCTGTGATCTCCTTTTTGTGAGATTCCAAAGATAGTTCCATTTTATCCACCTTAGTCTCAACAGACTTCATCTTTTCATCAAATACAGTTTTCAATCCTGTTATCGCACTGTTCAGATCCTCCACCTTATCCTCCAATTTTTCAACTTTATCCTCCAACACCTTGTTTTGTTTCTGAATCTTTTCAAAATCAGAAAGTTCTAACTGTGAACCTGAACCAACAAATGGTCCAGTTTTCATATGTCCAGAGGACTTATGCCCTGTAGATAACACAAAGTCATCTTGTGCAACAGATGCACTTTTGAATAAGGTTGTAAGTTTAGGATCTAATCTTACAATCAATATATTGATGAGAGGAATAGTAATTGAGAAGTAATTTGTTCAATGTCACTTGTATTCAATCAAGAACAGATTTACAGATCTAAGAGAGAGAGTATCTCAAAGATTACAGAACATGAATACAAGAAATATGCGGGAAAGTTAGTTAGCAAACATTGCTAACACCTATATATACTATACTGGAAATATTACAGCTACAGTACATATAAGAAAGACTAATAGGAACATAACACGTGTCCTAATTAGTTTACAAAACACTAAGTCAAATAACTCGTTGTAAGTTCTGAACAGGTTGTTCAGAACTTCTGAACATTCTTCTGGTTAAGCATCCTCAGAACTTCTGTCTTGCCTCTTCAGAGTTCACTTGTTCTGAGTCTTCTCAATCAGAACTCTGACTCTTCCTATCAGAAGTTCTGTCCCTTCTCATCAGATCTTCAACACTTGGTTTATCGACAAAACTTAGATCTAACAATCTCCCCCTTTTTGTCAGATAAACTTGTACTTGGCATCATCAAGATCTTTTAATGCAGGAACAATCTTCTGAAGCAACACATTTCTCTGATTTAGCCTTTGATCAATTCTGTCAATAATTTCTTGAATAGTTCCAACTTGTTGATTCATCATTTCTTGAACAATGTTGGATTGTTTAATTTTCACCATTTTCTTTTCCAGATTGTGCTTGATAATTCTCAGTGTTCCAGAGCAATATTTGGCAGTTTCCTTAGCTCTGAAGAAGATATTTTCACTCTTATTCTTCAAGAACACTCCCAGATCTGGATACCTTGACACACTTCCAGTTTTCAACAACTTCTTCTGCTCATGATCTGTATTTGGTCTTGAAAGGAAGACACATGGTCTTTGTAAGTACAGAGCAATCTGAAAGTCAGTATAGCAGTGCCATCTTAGAATGTAGAACATAGCTTCAATTACAACACTTCTGGCTTTTCTTTCTTCCACCTTTTTGCTTGATTCCTTGAAGCATAGCATGCTATGAAGTCTATAAAAATCCACAACTGAAAGTTTATCAAAATCTGCATCTGTGAAATAGTAGACCTTTCCATCTTCTCTTAACACTTCAAAGGACAAATATTCCTGTTTTCTGAACTGTTTGACCTTGATTTCTCTGATTTTGGTGATAAGAAAATCTGAATACACTGCTCCCTTTGCTTTTCCAAGGTTTCTCAATTTGTCTGCCAGCCAGATCTGAGTCTCCTTTGGTTTATCATGAAACACACTTAAAAAATTAACTTCACTTGGATTGAAGAAGTTAGTTAAATCAAACTCCAAGAAGTATCCATTCAGATCTATTGACCTCTCATCCTCTTGAGGTTCTGATTGCTCAGATTGTTCTAGATTTGTCATCTTAATATCTTGCATCATTTCCTTAGTTTCCTCTATAACTTCCTCTGATAAAACTTCATTTACTTCATACTCAGCAGGAAACACATAGTCATTATGTAGCATCTTCTTGGGATTTTCTTCTGATAACATCCATTCACCAGATTCTCTGACTTTCTTTCTCAGATCTATCCTCCTTTTCATAGCTTGAATACATTTTTCTTAAAGAACTTAAGCTTCTGAAGAACTGTATAAGCAAATCCTTCTGATTCCATTCCTTCATTTACAAAACCTTTGTTTAATACCCCAGATCCTGGAGTCATTTCAGGACAGCTTAGATTGCATTTCTCTTTTCGTCCTTCTATTGCTAACTGGAAATCATACATGTACAAATTTCTGACATATATACCCAGAAGTCTTCTGCATTCTATTTCCATCCAGGCTTCTTCAGTACTAGCAAAGAATTTTACAAGAAAGATCTGATCATCAAGTGTGAGTCTGTGAAAGTCAAAGCTTGTTAAGCTGACCTTTATTTCCTTTTCTTTCACAACTTCCAATCTGACATATTTTAAACCTTCAAACTCTTCTGTTTGAAATGACAAGACTTTCTCAACCTTTTTCTGAATCTGCAGTTTTGAATCAGGAATTCTGAATCTATTAGAAGCTTCTGCATATATCATCTGAGATCTGCCATCCATGAACCCATCAATGCTATTCTCCAGAACCTCATACTCCCCTTCTTTGTGATAGAGATTCTCATAAGTTTCTTCTGGGAAAATGTCACTATGAAAATGTTTGGCTAGAGGTACATCACTCAACTCCAGAACAAAATCACATATAGGTTCTTCTAACACTTTTAGATCAAGCTTAGGAATCTCAATAGGTTTTCTGAACATGTATTCTGAAGGCATGAAATATTCTTTAAGTCTTTCATATTCTGAATCATCAGCAATATCATCAACAAAGTTTAAATGGAATTCATTTTCAAACCTCTGAGTGTAGTCAGCTGAACTGTCTTCTTCACCCATTAGATCAATAGGTCTTACAACTTTTATTCCCCTTTGAATTTTCTGATCATTTAAAGCTCTGACTAACTCACTATGCATTATTCTGATCAGGATATCATTCAGTCTCCTTTCCTCTAGTTCTGAATCCAACAACTCAACTCTTTTATATAGAACAATATCTGTACAAGTATTCACTTCCACCATTCTTTCAGCTATTACTTCTGATTCCAAAACAACTTCCTCCACAGCCTCAGTTTCATCAGAATTAATCTCCATTTCTTCATCTAAATTCAGTTCCTCTGTTTTCTCTGAATCATTCCCATCCATACATTCCATTTCCAATTCCTCTGTGTCTGAGCTTAACTTCTGAACATCTTGAGTATTCTTTTTCTGAACATTTTCCTCTGTTTGTACTAATTCCATATCTGCCATTTCGAAATCTTCCACACCAATATCATTATCAGAACTTATCCTATGCCTATTCTCCCCCTTTTGATGATCATGAGGATCATTACCATCAAACTTCCTTTTTAAGTTCTGATCCCCACTTACTTCAGGTTCAGCTTCTGCAAGTGGAACAACTTCCAGAGGTTTTGAAGTAGCAGCCAGAGAAGTACTTAATGCTTGGATAAAGGAATTCTGCATGTCTTTCAACTGTTTGCTCAGATCTTTTTGAAACTCAGAAATTAAGTCCTTGACCTCCTTTTTGTGAGATCCCAAGGATAGTTCCATTTTATCTACCTTAGTCTCAACACACTTCATCTTTTCTCCAAACACAGTTTTCAAACCTGTTATCTCTCTGTTCAGATCCTCCACCTTATCCTCCAATTTTTCAACTTTATCCCCCAACACCTTGTTTTGTTTCTGAATCTTTTCAAATTCAGAAGGTTCTAACTGTGAACGTGAACCAACAAATGGTCCAGTTTTCATGTGTCCAGAGGACTCATGGCCTGTAGATAACACGAAGTCATCTTGTACAACAAATGCACTTTTAAATGAGGTTTCTAAGATGTTCGCCTCACCAGGACTTCCACCCAATCCTTGACATCCATCATCTGGATTGTCTATGAGTGTTTGGTCAGAAATACGAAATTCCTGAAATGTGTCAGTGTTTGAAGGAATAATAGGCTCAACATGGATCGGACTGTGAGAACCAGACTCAATGTGTTCAATAACAGTGTGGGATTTATCACCTCCCTCCAAATGAGTTTGGGATGGTTCCCCTGAAATATGTGAAACAGTAGCAGGTTGAACTGCTTCTGAGTGGGTATGAGATGGTTGTTCAAGATCCACCACTAGGTCCATGGTGTTTGTTTCAATATTGGACACCAAGAGTTGTGTCTCAATAGCAGATGTGGCTACCTGGATAACAGTGGCTGGTTCAGAAGTATCTCTTTCTATTTGAACTTCTGGTGACATACGCTCATGCTCACCACTCTCATTCTGTTTTTCCTCACCAAGTCTAACCAAGCTCTCAGAATTTTGCCTCTCAATTCTCTCTGAATGTTCACCCATTTGAACATCCTCCCCCTCTCTTACTTGACTAGACCCCTCACCTCTTCTCTCTGGTTGTTCCTCTTGGGAAGGGATTTGAGGTTCTTCAAATCCCACTGAGGTGCAGTATGCTTTTAAAATCTCACTCTCCCGTGGAATGTAGTTCCTAAGTGATCTTGGTAAGAGTTTATGATTTGGATAATTCTGAATATTTGGTACAGATGACATCTTACTCAGATAAAATACAGGACCATGCTCTTCATTTGATCTCCTTCGAATTGTTCTGTTCTCCTGCATTGCATACCAAATCACAATCTGCCAGTATCTTATATAGGGTATATAAGATAGGGGTGAATCTTTTGTTTTCTTCTGAATGGCCTTCTGATTCTTCTCAAACGTGTTCTTCATATCTTCCCAAATTATAGATGCATAATCATAATGCCTGTTCTTCACTAAACCCTGAAAGATTTGAAGTATCTGTTTTGATCCTTGATCCACAGAACTATTTTTCCCTGAAAGACACTTGTTTACCACATGAAAGAAACATGCCCAAATTGGTGGTAATTTATTTCTTCTGAAAGCACTTAGATTCCTCAATACTTCATTGTATCCCAACCTCATGATTTCTGCAGTCACTTCCACTGTTAAAGGTGAATCCTCAAAATCTGTCCTTTGTTGTACATCATCACTCTCTGGTAGATTCAGCATCTCTCTTAGTATAGGAACTGTTAGGGTTAATGTTACACCTCCAACTTCAGATATAAACTTGTTTCCCTCTAACCTAAGGTATTTCCACCATTGTTGAATATACTGAACAGGGACTGATTTACTTCTTGTGAACCACTTTTTGTAAGGATGATATTTGAATAATTCCATGATAATCTTATGTTCAGGCTTAAATCTACTCTCCTCAAACAAAATTACACAATTATTTTCATCTAGGTTTAGCCACTCACCTTCAGGAACCTCTCTCTCTATCAAACGTGGTCTTCTCGACATCATTGATCCTGTAGCACTCTGTTCATGCTCCACATTAACATTTACTTCATCTGCGTTCCCCTCAGATTCAGCCATTTCATCATTTGCAGCATCTACTTCTATTTCTGCTACTTCTTCCACAATCGGTCTATTTTGGATCTCAGTTTCTTCTGAATCAGATTCATCCATCAATGATCGAGAACTATGTAAGGATATATGACCACTTCTTCCAGCTCCATACATGATTTTAAGAAGAAAACAAGAACAAAGAACTCTGGATTGATTCGTATCTCACTTTTCTCTCTGAAATTTGAATGAATTTGAAAGAGGGATTTTAAGACCTATTTAAAATCCACGGCGTTGAATGATTTGACGGAAAAGCGAGGTACTGTTGTAACGGAGTCAAAACATTTGAAAATGCCACGGAGGATTTAAATGAAATGCGTGGCATCATCAATTAAATGTGAGGCTGACACGTGTTATTGGATAGAACATTTTAACACAAGTTATAATTCTGAATAACACGTTCAGAAGTTTGACTGTCCCTATTCAGAGTTCTGAATCCAAGTATCAGAAGAATTTTGCCTTGTAACCAAAATTTATTTAAAATCAACTTCTGATCTATGTAAACTTTTTAAACAGTCAGAAGAAGTTTGAACAGATGGAAAAACATTGTATCATCAAATATTCTGTCCTAATAATGATGATTAGTAATAAAACCATTTAAAATCTTATATCTGAACATGAACATGTTGATATTCAGACATAGTTTGAACAAGTGGCTAAAAATTTTGTCATTAAAAGCTTGTTCAACTTAGAATGAACAGAGATGAGAGATGAAAACAAACCTTTAAGCATCTGACGATTGATTTTCAAAAGATATTAATGCTCCCCCTTGACTTTAGCATGCACTTAATTAAAGATGATAAGAGATATATTGAATAATAGAAAGAAAATAACCCACAAAAATTGAAATACTTGTATTTTTCAGAAATAAAATATTGGAAGATGAATCTCTGAAGTATTAACTCAGAAGATCTGAACTGAAGACTCAGAAGATCTGAACTCAAGAGTCAGAAGATCTGATCCCAAGAGTCAGAATTCTGAGTTATAAGACTCAGAGTTCTGAGTACACTACTCAGACATTTTTCTTTGTTAGATTTATCATTTCTGAAAATTAATTGACAAGTAAGATCAATTAGTCACATTAAGCATTCCTATTTTACATATGAGAAAAGAGAACCTTTTGTAATCAAGAGGCTTTGTGAACAGGTCAGCCAATTGATACTTTGTATGCACAAAATGCATTTCAATTGTTCCCTTTTCCACATAGTCTTTAATAAAATGATACCTCACATCTATGTGCTTAGTCTTTGAGTGTTGAACAGGGTTCTGAGTAATGGCAATTGCACTTTCTGAATCACAGTAGATAGGAATTTTGTTGAGCTGATATCCATAATCCATGAGTTGTGTTCTCATCCACAAAGTTTGAGAACATGAAGCTGCAGCAGCAACATATTATGCTTCAGCAGTTGATGTAGACACACAATTCTGTTTCTTTGATGCCCAACTTACTATTTTGTCCCCTAGAAAGTGACAAGCACCAGATGTACTCTTTCTGTCCATTCTACTTTCTGCATGATCAGCATCAGTGAATGCAGTTAGTTTGAAATCTGTTTCCTTTGGATACCATAAACCAAGATCAGGTGTTCCTTTGAGATATCTGAGTATTCTTTTGACAGCCAACATATGAGATTCTTTGGGATTGGATTGAAATCTAGCACAAAAACAGGTAGAAAACATAATATCTGGCCTACTTGCAGTCAAATATAATAATGATCCAATCATGCCTCTATAAAGTTTATTATCCACAGAAACTCCTTTGAGATCAGCATCTAACTTTATGTTTGTTGCCATAGGAGTTCTCATAGAAGCACAATCAGACATTTTGAACTTTTTCAGGATGTCCCTAACATATTTTCCTTGATTTATAAAAATACCATTTGATAGTTGTTTTACTTGAAGACCAAGAAAAAAGTTTAGTTCACCCATCATGCTCATTTCAAATTCAGATTTCATGACTTTAGAAAATTCATCACACATTTCTGCATTAGTAGAGCCAAAGATTATGTCATCAACATAAATTTGAACCAGAATTAAATCATCTCCCTGTTTCTTTAAAAACAACGTTGTGTCAATCTTACCTTTCTTATAACCTGAACCTAATAGATGTTGAGTAAGAGTGTCATACCAGGCTCTTGGTGCTTGTTTTAGACCATATAATGCTTTATCTAAAATATAAACATGGTCAGGATATTCTGGATCAACAAAACCTTCAGGTTGATGTACATACACCTCTTCATTTAGTATACCAATCAGAAATGCAGATTTAACATCCATCTGATATACTTTGAAGTTCTTGTGAACAACATAGGCTAAGAATATTCTGATTGCCTCTATTCTTGCTACTGGTGCAAATGTCTCATCATAATCAATTCCTTCTTGTTGACAGTATCCCTTAGCAACCAATCTTGCCTTGTTGCGGATTACAACACCTGACTCATCCTTTTTATTTCTGAATACACATTTAGTGCCAATGATAGATTTTCCTTCAGGCCTTGGAATAAGTCTCCAGACTTTGTTCCTTTCAAATTGAATTAATTCTTCTTGCATTGCAGAAATCCAATCTGGATCCTCTAGGGCTTCATTTGCTTTCTTTGGTTCAATTACACTCAAGAAGCCTGCAAACATTGCTTCATTTGCAGTGGCTGATCTGGTTTTTACTCCAGCTGATAGATCACCAATTACTTGATGCATTGGATGATTCTTAGTCCGTTTGTGTGTACTAGGGAGCACATCAATCTCTGAATAGTTGTTGTTTGTATCATTCTCATCAAAGATGGCATGTAATTCTGAACTGTCTCCTTGTTCTGATAAATTTGAGTTTAAATTTTGATCAATGAAGTCAGAGTTCCGAGTTGCTTGTTCAGAGTTCTGAATCTGAGGTTCAGAAGTCTGAATACAAGGTTCAGAGTTCTGAGTATCAGGATCAGAATTTTCATTACTTGTGTTTATCAGAGATGGACATTCCTCAGATGGACCTTGATCTGAAATAACAGTTGTTTGAGCTGCTTCTGAAGATCTTCTTTTAATTTCATTGATCATCTTTGGATTTTCGAATTCTGCATATGAATAAGAAGTCAGTTCAATAAAAACATCCTTAAACAATGAATTGAGTTCTGAACAAATAGGATTTGAATTTGCATCAGAAGTCATTTTTGTTCTCATCTGCCTGAGTTCTGAACTGTCTTGTTCAGAAGTCTTTTCCTTAGCTTCATCAAAGGTTACATTTATGCTCTCCATCATTCTCTTGGTTCTTCTATTGTAGATTCTGAATGCTTTGGAGGTTAATGAATAGCCAACAAAGTATCCTTCATCTGCCTTTTTGTCAAATTTTCCAAGATTTTCTCTGTCTTTAAGTATGTAGCATCTGCAACCAAAAACATGAAAGAATTTAATCAATGGTTTTCTTTTGTTTATTAGTTCATAAGCAGTCTTATTTAATCTTTTATTTATTAAAGTTCTGTTCTGTGTAAAGCAAGCAGTTGCAATACCTTCAGCCCATAGAAAAGTTGGTAGATTTGAATATGCCAACATTGTTCTTGCTGCTTCAACTAGAGTTCTGTTCTTCCTTTCAACTACTCCATTCTGTTGAGGAGTTTTGACAGCTGAGAAGTTGTGAGAAATCCCAGAACTTTCTAAAAAGCTCTGAAGAGTCTCATTTCTGAACTCTGTTCCATTATCACTTCGGATTTTCTGAACTTGAAGCTGTAAGAACACTTGAATTCTTTTGATAAAGTTTATCAAAACAGTAGCAGCCTCTGATTTAGCCCTCAAGAATTCCACCCAAGTGTATCTGGAATATTCATCAACAATTACAAGCATATACTTCTTTCCTCCCATAGACTGAACTGAAATAGGACCACAAAGATCAGTATGAATCATTTCTAATGGTGCTTTGCAAGATGAGTCCATTTTTAACTTGTGAGAACTCTTTTTCATTTTTCCCATTTCACAAGCAGAACATAATGATTCTTTTTCAAATTTAATCTTTGGCAGACCTTTAACCAGATGTTTTGCCACAAGATTATTCAGATCTTTGAAATTTAGATGAGAACATCTTCTGTGCCATAACCAGCATTCATTTGCAGTTGAGTTTGATAAAAGACAAACAGGATTAGTTGTTTGCAATTTGAAAAATTTACTACAAATAAGTCCATATGTCTTTTGGCCCAGAAGACTTTAACATCATTTTCAGTTAAAATCATGCAACCTGTTATTTTGAACTTGATTTGACAAAGACTGTCTAGAAACTGACTTATGCTGAAGAGATTATGCTGTAATCCTTCAACATAAAAACTTTTTGTATTACCAGATCTCCTTTTGCTAAATCCCCATAACCTTTAACTTGACCTTTACTGTTGTTTCCAAAGTTTACAGCTCCTCCAGCCTTTTCTGTGAAGTTTGTTAGAAAAGACTTCTGACCTGTCATGTGTCTTGAAGCTCCTGAATCTAAAAACCACACATGACAGCCCTGCAAAAACAATCAGTTAGTTTTAGGTACCCATTTTGGAATGGGTCCTTCTTTGTTAGCTTTGTTATCTGATTTAACGAAAATTCCTTTTATCTTCCATTCAAAATCTTTCTTCAGACACCATTTTCCTTGAACTTTGATGAAGTCAGAACATTTTCTTGTAACAAAATTATTTAATTTCTTCTTGAAAGTTCTTGATTTTGTTGTTGAAGAATTTTCAACTTTCTTTTCTCTCTCAATAAATCTCTTTTCACTTTTTCCTTTGATTTTGATTTGAGGTTTTACTTCTTTTGCTTTTTCTTTTCTCTGAGCTTGAGGAACAGAAGTATTTGACTTTTCTGAATTCTGAACGTCTTTTCTTATGTATGAAATAGCAGTTATTTTGATTGGACAATCTTGAGAATATTGAAATGAATCATTTTCACATTTAACACAAACAAGATTTTTCTTTGCAAGTGACAATAAGTCTGAAACAATTTCATTTTTATTGATACTTTTCTGAGTACACTTGCACTTATTACACAAATCTCTAGCTTTGAGTTCAGAAGTAGATTTCATTCTAAGCTTCTCAAGATTCCTTTTCAGTTCATTCAACTTTGCAAGATCATCTTTCCTTTTGCTTTCTTCTTTTTCTGAAAAATTCAATTCCTTTTGGTTAGAAGAAATAGATGATTCACCTATTTCATATGTACTTGATTCCTTAAAGAATTTATCATTTTCTTTTAAAGCATTGATTTTAAAAAGATCATACTCAGCCTTTAGCTTTTCAAGCTCTGTTATCTTCTGAATAAAGGTTTTCTTTTCTTTCAAAGCTTCTTCAAGTTTAATATCCACATCACAGTAATCGTTTTCAAGTTCATCATAAGCTTTCCTTAAGTCCTCAAGTTCTTGACGTACAAGATTAAATCTCTTTTCTAGTTTCAAAAATTCATCAGACTTTGTTTCAGAAGATTTAGTTGATTCAGAATTCTGACTACTAGAATCAGAATTTTGATTAACAGACTCAGATGTCTGAGCTTCAGACTCAGAATTCTGACTCAATTCAGAATTCTGACCAGAAGTTTCAGACTTCTGATTGACTGTTTCAGAATCTTTATTTATATCAAATATGTTTTCAATGTCATTGTATGAAAAACTTGTTTGTTTATTTTTGTAACTGACATTTAAAGAATAATACTTGAATTTAGTATCATTGTATTTTGGTTTTTCATCTGTTGGTTTAGAAACTTCTTTCTTAACCTTTTCTTCTGAAACAACTGACTTTTCTGTTTTAGACTCAGAAATTTTCTCACTTGTCTTTTTAGAATTTGGTCTTTGCAGATTATCAGAACTTGTTATAGAACTAGCAGGTCTTATGAAAACTTCAACAATTTCTGGGACTTTTGGCTTAGGAACTTGAAGGTTTTCAAAATCATACAGGTTGATTGGAGCTCTTTTTAAAATAACATTTTCTTCCAATCCCAATCCCTTCTTTGGATTGTAAAATCTTGTATCTTTAACATTGCTTGTCAAGAGATTTAAAGTTTGCTGAGTTTGACCCCTTTTTAAATTCAGATCTTCTAATTCTTTGATTTTGGTGTATAAATTCTTTCTTTCCTCAAATAACATATCAAATTTCATCTGTAAATCACCCTTTTCATCCTTTATTTTTGAAAATTGAACTTTTAGTTCTGAAAGCTTTTTCAACAACTCAGAATTTTCATCCTTAATCTTCTGTTTCTCAACCTCAGATTCTTCATATTGTTCTCTTATTACCTCTTTTTCAATTCTGAACTTGTTAACCAAACTTCTTTCTCCTTTTATCTGTTTCCTTAGATTTACAAATTCATTTTTCATGTCACCAATCTGTGTCATTAAATCAATTTCAACTGCAGAATGTACCTCAGTTGATGACTCAGAATCAGCATCTTCATAATCAGAATCATCTTCATTCCTCATCTTTGCCATATAGCTCTTCATCTGTGGAAAATTGATGTGATCCTCTTCATCTGATGTATAATAAAGCCAATTCTCCTGTTCAGCTAACAGAGCAATTTCATCATCTCTTTTCTTTGCAAGTTGAGCTTTCTTTGTGTAGTACTCATAGTCTTTTACAACTTTAACTCTATAGTCCTTTGCAAAGTGGCCAGATTTTCCACACTTAAAACACAGATTCTTTTCTCTTCTCTCTTCTTTCTCCTCCTTTTCTTCACTTCTCTCTACTCTCTTTTCAAACTTATTTTCTTCTCTATCTTCTCTCTTCTTTTGATCTGAACCTCCAAATTTCTTGTAGCTTCCTTGAAATCTACCCTTCCCATACCTCTTATTAAAAGTGTTAGTCAACAAAGCCAGTTTCTCAGCCATCATCTTGATGTCTTCATCATCTTCTGAACCTTCCTCCTTGTCAGATTCCTCCAGATTTGGTATTTCTGATAGATATGCAGTCTTTTTGGGTGCTTTGATTGCTTTGGATTTTGACAAGAATGCCAACTGATCAGCAACACTTTTCTTTTCTTCAACAACCAACTTGACAGAGTCTTCATGTTGATTGAGCACACAAAACAGATCATTTAGATATTCTTCACACATGTCTTTGTTCATTTGCAAACTTATAGCAAATGATGACCATTATGAGTTCAAACTGTTCAGAAATTTGTAATTTATCTCTGACTTTGATTTTTTCAGTCCGTTTCTTCTCAAATCATTTAGAATAGTGCAGAATTTACTATATGTCTGAGTCAAAATTTCTGACTCTTTGGCTTTAAATCTCTCATAGGCATTTATACTCTGATTCAACTTGGCTTGAATTGACCTTGCAGTACCCAACATTTGTCTTTCCAATTCGTCCCATATTTCCTTTGCAGATGATCCACTGTCAATTCTATTGAGAACTTCATTCGGAACAGCTAAAGTTATCAAAGTAATTGCCCTTTTATCAATTGCATGTCTGTTCTTTTGATCAGCAGTATATTGAGAATAGCTTTTCTTCACCCTTGTTGCTAGTATTTCTGGAGTTGTTTCTGTAGCAGGAGTTGCAGCAACATCTATGTATACTTCAATTGTTCCTTCTCGAATGGAAATCATCAGATTTTCATCTATGTTATCTAGAAATTGGATCATTCTGATTTTCCATTGTTGATACTCTTCTGGTATGAGAACAGGGGGTTTGGTTTCAGATCCCATGGCAAGATATTGATTAGAAGACATGATTGTAAGAAAAACTTCAACAGAGAGACAAATTCAACTTCCTTGATCGTAAAACAACAATTAATTCAAGAATTACTAAGAATTCAAGAATCAGTGAGCAGCAGCGGAATCGATTTTCAGATCTGATCAGGAAATCTTCAAGAACACGAACAGTGAATCTTCAATAACGTGATCTTGATTGAATTTGTTTGTTGATTGGCTCTGATACCAATTGTAAGTTTAGGATCTAATCTTACAATCAATATATTGATGAGAGGAATAGTAATTGAGAAGTAATTTGTTTAATGTCACTTGTATTCAATCAAGAACAGATTTACAAATCTAAGAGAGAGAGTATCTCAAAGATTACAGAACATGAATACAAGAAATATGCGGGAAAGTTAGTTAGCAAACATTGCTAACACCTATATATACTATACTGGAAATATTACAGCTACAGTACATATAAGAAAGACTAATAGGAACATAACACGTGTCCTAATTAGTTTACAAAACACTAAGTCAAATAACTCGTTGTAAGTTCTGAACAGGTTGTTCAGAACTTCTGAACATTCTTCTGGTTAAGCATCCTCAGAACTTCTGTCTTGCCTCTTCAGAGTTCACTTGTTCTGAGTCTTCTCAATCAGAACTCTGACTCTTCCTATCAGAAGTTCTGTCCCTTCTCATCAGATCTTCAACACTTGGTTTATCGACAAAACTTAGATCTAACAAAGGTTTTTAAGATGTTCGCCTCACCAGGACTTCCACCCAATCCTTGACATCCATCATCTGGATTGTCTATGAGTGTTTGGTCAGAAATACGAAATTCCTGATATGTGTCAGTGTTTGAAGGAATTATAGGCTCAACATGGATCGGACTGTGAGATCCAGACTCAATGTGTTCAATAAAAGGTTGGGATTTATCACCTCCCTCCAAATGAGTTTGGGATGGTTCCCCTGAAGTATGTGAAACAGTAGCAGGTTGAACTGCTTCTGAGTGGGTGAGAATTGGTTGTTCAAGATCCACCACTAGGTCCATGGTGTTTGTTTCAATATTGGACACCAAGAGTTGTGTCTCAATAGCAGATGTGGCTACCTGGATAACAGTGGCTGGTTCAGAAGTATCTCTTTCTGTTTGAACTTCTGGTGACATTTTCTCATGCTCACCACTCTCATTCTGTTTTTCCTCACCAGTTCTAACCAAGCTCTCAGAATTTTGCCTCTCAATATTCTCTGAATGTTCACCCATTTGAACATCCTCCCCCTCTCTAACTCGACTAGACTCCTCACCTCTCCTCTCTGGTTGGTCCTCTTGGGAAGGGATTTGAGGTTCTTCAAATCCCACTGAGGTGCAATATGCTTTTAAAATCTTACTCTCCCTTGGAATATAGTTCCTAAGTGATCTTGGTAAGAGTTTATGGTTGGGATAATTCTGAATGTTTGGAAGAGAGGACATCTTACTCAAATAAAATATGGGACCATGCTCTTCATTTGATCTCCTTCGAATTGTTCTGTTCTCTTGCATAGCATACCAGATCACAATCTGCCAGTATCTTATATAGGGTATATAAGACAGGGGTGAATCCTTAGTTTTTCTCTGAATAGCTTTATGATTCTTCTCAAAAGTGTTCTTCATATCTTCCCAAATTATAGTAGCATAATCATAATGCTTGTTCTTCACTAAACCCTAAAAGATCTGAAGTATCTGTTTTGAGCCCTGATCCACAGAACTGTTCTTCCCTGATAGACATTTGTTTACCACATGAAAGAAACATGCCCATATTGGTGGTAATTTATTTCTTCTGAAAGCACTCAGATTCCTCAACACCTCATTGTATCCCAACCTCATGATTTCTGCAGTCACTTCCACTGTTAAAGGTGAATCTTCAAAATCTGCCCTATGTTGTACATCATCACTCTCTGGTAGATTCAGCATCTCCCTTAGTATAGGAACTGTTAGAGTTAATGGTACACCTCCAACCTCAGATATAAATTTGTTTCCCTCTAACCTAAGATGTTTCCACCACTGTTGAATATATTGAACAGGGACTGATTTGCTTCTTGTGAACCACTTCTTGTAAGGATGATACTTGAATAATTCCATGATAATCTTATTTTCAGGCTTAAATCTACTTTCCTCAAACAAAATTACACAATTATTTTCAGATAGATTTAACCACTCACCTTCAGGAACCACTCTCTCTATCAAACGTGGTCTCCTCGACATCATTGACCCTGTAGCACTTTGTTCATGCTCTACATTTACATTTCCCTCATTTGCGTTCCCCTCAGATTCAGCCATTTCATCATTTTCGGCATTGATTTCCTCGATTTCTACTGCTTCTTCAGCAATAGGTCTATTTTGAATCTCAGTTTCTTCTGAATCAGATTCCTCCATCAATGATCGAGAGCTATGTAAGGATATATGACCACTTCTTCCAGCACCAGACATGATTTAAGATGAAAACAAGAACAAAGAACTCTGGATTTATTCGTATCTCACTTTTCTCTCTGAAATTTGAATGAATTTGAAAGAGGGATTTTAAGACCTATTTAAAATCCGCGACGTTGAATGATTTGACGGAAAAGCGAGGTAAAGTTATAACGGAGTCAAAACTTTTGAAAATGCCACAAAAGATTTAAATGAAATACGTGGCATCATCAATCAAATATGAAGCTGACACGTGTTATTGGATAGAAAAATTAACACAAGTTATAATTCTGAATAACACGCTCAGAAGTTTGACTGTTCTTACTCAGAGTTCTGAATCCAAGTATCAGAAGAATTTTGTCTTGTAACCAAAATTTATTTAAAATCAACTTCTGATTTATATAGTCTTTTAATCAATCAGAAGAAGTTTTGAACAGATAGAAAAACATTTTATCATCAAATATCCTGTCCTAATAATGATGATTTGAGATAAAATCATTTAAAACCTTATATCTGAACATGAATATTTTAAAATTCAGACATAGTTTGAACAAGTAGCCAAAAATTTTGTCATTAAAAGCTTGTTCAACTTAGAATGATCAGAGATGAGAGATGAAAAACAAACCTTTAAGCATCATTTGATGATTTCCAGAAGATATTAATGCTCCCCCTTGACCTTAGCACGCACTTAAGAAAGATGACAAGAGATATGTTGAACAATTGAAAGAAAATAATCCACAAAAATTGAAATACTTGTAATTTTCAGAAATGAAATAATGAAAGTTGAATTTCTGAAGTATTGACTCAGAAGATCTGAACCCAAAACTCAGAAGATCTGAATCCAAGATTCAGAAGATCTGGACTCAAGGAGTCAGAATTCTGAGTTATAAGACTCAGAGTTCTGGGTACCCTAATCAGAAGTTTTTCCTTAGCAGAATTTATAATTTCTGAAAATTTATTGACAAGTAAGATCAATTAGTCAGATTAAGCATTCCTATTTTACATAAAAGAAAGGAGAACCTTTTGTGATCAAGAGGCTTTGTGAACAAGTCAGCCAATTGATACTTTGTATGCACAAAGTGCATTTCAATTGTTCCCTTTTCTACATAGTCTTTAATAAAATGATACCTCACATCTATGTGCTTAGTCTTTGAATGTTGAACAGGGTTCTGAATAATGGCAATTGCACTTTCTGAATCACAATAGATAGGAATTTTGTTGAGCTGATATCCGTAATCCATGAGTTGTGTTCTCATCCACAAAGTTTGAGAACATGAAGCCGCAGCAGCAACATATTCTGCCTCAGCAGTTGATGTAGACACACAATTCTGTTTCTTTGATGCCCAACTTACTATTTTGTCCCCTAGAAAGTGACAAGCACCAGATGTACTCTTTCTGTCCATTCTACTTCCTGCATGATCAGCATCAGTGAATGCAGTTAGTTTAAAATCTGTTTCCTTTGGATACCATAAACCAAGATCAGGTGTTCCTTTGAGATATCTGAGTATTCTTTTGACAGCAAACATGTGAGATTCTTTGGGATTGGATTGAAATCTAGCACAAAAACAGGTAGAAAACATAATGTCTGGCCTACTTGCAGTCAAATATAATAATGATCCAATCATGCCTCTATAAAGTTTGTTATCCACAGAAACTCCTTTGAGATCAGCATCTAACTTTATGTTTGTTGCCATAGGAGTTCTCATAGAAGCACAGTCAGACATTTTGAACTTTTTCAGGATGTCCCTTACATATTTTCCTTGATTTATAAAAATACCATTTGGTAGTTGTTTCACTTGAAGACCAAGGAAAAAGTTTAGTTCACCCATCATGCTCATTTCAAATTCAGATTTCATGATTTTAGAAAATTCATCACACATTTCTGCATTAGTAGAGCCAAAAATTATGTCACCAACATAAATTTGAACCAGAATTAAATCATCGCCCTGTTTCTTTAAAAACAATGTGGTGTCAATCTTACCTTTCTTATAACCTGAACCTAATAAATGTTGAGTAAGAGTGTCATACCAGGCTCTTGGTGCTTGTTTTAGACCATATAAGGCTTTATCTAAAATATACACATGGTCAGGATATTCTGGATCAACAAAGCCTTCAGGTTGATGTACATACACCTCTTCATTTAGTATACCATTCAGAAATGCAGATTTAACATCCATCTGATATACTTTGAAATTCTTGTGAGCAGCATAGGCTAAGAATATTCTGATTGCCTCTATTCTTGCTACCGGTGCAAATGTCTCATCATAATCAATTCCTTCCTGTTGACAGTATCCTTTAGCAACCAATCTTGCCTTGTTTCGGATTACAACACCTGACTCATCCTTTTTATTTCTGAATACCCATTTGGTTCCAATTATAGACTTTCCTTCAGGTCTTGGAATGAGTCTCCAGGCTTTGTTCCTTTCAAATTGATGTAATTCTTCTTGCATTGCAGAAATCCAATCTGGATCCTCTAGGGCTTTATTTGCTTTCTTTGGTTCAATTACACTCAAGAAACCTGCAAACATTGCTTCATTTGCAGTGGCTGATCTTGTTTTCACTCCAGCTGATATATCACCAATTACTTGATGCATTGGATGATTCTTAGTCCATTTGTGTGTACTTGGAAGCACATCAATCTCTGTATAATTGTTGTTTGTATCATTCTCATCAATGATGGCATGTAATTCTGAACTGTCCCCTTGTTCTGATAAATTTGAATTTAAATTCTGATCAATGAAGTCAGAGGTCTGAGATACTTGTTCAGAGTTCTGAATCTGAGGTTCAGAAGTCTGAATACAAGATTCAGAATTCTGAGTATCAGGGTCAGAATTTTCATTACTTGTGTTTATCAGAGATGGACATTCCTCAGATGGACCTTGGTCTGAGATTACAGTTGTTTGAACTGGTTCTGAAGATTTTCTCTTCATTTCATTGATCATCTTTGGATTTTCAAATTCTGCATATGAATCAGAAGTCAGTTCAAGAAAAACATCCTTAAACAGTGAATTGAGTTCTGAACAAATAGGATTTGAATTTGTATCAGAAGTCATTTTTGTTCTGTTCTGTCTGAGTTCTGAACTGTCGTGTTCAGAAGTCTTTTCCTTAGCTTCATCAAAGGTTACATTTATGCTCTCCATCATTCTCTTGGTTCTTCGATTGTAGATTCTGAATGCTTTGGAGGTTAATGAATAGCCAACAAAGTATCCTTCATCTGCCTTTTCGTCAAACTTTCCAAGATTTTCTCTGTCTTTAAGTATGTAGCATCTGCAGCCAAAAATATGGAAGAATTTGATTAATGGTTTTCTTTTATTTATCAGTTCATAAGTAGTCTTATTTAATCTTTTATTTATTAAAGTTTTGTTCTGTGTAAAGCAAGCAGTTGCAATGGCTTCAGCCCATAGAAAAGTTGGTAGATTTGAATATGCCATCATTGTTCTTGCTGCTTCAACTAGAGTTCTGTTCTTCCTTTCAACTACTCCATTCTGTTGAGGAGTTTTGACAGCTGAGAAGTTGTGAGAAATCCCAGAACTTTCTAAAAAGTTCTGAAGAGTCTCATTTCTGAACTCTGTTCCATTATCACTTCGGATTTTCTGAACTTGAAGCTGTAAGAAAACTTGAATTCTTTTGATAAAGTTTATCAAGATAGTAGCAGCCTCTGATTTAGCCCTCAAGAATTCCACCCAAGTATATCTGGAATATTCATCAACAATTACAAGCATATACTTCTTTCCTCCCATAGACTGAACTGAAATAGGACCACAAAGATCAGTATGAATCATTTCTAATGGTGCTTTGCAAGATGAATCCATTTTTAATTTGTGAGAACTCTTTTTCATCTTCCCATTTCACAAGCAGAACATAATGATTCTTTTTCAAATTTAATCTTTGGTAAGCCTTTAACCAGATGTTTTGCCACAAGATTATTCAGATCTTTGAAATTTAAATGAGAGCATCTTCTATGCCACAGCCAGCATTCATTTGCAGTTGATTTTGATAAAAGACAAACAGGATTAGTTGTTTGCAATTTTGAAAAATTTACTACAAATAAATCCATATGTCTTTTGGCCCAGAAGACTTTAATATCATTTTCAGTTAAAATCATGCAACCTGTTATTTTGAACTTGATTTGACAAAGATTGTCTAAAAACTGACTTATGCTGAAGAGATTATGTTGTAATCCTTCAACATAGAAAACTTTTTGTATTACCAGATCTCCTTTTGTTAAATCCCCATAACCTTTAACTTGACCTTTACTGTTGTTTCCAAAGTTTACAGCTCCTCCAGCCTTTTCTGTGAAGTTTGATAGAAAAGACTTCTGACCTGTCATGTGTCTTGAAGCTCCTGAATCTAAAAACCACACATGACAGCCCTGCAAAAACAATCAGTTAGTTTTAGGTACCCATTTTGGAATGGGTCCTTCTTTGTTAGCATTGTTATCTGATTTAATAAAAGTGCCTTTTATCTTCCATTCGAAATATTTCTTCAGACACCACTTTCCTTGAACTTTGATGAAATCAGAACATTTTCTTGTAACAAAATTATTCACTTTCTTCTTGAATGCTCTTGATTTTGATGTTGAAGAGTTTTCAACTTTCTTTTCTTTCTCATTAAATCTCTTTTCATTCTTTCCTTTGATTTTGATTTGAGGTTTTACTTCTTTTGCTTCTTCTTTTCTCTGAGCTTGAAGAACAGAAGTATTTTTCTTTTCTGAATTCTGAAAGTCTTTTCTTATGTATGAAACAGCAGTTATTTTGATTGGACATTCTTGAGAATATTGGAATGAATCACTTTCACATTTAACACAAACAAGATTTTTCTTTGCAAGTGACAATAAATCTGAAACAATTTCATTTTTATTGATGTTGTTCTGAGTACACTTACACTTATTACAAGAATTTCTAGCTTTGAATTCAGAAGTGGATTTCATTCTAAGCTTCTCAAGATTTCTTTTCAATTCATTCAACTTTGCAAGATCATCTTTCCTTTTGCTTTCTTCTTTTTCTGAAAAATTCAATCCCTTTGAGTTAGAAGAAATAGATGATTCACCTCTTTCATATGTACTTGATTCATTAAAGAATTTATCATTTTCTTTTAAAGCATTGATTTTAAAAAGATCATACTCAGCCTTTAGCTTTTCAAGCTCTGTTATCTTCTGATTAAAGATGTTCTTTTCTTTCAAAGCTTTTTCAAGTTTAATATCCACATCACAATAATCGTTTTCAAGTTCATCATAAGCATTCCTTAAGTCCTCAAGTTCTTGACTTACTAGATTAAACCTCTTTTCAAGTTCTAAAACTTCATCTGACTTTGTTTCAGAAGATCTAGTTGACTCAGAATTCTGACTACTTGAATCAGAATTTTGATTGACAGACTCAGATGTCTGACCTTCAGACTCAGAGTTCTGACTTTTAGAATCAGAGTTCTGATCAGAAGTTTCAGACTTCTGATTGACTGTTTCAGAATCTTTACTTGTATCAAATATGTTTTCAATGTCATTATATGAAAATTTTGGTTGTTTATTTTTGTAATTGACATTTAATGAATCATACTTGAATTTAATGTCATTATACTTTGGTTTTTCATCTGTTGGTTTAGAAACTTCTTTCTTAACCTTTTCTTCTGAAACAACTGACTTTTCTGTTTTAGACTTAGAAGTTATTTCATTTAACTTTTTAGAGTTTGGTCTTTGCAAATTGTCAGAACTTGTTATAGAACTAGCAGGCCTTATGAAAACTTCAACAATTTCTGGAACTTTTGGCTTAGGAACTTGAAGGTTTTCAAAATCATACAAGTTGATTGGAGCTCTTTTTAAAATAACATTTTCTTCCAATCCCAATCCCTTCTTTGGATTGTAAAATCTTGTATCTTTAACATTGCTTGTTAAGAGATTTAAAGTTTGCTGAGTTTGACCCCTTTTTAAATTCAGATCTTCCAATTCTTTGACCTTGATGTATAAATTCTTTCTTTCCTCAAATTACATATCAAATTTTATCTGTAAATCACCCTTTTCATCTTTTATTTTTGAAAATTCAACATTAAGTTCTGAGAGTTTTTTCAACAATTCAGAATTTTCATTTTTAATCTTCTGTTTCTCAGCCTCAGATTCTTCAAATTGTTCTCTTATTACCTCTTTTTCAACTCTGAACTTATTAACCAAACTTCTTTCTCCTTTTATCTGTTTTCTTAGATTAACAAATTCATTTTTCATGTCACCAATCTGTGTCATTAAATCAATTTCAAGTGCAGAATGTACCTCAGTTGATGACTCAGAATCAGCATCTTCATAATCAGAGTCATCCTCATTCTTCATCTTTTCCATATAGCTCTGCATCTGTGAGAAGTTGATATGATCATCTTCATCTGACGTGTAATACAGCCAATTCTCCTGTTCAGCTAACAGGGCAACTTCTTCATCTCTTTTCTTTGCAAGCTGTGCTTTCTTTGTGTAATACTCATAGTCTTTTACAACCTTAACTCTACAGTCTTTTGCAAAGTGGCCAGATTTTCCACACTTAAAACACAGATTCTTTTCTCTTCTCTCTTCCTTTTCCTCTTTTTCTTCACTTCTCTCTACTCTCTTTTCAAACTTATTTTCTTCTCTGTCTTCTCTCTTCTTTTGATCTGAACTCCCAAATTTTTTGTAGCTTCCTTGAAATCTACCCTTCCCATACCTCTTATTAAAAGTATTAGTGAACAAAGCTAGCTTTTCAGCCATTATCTTGATGTCTTCATCATCTTCTGAACCTTCCTCCTTGTCAGATTCCTCCAGATTTGGTATCTCTGATAGATATGCAGTCTTTTTGGGTGCTTTGATGGCTTTGGATTTTGACAAAAATGCCAACTGATCAGCAACACTTTTCTTCTCTTCTACAACCATCTTGACAGAATCTTCATGTTGATTGAGCACACAAAATAGATCATTTAAATCTTCTTCACACATGTCTTTGTTCATTTGCAGACTTATAGCAAATGATGACCATTCTGAGTTCAAACTGTTCAAAAATTTGTAATTTATTTCTGATTTTGATTTTTTCAATCCATTTCTTCTCAGATCATTTAGAATAGTACAAAATTTACTATACGTCTGCGTCAAACTTTCTGATTCTTTGGCCTTAAACCTCTCATAGGCATTTATACTTTGATTCAACTTTGCTTGAATAGACCTTGCAGTACCCAACATCTGTCTTTCCAATTCGTCCCACATTTCCTTTGCAGAAGATCCACTGTCAATTCTATTAAGAACTTCATTCGGAACAGCTAAAGTTATCAAAGTGATTGCCCTTTTATCTATTGCGTGTCTGTTCTTCTGTTCAGCAGTATATTGAGAATAGCTTTTCTTCACCCTTGTTGCTGGTATTTCTGGAGTTGTTTCTGTGGCAGGAGTTGCAGCAACATCTATGTACACTTCAATTGGTCCTTCTCGAATAGAAACCATTAGATTTTCATCTATGTTGTCTAGGAATTGGATCATTCTGATTTTCCATTGTTGATACTCTTCTGGTATGAGAACAGGGGGTTTGGTTTCAGATCCCATAGCAAGATATTGATTAGAAGACATGATTGTAAGAAAAACTTCAACAGAGAGACAAATTCAACTTCCTTGATCGAAAAACAACGATTGATTCAAGAATTATTTAAGAATTCAGGAATCAGTGAGCAGCAGCGGAATCAATTTTCAGATCTGATCAGGAAATCTTCAAGAACACGAACAGTAAACCTTCAAAAACGTGATCTCGATCGAACTTGTTTGTTGATTGGCTCTGATACCAATTGTAAGTTCAGGATCTAATCTTACAATCAATATATCGATGAATAGAATAGAAATTTAGAAGTAATTTGGTCAATATCACTTGTATTCAATCAAGAACAGATTTACAGATCTAAGAGAGAGAGTATCTCAAAGATTACAAAATATGAATACAAGAATATGCGGGAAAAGTTAGTTAGCAAATAGTGCTAACAACTATATATACTATAACGGAAATATTAAAGCTACAGTACATATAAGAAGGACTAATAGGAACAAAACACGTGTCCTAATTAGTTTACAAAACACTAAGGCAATTATCTCGTTGTAAGTTCTGAACAGGTTGTTCAGAACTTCTGAACATTCTTCTGATTCAGCATACTCAGAACTTCTGCCTTTCTTCTTCAGAGTTTGACACTTGGAAACATTCACGAGTAAATCTTCTGAGACCTCTTCTTCAGAACTCTGACCCTTCCTTTAAGATATTCTGGCCCTTCTCATCAGATCTTCAACACTTGCTTTATTGACAAAACTAAGATCTAACATATTTCTTAGGAATCTAATCGTCTAAAATGCATATTTTTTTGGATCAATGACCAATTTTATATGAATTTTACAAAAACAGTGCGCAAAACCCGTTTTAACATGACCAGTTTTGGAAATACATTATTTCGAGCCCCTTAAAGTCGCAATTAGATCTCGTTGTAAACTAGAAAGTTGTTCTAGACACAGAGAGCTTTCCATCGATATATTATACACCTCAATCAGACCAATGAGTGAGTGATTTTATACGGATTTTTCAACAAACAGAACTTTATGCTTAGATCTAAGTCTGAAACCCGATGAACCCGACCCGATGAACCCGAAAACCGATTAGACCCAAAGTCCGAAACTCGAACTTTACTTAGGAAGGGTTTCGGGGCCTGTTTTGTCCACCCAAAACCCGATCGGGATGGGGGTTTTTCGGCCCGACCCGACCCGACCGATGCTCACCCCTAGTTTTTAGTAGAAAAGTTACAGCTTCCGTCCTACAAGCGTTTTGACGATTTACTCATACTTAGAGAACAAATTAAGATTTGACATCTAAATTAAAAACGTACTACTATTTCTTAGGAATCTAATCGTCTAAAATGCATATTTTTTGGATCAATGACCAATTTTATATGAATTTTACAAAAACAGTGCGCAAAACCCGTTTTAACATGACCAGTTTTGGAAATACATTATTTCGAGCCCCTTAAAGTCGCAATTAGATCTCGTTGTAAACTAGAAAGTTGTTCTAGACACAGAGAGCTTTCCATCGATATATTATACACCTCAATCAGACCAATGAGTGAGTGATTTTATACGGATTTTTCAACAAACAGAACTTTATGCTTAGATCTAAGTCCGAAACCCGATGAACCCGACCCGATGAACCCGAAAACCGATTAGACCCAAAGTCCGAAACTCGAACTTTACTTAGGAAGGGTTTCGGGGCCTGTTTTGTCCACCCAAAATCCGATCGGGATGGGGGTTTTTCGGCCCGACCCGACCCTACCGATGCTCACCCCTAGTTTTTAGTAGAAAAGTTACAGCTTCCGTCCTACAAGCGTTTTGACGATTTACTCATACTTAGAGAACAAATTATGATTTGACATCTAAATTAAAAACGTACTACTATTTCTTAGGAATCTAATCGTCTAAAATGCATATATTTTGGATCAATGACCAATGTTATATGAATTTTACAAAAACAGCGCAAAACCCGTTTTAACATGACCAGTTTTGGAAATACATTATTTCGAGCCCTTTAAAGTCGCAATTAGATCTCGTTGTAAACTAGAAAGTTGTTCTAGACACAGAGAGCTTTGCATCGATATATTATACACCTCAATCAGACCAATGAGTGAGTGATTTTATACGGATTTTTCAACAAACAGAACTTTATGCTTAGATCTAAGTCCGAAACCCGATGAACCCGACCCGATGAACCCGAAAACCGATTAGACCCAAAGTCCGAAACTCGAACTTTAGTTAGGAAGGATTTCGGGGCCTGTTTTGTCCACCCAAAACCCGATTGGGATGGGGGGTTTTCGGCCCGACCCGACCCGACCGATGCTCACCCCTAGTTTTTAGTAGAAAAGTTACAGCTTCCGTCCTACAAGCGTTTTGACGATTTACTCATACTTAGAGAACAAATTAAGATTTGACATCTAAATTAAAAACGTACTACTATTTCTTAGGAATCTAATCGTCTAAAATGCATATATTTTGGATCAATGACCAATTTTATATGAATTTTACAAAAACAGCGCAAAACCCGTTTAAACATGACCAGTTTTGGAAATACATTATTTCGAGCCCCTTAAAGTCGCAATTAGATCTCGTTGTAAACTAGAAACTTGTTCTAGACACAGAGAGCTTTGCATCGATATATTATACACCTCAATCAGACCAATGAGTGAGTGATTTTATACGGATTTTTGAACAAACAGAACTTTATGCTTAGATCTAAGTCTGA
>CM066312.1:715297-747297 GCA_033807775.1 Saussurea involucrata | reverse complement strand
GATCGGGATGGGGGTTTTTCGGCCCGACCCGACCCGACCGATGCTCACCCCTAGTTTTAGTAGAAAAGTTACAGCTTCCGTCCTACAAGCGTTTTGACGATTTACTCATACTTAGAGAACAAATTAAGATTTGACATCTAAATTAAAAACGTACTACTATTTCTTAGGAATCTAATCGTCTAAAATGCATATTTTTTGGATCAATGACCAATTTTATATGAATTTTACAAAAACAGTGCGCAAAACCCGTTTTAACATGACCAGTTTTGGAAATGCATTATTTCGAGAACCTTAAAGTCGCAATTAGAACTCGTTGTAAACTAGAAAGTTGTTGTAGACACAGAGAGCTTTCCATCGATATATTATACACCCCAATCAGACCAATGAGTGAGTGATTTTATACGGATTTTTCAACAAACAGAACTTTATGCTTAGATCTAAGTCCGAAACCCGATGAACCCGACCCGATGAACCCGAAAACCGATTAGACCCAAAGTCCGAAACTCGAACTTTACTTAGGAAGGGTTTCGGGGCCTGTTTTGTCCACCCAAAACCCGATCGGGATGGGGGTTTTTCGGCCCGACCCGACCCGACCGATGCTCACCCCTAGTTTTTAGTAGAAAAGTTACAGCTTCCGTCCTACAAGCGTTTTGACGATTTACTCATACTTAGAGACAAATTAAGATTTGACATCTAAATTAAAAACGTACTACTATTTCTTAGGAATCTAATCGTCTAAAATGCATATTTTTTGGATCAATGACCAATTTTATATGAATTTTACAAAAAGAGTGCGCAAAACCCGTTTTAACATGACCAGTTTTGGAAATACATTATTTCGAGCCCCTTAAAGTCGCAATTAGATCTCGTTGTAAACTAGAAAGTTGTTGTAGACACAGAGAGCTTTCCATCGATATATTATACACCTCAATCAGACCAATGAGTGAGTGATTTTATACGGATTTTTCAACAAACAGAACTTTATGCTTAGATATAAGTCCGAAACCCGATGAACCCGACCCGATGAACCCGAAAACCGATTAGACCCAAAGTCCGAAACTCAAACTTTACTTAGGAAGGGTTTCGGGGCCTGTTTTGTCCACCCAAAACCCGTTCAGGATGGGGGGTTTTCGGCCCGACCCGACCCGACCGATGCTCACCCCTAGTTTTTAGTAGAAAAGTTACAGCTTCCGTCCTACAAGCGTTTTGACGATTTACTCATACTTAGAGAACAAATTAAGATTTGACATCTAAATTAAAAACGTACTACTATTTCTTAGGAATCTAATCGTCTAAAATGCATATTTTTTGGATCAATGACCAATTTTATATGAATTTTACAAAAACAGTGCGCAAAACCCGTTTTAACATGACCAGTTTTGGAAATACATTATTTCGAGCCCCTTAAAGTCGCAATTAGATCTCGTTGTAAACTAGAAAGTTGTTGTAGAAACAGAGAGCTTTCCATCGATATATTATACACCTCAATCAGACCAATAAGTGAGTGATTTTATACGGATTTTTCAACAAACAGAACTTTATGCTTAGATCTAAGTCTGAAACCCGATGAACCCGACCCGATGAACCCGAAAACCGATTAGACCCAAAGTCCGAAACTCAAACTTTACTTAGGAAGGGTTTCGGGGCCTGTTTTGTCCACCCAAAACCCGATCGGGATGGGGGTTTTTCGGCCCGACCCGACCCGACCGATGCTCACCCCTAGTTTTTAGTAGAAAAGTTACAGCTTCCGTCCTACAAGCGTTTTGACGATTTACTCATACTTAGAGAACAAATTAAGATTTGACATCTAAATTAAAAACGTACTACTATTTCTTAGGAATCTAATCGTCTAAAATGCATATTTTTTGGATCAATGACCAATTTTATATGAATTTTACAAAAAGAGTGCGCAAAACCCGTTTTAACATGACCAGTTTTGGAAATACATTATTTCGAGCCCCTTAAAGTCGCAATTAGATCTCGTTGTAAACTAGAAAGTTGTTGTAGACACAGAGAGCTTTCCATCGATATATTATACACCTCAATCAGACCAATGAGTGAGTGATTTTATACGGATTTTTCAACAAACAGAACTTTATGCTTAGATCTAAGTCCGAAACCCGATGAACCCGACCCGATGAACCCGAAAACCGATTAGACCCAAAGTCCGAAACTCAAACTTTACTTAGGAAGGGTTTCGGGGCCTGTTTTGTCCACCCAAAACCCGATCGGGATGGGGGTTTTTCGGCCCGACCCGACCGATGCTCACCCCTAGTTTTTAGTAGAAAAGTTACAGCTTCCGTCCTACAAGCGTTTTGACGATTTACTCATACTTAGAGAACAAATTAAGATTTGACATCTAAATTAAAAACGTACTACTATTTCTTAGGAATCTAATCGTCTAAAATGCATATTTTTTGGATCAATGACCAATTTTATATGAATTTTACAAAAAGAGTGCGCAAAACCCGTTTTAACATGACCAGTTTTGGAAATACATTATTTCGAGCCCCTTAAAGTCGCAAATAGATCTCGTTGTAAACTAGAAAGTTATTCTAGACACAGAGATCTTTCCATCGATATATTATACACCTCAATCAGACCAATGAGTGAGTGATTTTATACGGATTTTTCAACAAACAGAACTTTATGCTTAGATCTAAGTCCGAAACCCGATGAACCCGACCCGATGAACCCGAAAACCGATTAGACCCAAAGTCCGAAACTCGAACTTTACTTAGGAAGGGTTTCGGGGCCTATTTTGTCCACCCAAAACCCGATCGGGATGGGGGTTGTTCGGTCCGACCCGACCCGACCGATGCTCACCCCTAGTTTTTAGTAGAAAAGTTACAGCTTCCGTCCTACAAGCGTTTTGACGATTTACTCATACTTAGAGAACAAATTAAGATTTGACATCTAAATTAAAAACGTACTACTATTTCTTATGAATCTAATCGTCTAAAATGCATATTTTTTGGATCAATGACCAATTTTATATGAATTTTACAAAAACAGTGCGCAAAACCCGTTTTAACATGACCAGTTTTGGAAATACATTATTTCGAGCCCCTTAAAGTCGCAATTAGATCTCGTTGTAAACTAGAAAGTTGTCCTAGACATAGAGAGCTTTCCATCGATATATTATACACCTCAATCAGACCAATGAGTGAGTGATTTTATACGGATTTTTCAACAAACAGAACTTTATGCTTAGATCTAAGTCCGAAACCCGATGAACCCGACCCGATGAACCCGAAAACCGATTAGACCCAAAGTCCGAAACTCGAACTTTACTTAGGAAGGGTTTCGGGGCCTGTTTTGTCCACCCAAAACACGATCGGGATGGGGGTTTTTTGGCCCGACCCGACCCGACCGATGCTCACCCCTAGTTTTTAGTAGAAAAGTTACAGCTTCCGTCCTACAAGCGTTTTGACGATTTACTCATACTTAGAGAACAAATTAAGATTTGACATCTAAATTAAAAACGTACTACTATTTCTTAGGAATCTAATCGTCTAAAATGCATATTTTTTGGATCAATGACCAATTTTATATGAATTTTACAAAAACAGTGCGCAAAACCCATTTTAACATGACCAGTTTTGGAAATACATTATTTCGAGAACCTTAAAGTCGCAATTAGATCTCGTTGTAAACTAGAAAGTTGTTCTAGACACAAAGAGCTTTCCATCGATATATTATACACCTCAATCAGACCAATGAGTGAGTGATTTTATACGGATTTTTCAACAAACAGAACTTTATGCTTAGATCTAAGTCCGAAACCCGATGAACCCGACCCGATGAACCCGAAAACCGATTAGACCCAAAGTCCGAAACTCGAACTTTAATTAGGAAGGGTTTCGGGGCCTGTTTTGTCCACCCAAAACCCGATCGGGATGGGGGTTTTTCGGCCCGACCCGACCCGACCGATGCTCACCCCTAGTTTTTAGTAGAAAAGTTACAGCTTCCGTCCTACAAGCGTTTTGACGATTTACTCATACTTAGAGAACAAATTAAGATTTGAAATCCAAATTAAAAACGCACTACTATTTCTTAGGAATCTAATCGTCTAAAATGCATATTTTTTGGATTAATGACCAATTTTATATGAATTTTACAAAAACAGTGCGCAAAACCCGTTTTAACATGACTAGTTTTGGAAATACATTATTTCGAGCCCCTTAAAGTCGCAATTAGATCTCGTTGTAAACTAGAAAGTTTTTCTAGACACAGAGAGCTTTCCATCGATTTATTATACACCTCAATCAGACCAATGAGTGAGTGATTTTATACGGATTTTTCAACAAACAGAACTTTATGCTTAGATCTAAGTCCGAAACCCGATGAACCCGAAAACCGATTAGACCCAAATTCCGAAACTCGAACTTTACTTAGGAAGGGTTTCGGGGCCTGTTTTGTCCACCCAAAACCGATCGGGATGGAGGTTTTTCGGCCCGACCCGACCCGACCGATGCTCACCCCTAGTTTTTAGTAGAAAAGTTACAGCTTCCGTCCTACAAGCGTTTTGACGATTTACTCATACTTAGAGAACAAATTAAGATTTGACATCTAAATTAAAAACGTACTACTATTTCTTAGGAATCTAATCGTCTAAAATGCATATTTTTTGGATCAATGACCAATTTTATATGAATTTTACAAAAACAGTGCGCAAAACCCGTTTTAACATGACCAGTTTTGGAAATACATTATTTCGAGCCCCTTAAAGTCGCAATTAGATCTCGTTGTAAACTAGAAAGTTGTTCTAGACACAGAGAGCTTTCCATCGATATATTATACACCTCAATCAGACCAATGAGTGAGTGATTTTATACGGATTTTTCAACAAACAGAACTTTATGCTTAGATCTAAGTCCGAAACCCGATGAACCCGACCCGATGAACCCGAAAACTGATTAGACCCAAAGTCTGAAACTCGAACTTTACTTAGGAAGGGTTTCGGGGCCTGTTTTGTCCACCCCAAAACCCGATCGGGATGGGGGTTTTTCGGCCCGACCCGACCCGACCGATGCTCACCCCTAGTTTTTAGTAGAAAAGTTACAGCTTTCGTCCTACAAGCGTTTTGACGATTTACTCATACTTAGAGAACAAATTAAGATTTGACATCTAAATTAAAAACTGTTAGTGCAATATGTTTTCAAGGTTTAAATATAGAAAGGTCAAAGTCAAAGTCAATGTATTGAGTTGTATTGTGTTGTTTACACCTTGTAATGTGTTTAGTATAAATAGCTTTGTTGTAGGTTAGTTTAGGGAACTCTCTTAGAAGGACTCTAGACATTCATAACTCACATCTTAGATTCTAGAGAGAGAAACACTTGTACAACACTCCAAATCTTGTATTGTGTTCTTGATGTAATTGGATGACAAATTCTATATCTTCTCTAATCTTGTAGATCTTGGATTAACAATTGGTATCAGAGTATTTTGAGAAAAAATTTTATAATGAAAATTTTTCTATAGTGTATTTCATACATTTTAAGAGTTTTTCAAGAAAAAGTTTTATATAATTTTTTTTTAGATCACGATGGCTTATCAAGCTTCAGGTAATCGTCCTCCGATGCTTAACAAGGATTCAGATTTTGTGAAATGGACGGTCGACTTCATGAATTTCATTTCGAGAAGAGAAAATGGAGATTTAATGATAAAATCTTTCACCGAAGGCCCGTTGATCCTTTATAAACGGGAAGAAGATTTTACTGAAGAAGAGATATATCGGAAGAGAGCTGATAAAGATGCAACATCATATTTGATCCTTGTTATTTCCAAACTTCCTCAATATACTTGTGCTCGATTAAATGCTTTCAAAAATAATCCTATGTTGTTGTGGAAGGAATTAACGAAGCTAATGCATGGATCGTATCTTGATTTCAGGGTAAAGAAAGTGAAGAATGCTGAAAGGGAGGATGCAAATCAGAAAACATCAGACTCTGAAAATCATAAAGAAGATCATTCAGATGCGGAAGTTAAGAAAGTTGATTTTCAGAAAATAGAAGAGAAGGAAGTTGAAAGAGAAGACGAGAAAGAGAAAATTTCCGAGCTTACAAGGAGATTACAAGAAGTGAAAGATCTGTTGGTTATGGAAAGAGAAGATCACAAGAAAGAAAGAGTGGGTCTAATTCAAAGGATTTCGAAACTTGAATATGCTTTGAAGATGAAAACTAGAGAATGTGAAGATAAGAAAGAAGTGGAACTCAAATGTCTAAGACTTTCCAAGCAGAACTCAGATTTTCAGAAAGTCTTATTTTTAGAGAAAGAAAAGTTGGAAAAGGAAAGACTTGTGTTTGAAGTTAAAAGGAAAGAGTTTGAAGTGAAGAATAGGAAGCTTTCAGAGAAAATTTCTGAACTGCAAAAGGAGTTGGATTTAGAAAGAAGTGAGTTAGAAAAGAGAAAGAAAGCTGAGTTTCAAGCAAGGAGCATAAAGGATGATTTTTCTGTAGAACGGAAGATATTTCAGCAAGAAATTCAGAAACTCACAAAGAACTTGGCAGGTTTATCTACAGATATCATGAAGGAAAAGAGGGTGAATTGTGATATTCGGAAGAAGCTCGAGTTGATGACAAAGGAACGAAATGCCTTAAAGGACAAAGTGAGGCCGTTCAACAACTCCGAGTGTTTTTCAGAATGTCCGATGCGTCCTTCTAACATTTTCTACGAGCATTCTGTGGATAAGTCTTCCAAATACTATGCTGATCTTCCTTCCAACAAAAGAGTCAACATGCAATGGAAGGTAAAAGGTAAATTTCCTGGAAAAGATGTACCAAAATCATCATTTCCAAATAAGAATTATACAACGAAAGTTAATTCTTTTGTTAATTCTTATTGCAGAAATAATGATTTTGTTAATAATAATTATGTTCAATATTGGTATGGTACTTACCATTTTCCTTCTTATAGAGCTCCGCTTAACGTGTAAGGACCCAAAACTCGTTGGGTACCAAAATCTACTTAATCTGTTTTGCAGATTTAGAGACAAGCGTTGAACTCTCGGAAGATGAAGTAATTGTGCATTCAAGAAGATATTGAGCATCACATATTTTCAGGGAGTTTATTATTTTTTTATATATATACATGTGATTAATGACAAATCTTTTGGTATTTTGTAGGGGGAGAAAGATAACAGATATGGTTTCTGAATACATCAGTTCAGGACCCGTGCCACAACGACAATGGCTTTTGAACACATAAGTTCAAAACCCGCACTTCAACGGTAAAGGCTTCTAAATCAGTTTAGAACCCGTACTTCAAAGGCTATGACTTCTAAACAAATCAGTTTAGAACTCGTACTTATCAGGTGATATCCTTTCACTGTCATATCTTTCTATTTTTAGGACATGTGCTTAAAGGTAACATTGTGTTATATTTTATGTCTACTAACGTTGAAAGTTTGAACCTTCACAAATTTAATTCAATGAAGTGAAATTCTTCAATTTTTCATTCAATGAATAAAATGTGTGTTAAGGATGATTTTACGAGCATTTTTTGTATCGTCGGAGTTATATTTGTTTCTACTTTCGCTTCTAAAATAAGTCGAAAGGTCAGCGAAACATGTTTGAGATTTTGATACAAGTGCAAAATTGTGTAAATCTAGACTTATTTAGAATACAATGCTCACAAAGCCTATTCGTCTTAATCATGAATGGAAACGAAAATATGGGAGAAGCATTACGTTTTTGAACCAAGTGACTGAGATGCTATATAAAAAAAAATAAAAAAAAATTGTATATATATATATATAATAAAATCATTCAGTTTGATAGTCTGTGCCTGTGGCCTATCTGGTTTGGGAGATTAAGTCCCAAGGGGTACTCGTTACCTAGCCCCTAAGATCAACTGATCTGGGATTGGCTGACCCGAATCCTGCTATAGAATCAGGTAGAAAGCCATGTTCTACTGGTACAGATGGGATTAAGCTATATCGATGTAGCCTTTCTGGTTCGGGAAAGTAAGTTCCAAGGGGTGCTTGTCACCTAGCCCCTAAAGCCAACTGGTCTGGGATCGGCTGACCCAAATCCTGCTATAGGACCAGTTAGAAAGTTACGTTTACGGTGTATCTTAGTTTTAATAAACTGTTTGATTATAAAAGATGCCAATGAGCACATAATAAAAGTTGCCAATGTGTACAATTTGAAAAGATGCCTAAGAGCACACATCTCTTGAAACTTGGGGAAAATACAAAGTCGCGATAAACCTGTAAATTTGTGAAAATTCTGGTTTTGGACAAATAGTGTGAGTAAGAGCAAAGTATTCTTATAGGTTTTAGAGGTGCATTTGATTGTCGCTAATCATATTTCGCATGCTAGTCCACCAAATAGATTTTATAAAGGGGTTGAAATTGAACTTTTGTAACTCGATATACAATAATGTATTGTTTTTGAATCCAAACGCATGCATTTGATTTCACTTGATGGAAATATCTGTTACATTTCATTACGTTGAATTTCTTTTGTTTGGTGTTCAAATGATTAATTGTTAGTAGTTATAAAATGTCGTTCAATGAATTCAATTTTCCTTATATAGTGTTAGGGCAAGTTTTATGGTTGATTTAAAGTTCAAGGGTCAATTTGTATTTGTTTAATCTTAGTCCATAGTGAACGGGCCGTGGGCTTGTTAACCACGGGCCCGTACTATATAATGTTGATTTAACCTAAGAAAAAGGTTAATCATCCCATTAGCTTTCCTTCTCTTATTGTAAACTCTCTGATTGAAAGCTTAATACAGGGATGACCAGTTGAAATCATTATTCTTAATTGCTTACTATTTCGATTTCATCATTGTTGCACGGATCTGGATCCTACAATTGGTATCAGAGCAGACGGACGGATTCGATTCAAAGTTCCATTCATCAAATTCTGGTTAGTTTGACTTTCACTCGTCTGACTTTTCTTGAATTTTTGACGTTTTGATTCAATCGAAATCAGTTGTTTTTGCTTATTGGGTTGTGTTAGCATTATCATTATAAGAGTTTCTGCAAAATTTCACATCCTAATTCATTCGTTTGATTGGTCAATTTTGGAAATCAAGTTCAAAACTTTTGGTTGTGTTCTTACTCAAAAATCCAATTTTTGATACCAAAAGGTGTTGTTTTTGCTCTAAAATCGATCGGGTTAGTGTTAAACCATAGGATCTAATCAAGATAGAGAAGAATAGAATTCGTCATCTCATTCATATGCACACTGTATACAATATTTGAGTTAAGCACTATCTCTCTCTAGGATATGAGTTATGTGTAATATAAGAGTGTTGTCTGATCTAACACACAACTAAACCTATTTATACTAAGAACATATAAGGTGTTGACCACCTAATACAAACACATTACATTGACTTTGACTTTGACTTTCTATATTAAACCTTGAAGACATATTAGCACTAACAGTTAGTGTTGCTTTGTGCTTGGGATTGTTTCTAACCTTTCAGGAACACATTAGAGTAACCCTAGTTGAATTTCGATCGTTTTTGAGAAAACAGCCGCAGTGTCCGGACACAACAGCCGCGTTTTCCGGACAGATCGAGGTGTCCGGACGTTTGTGGTTCCATCCGGACAAGTCAGTTATCCGGGTAAGTCAATCATCCGGGTAAGTGTTACAAATATCTATCTTTTCCGGGTAATCTAGTTCCGGACAACTCAAAGTTTCCGGAATTCGTTTTATCCGGAAACCCTCCTTACCCGGAATCATCGAAGTATCCGGACACTTCATTCTTTCCGGAAACTTCTAAGTATCCGGAAATTCCTTAATTATCCGGACTTTATTGTATCCGGTAAAGTCTAGCTTATCCGGTTATTCCATCCGGTATCTTTAGAGCATCCGGTAACCTTGGTTATCTGGACAACTCAAGATATCCGGACAACTCTGCATTATTGAACTGTTTTTCGTAAATCTAATCCAGATACTTCCTGATCAGACCCTTACTTGGATTCCTATCCAGTAAGACCACTGTAGTCCACTTTAGAACCTGCGTTAGGATATCACTCTTAGAATCTTGCGTTAGGTTCTCATTTCGAATCAATATACCCGTCTGACGATCACTCCGTTGCAACCAAAGACGTCTGCCTCTCGTGACGCTCTCGCCATTGGTACCGACACCAAGCCTCCATGCCTATACCCAAACGAGTACAGTCAATGGCGCGACAGATTCATGATTTTCATTGAATCAAAGGACAACTATGAATTCATCAAGCAAGCTCTTGAAGAAGGTCCTATCGCGCCACCAATGAAGGAAATTGTAGCCGCTGAAGGTGTAAAACCCAAGAAAGAGAAAAAGTCTTTTGCCGAAATGACAGAGTTTGAAAGAGGAAGGATTGAAGGGGAGAAACAGGCTAAGAGATATCTGGTGCAAGCTCTTCCCAACTCGACCTACACTGCCATCGACAACTACAAAGACACGGCTAAAGGCATGTGGGACCAGGTAGCCAAAATGATGCGTGGGAGTGCAGTTGGAAACCAGCTGAAGATCAATACTGCTATAACCAAGTTCGATGGTTTCAAGCAGCGTCCTGGCGAGACTCTTACTCAGGCATATGAACGTTTCTGCTCTCTACTTAATGAGCTGAACAAGAATGGGATAGTTCGGTCAAACACGGAAAATGCTCTCAAGTTTCTCAACAACCTCTTACCCGAATGGAAAGTTTATGCCTCCCATGTCAGGCATAACAACCTGATTGAAAGAATCGGCATAAATGAACTCTACGAGACACTTCTTCAAGATGAAGATGAAGTGAATGAGCTACTTGCCGAGAAGAAGACTGAACCCAAGCCTGTAGCTGATCCTATTGCTCTTATTTCCTCCAACATGGGAAGACCTTCGAGCCGACACACCAAGCGGGCTCAAAAGCATAATTCTTCTGATTCTGAACCAGAAGAGAAGAAAGATGAAGATTCTGATAGTGAAGTAAACGACTTCATGAAAGCTATTGCCCTCCTGACAAAGACCTTCAAGCAACAACAGTTTTACAAGAAACCAACGTCTAATGATCAGCGCTATTCCACTTCTGCCAACAAGCGTCATGACTATAAAGACAAATATGAAGGTAAGAAGAAGGTCGAAGAGCAAGATCAGACTGAGAAGAAGGACAGGACTGAGAAAGTAGATCGCAAGAAGAGAGATGAGCCCGTGAAATGCTACAATTGCGGGAAACTTGGTCACTTTGCCAAAGATTGCCGCCAGCCTACAGTGAAGAATGTCCACTACTACGAGGCCAAGCTAGCCTTAGCAAAACAAAAGGCGACTGGAGAAGCAATGTTCGCTGAGGATGATTACTGGCTGCAAAGATCTGACAATGAAGATGAAGATGAAGTTGCCAATGCTTTCATGGGATATCATTCCTCCCCTGATGAGGAAACCGCAACTGCACTTGCAAATCAGGTATGTGAATCCTGTCAACCAGATTTTCTGAATGCTATGCAATCATTTTATGGTCAGGCAGAATCCTTTAAGGCCACCTCTACAGAACAAAAGCTTGAAATTAAAGTTCTAACAGAAAAGCTTTTTGCTCAAAGAAAGTTAAATGAAAATCTAAATGAAAAATGCAAAAATCTTTCATTAGAACCCAAGGACTTAAGGGCCAAATTATCTGATCTCCAGACTAAGTTTGATCAATGTCTGAATGAGAACGAAGAAATTGTTTACCAATGTTCTTCTCTTCAAATTCAGCACAAGGAGTTTGTTGCGAAAATTCTTGATCTTGAAACCAAGCTTCACAAAAGTGGCCAAACTGATCAAACCATTTTTTTAAATAAACCAAAAGAGTTCACTTATTTCAACAAGGCATGGGGAATTGGATACGACAACCCTCATTACTTACAAAAGGGAAGATATAAGGTTCCAATTCTCTATGACTTTGCCTGTTATGGTTTATCTACAAAGTACCCGGAGTACAAAATCAATTGGACTGGTCCCCTAGAACCTGAAAAAGGAAGAGGAAACTGAGGAATATAAGCGTAAACACAAACCAGGAATCCAACTTCCGTTTTGCTATGAACCTTTGAACTATTCCTACCAAAAGAACAAGCAGTATCTTTCAAATGACTACTTCGACAGCTATAAGGTTGCTCCGCCCAAGGATTCCTCCAAGAAGGATGAGGACCAAGCAACCGTGACCCAGACTGAGACGGATGAGTATAAACTCTATGTTCCCCCTCTCATCTTGGAAGCCAAAATAGTCGAGTTGGAGGAATCATTGGCAAAAGAAAGGTCTGATTTTCAAAAGGAAAAACAAGCTTTACTTTCAAAACTTGAGAATCATCAACCGGTCAAAACCGGAGCTGTGTCTGATGAAGGACAAGAGATTCTTCGGTCTGAAATCAATCGACTCACATCACAATTGTCTGCTTTGGCAACAGAAGTGATGCAAGAGAAAGTGAGTAATGGTCAGCTTCAAGAGCAGATTGACCAACTCGAAATTGAAAAGCAGATTTCACCCGAACTTTCTTCAAGTTCATCCGATACGTCTTCGTGTAAAGTGTTTTTAGGCAAGATCTCTACTTCACAAAACGGTCAGGATTCTCAAGACGAGAGTGTGTTAAGGAATTTGAACTCTGATTTTTCAAACGCTTCCGCACCAAATTCCTCAAAGCACACAAGCACAGCGTGTTCCTCGCCTTCCTCAACCGATCCAAGTCCCGACATTCCTGATGTGAATTTTTCTGAATTCATGAACTCAGAAGGTGATGATGAGGGAGAGTTCGATTCGTTTCCTTTCGACAAATCTCTTCCAAGTCACACAGATTTTCTATCCCCGGTTGTGAACCATAAGGTCAATTTTGAAAAGGGAGCTTGCTCAAATTCACAAGCCCCAGCTGTGATCAAAAGTTTAAAATCTAAACCTGTTTCTCAAAACACATCACAGCCAAGGCAAAAGTCTGAACAAGTTCCCATTAAACCTCCAACTCCTTCAAAAGTCACTGATCATTCTGTTACTGCTGTTTCAGATAAAAATGGTCAAGCTAAACAAGAAACACCAAAGTGGCTAAAGGAGGATTCTGTCAAGAAGGATGCATCAAAGTCATTTCCCCGTACTTTCCATTCTAGAATAAACAAAGACAATAGTGATTGGAATCATCAGTACTATTTTGAAGTTTCTTTTCCTATTAAAGTGAATTCTCTTCCACAATTGGCTCATTTATTGCATGATTGCTTGTGTTGTTCAAATTGTGGTTGGAATGATTTTGAAGCTAGTTTGGAAAAAGTAGTGACTTTTCCCGTTAATTTGAACTCTCTTCAACACTTGATTCATCTATCGCATGATTGTCTTTGCTGTTCTCATTGTGGTGGGAATGATTTTTATGATATTCTGAAAAATGACTGGTATGCACCATTTCCTGTACATACTTTGTATGAGAAACGCAGACCCCGTAATAACAAGAAGCATCCATCTCATAAACGGGTTAATCAATCACCGGTGAAACCACGGCAGGAGACCAGACCCATTCCTAGATGGACTGCTCCTACCAAGGTTAAACCGGCTCCTAAAAGGCAACCTGGCACAAAACATGTTCCTCCCAAAGGTGTACAATCTGCATCTAAGAGGCGACAAACGCAAAAATCAGTTCCCCCGAAAGGTGTAAATTCTTCACCTAACAGGAAAGCTGTGCCAAAACAGGTTTCCTCAAAGGGAGCCACTCCTAACCCTTCAGGACCCAAACAAATTTGGGTACCTAAACATCTCTAATCTTGTTTTGCAGGACGGTCATGTGTGGTACTTAGATTCAGGATGCTCCAAGCACATGACCGGAAGGAGGGAGCTTCTCACGAACTACAAAGAAGAATATCAAGGAGACGTGAGATTTGGCAACAATGAGTGTTCGCCGATTGTGGGCTACGGCGACATCATACATGATAAAATCACCATCAAGAAGGTGTCACACGTCCAGGGATTGGGCCACAATTGATTCAGCATAGGCCAATTCTGCGACAAAGATCTCGAGGTCAGCTTCAAAAAGACAAGGTGTAGAATCCTCAACGACGACGGTGAGATACTACTAGTTGGACATCGCAAGACCAACCTCTACACCATTGACCTCTCAGCCCTCTCAATTGATAACCCTGTCTGCCTTCTGTCAAAAGCCTCTTCCGACCAAGCCTGGATCTGGCATCGACGACTTTCGCACCTCAACTTCAGGAGCATCAATCAGCTGGTGCTAGGCAGACACGTTAGAGGCATGCCCAATCTTCAATTCATAAAGGATCATCTGTGCGGGGCATGCGAGAAGGGAAAGATGAAGCGTGCATCCCATCCACCGAAGGACACTCCCAGCACCTCTCGGACCCTCGAACTCCTTCACATGGATTTGTGTGGTCCGATGCGTGTGTTGAGTATCAACAAGCGCAAGTATGTTCTGGTGATAGTGAACGATTACTCACGTTACACCTGGGTGATGTTTCTCCGCTCAAAGGATGAAACTCCTGAGATCATCATCGAGCATCTCAAGACGGTCCAATTGAACAAGCGTCAACAAGTTCAGTCCATCAGAACCGACAATGGGACGGAATTCAAGAATTCCAAGGTGGACGGTTATCTCTCCTCTGTAGGGATTTCGCATAAATTTTCTGCCGCACGCACTCCTCAGCAAAATGGTGTGGTGGAAAGGCGTAACCGTACCTTAGTCGAAGCGGCGCGCACAATGCTTTCCCAGGCTAATCTACCGCTGTATCTTTGGGCTGAAGCGGTGTCTACAGCCTATTACACGCAAAATCGCACGATTCTGTACAAGCGATTCAACAAGACGCCCTACGAAATCATGAATCATCACGTTCCCACTATCGGCTACTTTCACGCGTTCGGATGCACGTGCTACGTACTGAACGACAAAGATGATCTCGGCAAACTAAGCCCCAAAGCGGATAAAGGAGTCTTCATCGGATACTCAATGCAGGCTAAGGCTTATCGCGTTTACAACATACGGACTAAATCCGTTGTTGAAAGCATAAACGTGACATTTGACGAAGCCGCATATTTGGCTTCTGAACATCACAGTTCAGAACCCGGTTTAACTGGTGTGTTAGCTTCCGGACCTTCTAATTCGGGATCTACACAAATGACAGTAAATCCATATCATGCATCTTCATCGAATGCAAATCATTCTGATTTAGATTTATTGTTTGAGCATTTTTATGATGACATATTTACTGCTTCCCCATATGTCACAGCTATTCCTAGGCTTGAAGCTGCTCGTCTTGAAGACTTGGACAACTCATCTGGTTCAAACTCGCCTTCTAACACCTTGGAGACAGAACAGCCGTCATCCCCTGCTTCACCTGATCCTGTGATTCCCCCGGAGGACCCAAACCCAATCACGGAGATCGCTCCTATAGATTCGTCTTCCTCGACATCCGACGATCAACTTCTGAATTCCTCGGAACCAGAAGTTGTGCCACCATTGGCGAATCCTCCCCCACCTCCTCCGAGAACTCAAAATGCTACTCTCGAAGCTGTACAAGACCTCCCATCCGGTTCGTATGTGGATCCGGACTCGTCCCATTCCACCCAGCAGCCGCTTCCACACACCACTAAATGGACGAAGGCACATCCTCTGCATCAAATCATCGGTGATCCCTCTACACCTGTTCGTACGCGAGGCGCTTCCGCTAACTTCTGTCTCTTCTCTGGCTTCTTAAGCAAGATAGAGCCAACAACCGTACGCGAGGCACTTGAAGATTCAGACTGGATAATGGCCATGCAAGAAGAGCTCAATCAATTCGAAGCTCTAAAAGTGTGGCGATTGGTTCCACGTCCAAAACACAAGACGGTGATCGGCACCAAGTGGATCTTCAAGAACAAGAAGGACGAAGACGGCATTGTTATCCACAATAAGGCGCGACTTGTGACAAAGGGATATCGTCAGCAAGAGGGGATAGACTTTGATGAGACCTACGCTCCGGTAGCGCGAATCGAAGCAATCCGTATGTTTCTAGCCTATGTTGCGCACAAGAACTTCACAGTCTTCCAGATGGATGTGAAGACGGCCTTTTTATACGGCGAACTCGCAGAAGAAGTTTATGTGTCGCAGCCCGACGGTTTTGTGGACGATTCGAAGCCTGACCATGTCTACATTTTAGACAAAGCACTATATGGTCTAAAACAGGCCCCGCGAGCTTGGTACAATACTCTCTCTAAGTTCTTACTAGAGAAAGGCTTCACACGAGGTACAATTGACTCTACTCTTTTTATTAAGAATGAGGCAGGTCATATCGTCTTGGCTCAGGTATATGTTGATGACATAATTTTCGGTTCTACCAATCCTCTATATGCCAAGAACTTTGCCAAACTAATGGGAAGATATTTTAAAATGAGTATGCTTTGTGAGATGAATTTTTTCCTTGGTCTACAAGTTAAACAACTTTCGACCGGAATATTCATTAACCAGTCCAAATATATTCGGGATATTCTTCGGAAATTCCAATTGGACCAGGCCTCACCTATGAAAACTCCCATGGCAACGACTACAAAACTTCACGCCGATCCTAAGGGAACGGATGCGAATCAGAAGCTGTATAGAGGAATGATTGGCTCCTTAATGTATCTAACTGCCAGTAGACCGGATATCATGTTCTCGACTTTCCTGTGTGCCCGCTATCAATCCAACCCAAAAGAGTCCCACATGACTGCTGTTAAACGTATTTTTTGTTATTTACGTGGTACTGCTGATCTTGGCCTATGGTACCCGAAAGAGATAGGTTTTGGATTATCAGCCTATTCTGACACCGATCACGCGGGATGCATGATGGATTGGAAGAGCACATCGGGGCACATTCAGTTCCTGGGAGATAGTCTGGTAAGCTGGGCATCAAAGAAGCAGCAGTGCGTTTCAACGTCCACTGCCGAGGCGGAATATGTGGCCGCCGCAAGCTGCTGTTCCCAGGTCATCTGGATGAGGACACAACTCAAGGACTACGGTTTCTCGTATGTAAAGGTCCCGATCTACTGTGACTCGAAGAGTGCTATTGCTATCTCATGCAACCCAGTTCAGCACACCAAGACGAAGCACATCGACGTTCGGTATCATTTCATTAAGGATCACGTCGAAAGAGGTACTGTCGAACTCTACTTCGTAAATACTGAGCATCAGTTAGCAGACCTGTTTACCAAAGCCTTGGACGAAAAGCGTTTTAAAACTCTGGTGTTCAAGCTAGGTATGCTAAACCTGAAAACTTAATCCGTTTGTGTACCCTTGTCAAGTTCCATACCTCTACGAGCACCTGGTTACTCATCATCCGGTGTTGACACTCTGGACGGTCGAGCAAACACTTTCTCGCACTGGTATTCTACTTGCCTCGGTAACTCGGGTAGATTTAGTTTCTGTATTTATTAGGTAGTTTTGTTTGTTTTTCCTCTTTCTTCGTGTGTTTCTTTTATTACATAACGTCGTTTGTTTGTTATTTCCCGTTCTCTGTGCTTTCACCATTTGTTCATGTGTTCAGGGGGAGCACACTGCCATATCAGGTAAGTTTTCTAATCGGTTGAGGGGGAGCGTCACACACAGTTTTTCTTAAACCATCCAAAAGTTTTTTTTGTGTGTGGGCACTCCCAAGTCCAACTTGGTCTACCCTTGAAGGGGAGCGACACAAAGTTTTCTATTCAACTCTCAAAACTTTGTGTGTCGGGTCCCTCACTTGCACTTTACTGCACATTTTGAGGGGGAGCAATGATTTCCCCTTCTCAGTTCGAAGGGGAGCCCTGACACCCCACCCTGCTCAGGTTGAGGGGGAGCGAGAGAATGATCCCTGGCAGAACAGTTTCCTGGAAACTCTACGGAAAATGCCTAATCAGGAGTATCCGGACTCTTCAAGTTGTCCGGACTCCTCTGTTTATCCGGATAGTATCCGGATTGGACATATCCGGGTCGGTCCAAGTCCCCGGACACCATCCGGGTCTTATAAGCCACCCGGGTCCCTACTCCTTCATTTACCCGGACTTTTCGTGCAAAACCCTAAACCCCCTTCGCTATTCTCTCTCGCTCGGACTCTCCTCAATCGAACGATTCACACACGCTTTTCATTCCTAAATCAGGTATGTTGTTCGTGATTGCCTATCGATCAGTCTTATTCGAGTCTTGCTTCTCATTGCATCTCATTCAAACCACGGTTTGATCGAGCTCTATAAACCCGAACCCCAAACCTCGAGTCCACACGATCTGTGGTTCCCTTGGCGTACGATGGATAGGAAACGTCCAAAGGGTAGTCAATATTGGTATTTGGTCCACTTATTTGCACTTACACTGCTCTTTAATCCTCGATTTAGTCGATTTATCAAACAAGGGGTTTCGTCCGGACACGTTCTTCGTATCCGGACACATTCAAAGTTTTTGATGATCTATCCGTATTCTCTCAAACAACCGGAAACCTAGTTGTCCGGAGACCTTAGGGTTTCCGGTAAGTTCAACTACCGGATAGGTTTGGAGTCCGGACACGACATCTTTCTCCGGAAAACACAATTTCTCGGGGAACCGTGTCCGGGTAATTCAATTTTACCCGGACACCCGTATTATCATCCGGACACCTCTGTCATCCGGACAACTCATGTTGTCCGGACACTTCTTTTTGTCCGGGAAGTTCCCTGTTCTATTCTTGCCTGTTTTATCAAAATCCGTCCTCGATCTGTTTAGGATTGAGCCATCCACTGTCCAGGTACGCACCGCCAGTTGTTATTGTTGATTCCGTCCCTAACAGAGTGCTATTTTGACAGATTTACACATGGCGGATCAACAAAACCCAGAAGCACAAATTCCTCAGGAGGAGGAAATTATAGACGAAGTAGCTGATGCTGCACTGGTCGACCCTGACCATGGCATTGAGCTAGAGGCGAACAACCACTACCTAGACCCGGTGCTTTTCAGACCAAACCCACAACATCAGGTCATACTCGACATTCTGATGCGCCATCCCATTCATGAGGCACTCACTCGCATAGCCGATGTTCCTTTGCTCTACGTTCTACAAGTCTGGCTGACGGCACAAGTCCGTACGATTGGCAATACTCAGACCATCACGGCTCAGATAGACAATCAACCGTTCACACTAACGCCCGACTCTTTTCGCCGTCTACTATCTCTACCTGACGCCACTGCCAACAATCATGAACGGTACGATCCTGCAGTTAACGACGCTACTCTGTGTGCCTAGATGCGTGCTCTTGGGTACAAATCCGACCTTCAACGGCCATCGGTATTCAATCGCAAGTACTTGGCGCCGATCTGGTACACTCTCTTCACCATACTCAATTGATGCCTATCCGCCCGATGGAAAGGTATTGACCAATGTACCGGCGACTTCCTGCGCCTTGTTCACGCCGTGTGCTACAACCGCCACGTTGACTTCGCCATGATCATCTGGCGTGAACTTGTGACCACCATCCGACACATCGGCGGCACCAAACAGAAGAAGTTCCTTCCATATCCGCGATTTCTTTCGCTGGCCATTCGACAACACATGGATGCCAACCCTGCCATTCCACGCCGACTCACACATCCGGTATGTCCCATCCGCCACCTTCAATTCATGGTGATCCGCAATCCATCCGATGCGGTCGCCTCGCCCATTCCTGCCGCCCTATTGGCCATAGCCGATCCCGCTGCACCAGGGGTAGTTGCTTATAGGGGAGAGTTAGGAAATCCCATGGTCAAGCCAGAGCTGGAGGGACCTGCCCAGGGACATAGACCCGAGCGACGTGAGGGTCCAAGAGTGAGAGGTGGAAGGGCCCGACAAGCAGGTGCTGTCGGGCGGGGAACGTTAGTTTTGAGAGGAAGGGGAACGACTGTAGGTGGTGCAGCGGAATCGCAGCCCGGTTCCAGCTCAGCCCAGCCCGGTCCTTCTTCGAGACCACGCCTACATCACTCCACCGAACCATATATAACCGAACCCCCCTCTCCCAGTACACAAGTCGAAGACGTGGAATCCGACTCCACGGACTCCGATACCGATCGCGTCATCCGCCTGTCGCAAATACCTCACGGTATCGGACCCAACCCTGATTTTTCCACCGGCATTCCACTTGACTCTTCACCCACTGAAACCGGACCAACCCCTAGGACATCTGAGGGAGATATAGGTGTTGAGTTACATCATGCGAGAAGGAGAGAGCTGCGTTCAAAGTTGAACCAGGAAAGATCGAGCCGTAAAGATAACGAGGCTCAAGAGCGACCCACACCGAGTGATATCCGGGTAGCCACATCTGCTATCCCGTCTCATCCGTTGGGACGGGGTATTGAAGAAGTCTCCGTGGACCCAGCGGAGCAATTGCACACCCCCCATAGCCACTCATCCGCCTCACAACAGACGGATGTTTCAATATTACACGGGGAACAAGCACAACTTCCACCGGCCTCTCATTCGGAGAGTGTTGGTGTTGAAATAAGAGACCAGCAGCCCCCGGTCTCGCCTTCTTTGTGTGCACCATCGAGTCTAGAGCCTATTGTTACTAAACATTCTTCGCCTAGGACACTTGATGAGGAACAACACCAAGTCGAGGATCTTCGTGACCCGACCGGAACCACCGTAGTGTCTCCACCTCCTAGTGGAACACAAGGATCGGCGAGAAATCCTACCACAGTCATTATCACGCCAGCTGTGAACGTAGGTGACTCTACTCATGCGACAGATGTCTCAACAGGCAATCTAAGTGATCCCGGAGTTAATTTTCCCGACTTTGTGTCACAAGGGTCCCTGGACAGCACCCTCAAGGCTGTCCGCGAGGCAATGGAGCAGCACGTTGCTGATCAGCTCAAGCGCCTGGTCAAAGATAAAGGGAATCTCGTTGATACTGAAACGGCACTTGTGAGTCCACCGATTCAACCGCAACCTATCTATTCGGTGGACACCCTAAAGACGATGCTATTGGCCCAACTGCTCCAGGAATCAGAAACAACCGCCTCTACCGAAGCAGACCTGATCTCAGTTCTCCGATCGCAGGTCAATGCTCCATCTTCATCTGTTACTTCCCGCCTTGACTCTATTGACTCGACCCTCAAGGACTACAACAAAGCGTTAACCACGCTGTCTGAGAGGGTCCGCTCACTCGAAGATACATGCAAGAGTCAAGCCGGCGGTCTCAAACGCCGACACGATGACCAAGAGGATCCTGATCACCGTGAGGGGGAGAAGCGACCACGTCTAGCCAAGACCGCCTCCCTGCTCCACACTGAAGGTACATCTACAGTTCATCAGGAACCCCCAACTGCGGCAACTACAACAGACGAACCAGAAGACGAGTTGCCTCTAGCCCAAATGGTCATTGATATGGACATTTCAGATGATGAAGCCCCAACGGTTGAAAAGCCCGAGGGGACAACACATGAATTGGTCGCACAAGAACCATCAGACATGCCAATGCTCACCATGATTGATCCAACATGTGAAACCAACCCAGAAACCGAAGACGCTTGGTACGAAAAAGCTGCCAAAGCCGTAAACTTCGAGGTAAACTTGGTGTTTCCCACTGATGAAGACGACAACGTTGATTACGACCAGTTTCTGCTTGAGAATCTCTATGGTACGCCTCCCGTTCACTCGACTAAACCCGCTACGACTTCAGATCAACCCGAAAGCTCAAATGCAGAAAACCTGACATCTCCTCTACAAACGACAGCTCCTGATCTTCCTCCCCCTCCTCAGCAGCAAAACCGTTGGGAGAAGATCAAGATCCTCATTCCTCATCTGGAGGAATCTATGAAGAAGCTGTTTGTTCACAGAATTCGCCCGATCGAGCCGACCTTCTGTCTTGGCATCTATAGTTCTGATCCAGCACGCCAACTCCGATACGTAGATGCCATGAAGCGGTGTCTCCCGAGAGACCAGGTTCGAACCAAACATAAAATTGTAGAAGTTCTAAAGATTCAGTCAAACCGAATTATGAAAATTGTTTTTCCCGTGTTCACTGTTCGACGTGAAGACGAAAAAGAATGGATTTTTTCTGAAGCTGACTTTAAGCATCTCCATCCGTTCGACCTCCTGGCTATTCTGAGAGATCTTCGCACCAGAACCATCCGACCGCTTGCTGTTACAAAAGCGCTCGAAGCGGTTCGTCGATTCCTTGTCCGTTCTATTATGATGTCTTATCTTACGGACTTTCAAATGGCAATCGAGAACCGAGCAAAAAAGGTAAATCTGCTCAAACCGAATCTGAAAGCTCCTGAACTGTCGATGTATCCCGATAACGCAATGCTGTTTCAACCGGAATTTGGGATCGTCTTCCTCAAAGCTCAGAAAGAAAAGAAGTTTATGAGGTTCAGACAGGTAGATCGATTTTGCGATGACACTCTGCTCAAGGTTCAAGACGCTCTTCGAAAGATCATCAAGCACGAATCCGAAAATCCAAAGGTATCCTATGTGCCCAATCTGAATGAAAGAACTGCTCAGACTGCTTTGGATATGGTTGAAGAACGTCTCGAATACCGCAGCGCCATCAGATTCTTCGAGGTTCATTTCGCCCTTCGCAAACGTTATGTCTACAACTGGCAAGAGATAGAGCGCGAATTTGAACTTCAAATCAAAGGGGGAGATTGTTAGGGCAAGTTTTATGGTTGATTTAAAGTTCAAGGGTCAATTTGTATTTGTTTAATCTTAGTCCATAGTGAACGGGCCGTGGGCTTGTTAACCACGGGCCCGTACTATATAATGTTGATTTAACCTAAGAAAAAGGTTAATCATCCCATTAGCTTTCCTTCTCTTATTGTAAACTCTCTGATTGAAAGCTTAATACAGGGATGACCAGTTGAAATCATTATTCTTAATTGCTTACTATTTCGATTTCATCATTGTTGCACGGATCTGGATCCTACATATAGGTTTGGTAAATCATGCGCTGATGAAATTTTATGCAAATTTTCAGGGGGAGAAAATGAATTTGCTCTATAATTCTTATTTTTAGGGGGAGCAAGATCTTTCGTTAATGGGGAGATTGTTTGTGTTTTTCAAGAAGGAGATTTGTTTGAGTCGGGGGAGAGTGTTCGTGACTGAAATTGAAAAGATTTTCGATGCTCGTGATGCTCACTTTCATCGAAAAAGGGGGAGAATGTCTACATCAATTTCATGTCAAAGAAAGTTTAAAATCAAAGTTTCGTTTTAATGTCAACGAGGAGATTTGTAGAAAGAATGCGTCGTTTCAAGAAAGGATAGGGGGAGTTTTATTCTTCAAGAGTTCTTAAGAAATCGATTGATCCTTTCAGTGATCTCTTTCTTTTGAACTCGCGCGTTTATGAAGATCGACACTGAATTATGAAATTCTCAAGTCAATGGAAATGGGGAGAATTCTTCAAGAGTTTGAGGAAAATCGATTGATCCTTTCAGTGATCTCTTTTTCTTGAACTTGTGCTTATTTGTATTAAAAAGCTTTGTGTGAAGATTCATATCCTCCTATTCGAAGAAAGGAGTTAGTTATTTGTCGTTTGAAGATTGGATGACGTTTTGACTTTGACAAGCTTTGATGAAGACCGAAGATTCAAGAAAGCTAAAGCCTGCTGATCGCATTTGTTTAAACCTTGAATCCAAGGGGGAGATTGTTAATGCAATATGTCTTCAAGGTTTAAATATAGAAAGGTCAAAGTCAAAGTCAATGTATTGAGTTGTATTGTGTTGTTTACACCTTGTAATGTGTTTAGTATAAATAGCTTTGTTGTAGGTTAGTTTAGGGAACTCTCTTAGAAGGACTCTAGACATTCATAACTCACATCTTAGATTCTAGAGAGAGAAACACTTGTACAACACTCCAAATCTTGTATTGTGTTCTTGATGTAATTGGATGACAAATTCTATATCTTCTCTAATCTTGTAGATCTTGGATTAACAAAAACGTACTACTATTTCTTAGGAATCTAATCGTCTAAAATGCATATTTTTTGGATCAATGACCAATTTTATATGAATTTTACAAAAACAGTGCGCAAAACCCGTTTTAACATGACCAGTTTTGGAAATACATTATTTCGAGCCCCTTAAAGTCGCAATTAGATCTCGTTGTAAACTAGAAGGTTGTTCTAGACACAGAGAGCTTTCCATCGATATATTATACACCTCAATCAGACCAATGAGTGAGTGATTTTATACGGATTTTTCAACAAACAGAACTTTATGCTTAGATCTAAGTCCGAAACCCGATGAACCCGAAAACCGATTAGACCCAAAGTCCGAAACTCGAACTTTACTTAGGAAGGGTTTCGGGGCCTGTTTTGTCCACCCAAAACCCGATCGGGATGGGGGGTTTTCGGCCCGACCCGACCCGACCGATGCTCACCCCTAGTTTTTAGTAGAAAAGTTACAGCTTCCGTCCTACAAGCGTTTTGACGATTTACTCATACTTAGAGAACAAATTAAGATTTGACATCTAAATTAAAAACGTACTACTATTTCTTAGGAATCTAATCGTCTAAAATGCATATTTTTTGGATCAATGACCAATTTTATATGAATTTTACAAAAACAGTGCGCAAAACCCGTTTTAACATGACCAGTTTTGGAAATACATTATTTCGAGCCCCTTAAAATCGCAATTAGATCTCGTTGTAAACTAGAAAGTTGTTCTAGACACAGAGAGCTTTCCATCGATATATTATACACCTCAATCAGATCAATGAGTGAGTGATTTTATACGGATTTTTCAACAAACAGAACTTTATGCTTAGATCTAAGTCCGAAACCCGATGAACCCGACCCGATGAACCCGAAAACCGATTAGACCCAAAGTCCGAAACTCGAACTTTACTTAGGAAGGGTTTCGGGGCCTGTTTTGTCCACCCAAAACCCGATCGGGATGGGGGTTTTTCGGCCCGACCCGACCCGACCGATGCTCACCCCTAGTTTTTAGTAGAAAAGTTACAGCTTCCGTCCTACAAGCGTTTTGAGGATTTACTCATACTTTGTGAACAAATTAAGATTTGACATCTAAATTAAAAACGTACTACTATTTCTTAGGAATCTAATCGTCTAAAATGCATATTTTTTGGATCAATGACCAATTTTATATGAATTTTACAAAAACGGTGCGCAAAATCCGTTTTAACATGACCAGTTTTGGAAATACATTATTTCGAGGCTCTTAAAGTCGCAATTAGATCTCGTTGTAAACTAGAAAGTTGTTCTAGACACAGAGAGCTTTCCATCGATATATTATACACCTCAATCAGACCAATGAGTGAGCGATTTTCTACGGATTTTTCAACAAACAAAACTTTATGCTTAGATCTAAGTCCGAAACCCGATGAACCCGAAAACCGATTAGACCCAAAGTCTGAAATTCGAACTTTACTTAGGAAGGGTTTCGGGGCCTGTTTTGTCCACCCAAAACCGATCGGGATGGGGGTTTTTCGGCCCGACCCGACCCGACCGATGCTCACCCCTAGTTTTTAGTAGAAAAGTTACAGCTTCCGTCCTACAAGCGTTTTGAGGATTTACTCATACTTAGAGAACAAATTAAGATTTGACATCTAAATTAAAAACGTACTACTATTTCTTAGGAATCTAATCGTCTAAAATGCATATTTTTTGGATCAATGACCAATTTTATATGAATTTTACAAAAACAGTGCGCAAAACCCGTTTTAACTTGACCAGTTTTGGAAATACATTATTTCGAGCCCCGTAAAGTCGCAATTAGATCTCGTTGTAAACTAGAAAGTTGTTCTAGACACAGAGAGCTTTCCATTGATATATTATACACCTCAATCAGACCAATGAGTGAGTGATTTTATACGGATTTTTCAACAAACAGAACTTTATGCTTAGATCTAAGTCCGAACCCGATGAACCCGAAAACCGATTAGACCCAAAGTCCGAAACTCGAACTTTACTTAGGAAGGGTTTCGGGGCCTGTTTTGTCCACCCAAAACCCGATCGGGATGGGGGTTTTCGGCCCGACCCGACCCGACCGATGCTCACCCCTAGTTTTTAGTAGAAAAGTTACAGCTTCCGTCCTACAAGCGTTTTGACGATTTACTCATACTTAGAGAACAAATTAAGATTTGACATCTAAATTAAAAACGTACTACTATTTCTTAGGAATCTAATCGTCTAAAATGCATATTTTTTGGATCAATGACCAATTTTATATGAATTTTACAAAAACAGTGCGCAAAACCCGTTTTAACATGACCAGTTTTGGAAACACATTATTTCGAGCCCCTTAAAGTCGCAATTAGATCTCGTTGTAAACTAGAAAGTCGTTCTAGACACAGAGAGCTTTCCATCGATATATTATACACCTCAATCAGACCAATGAGTGAGTGATTTTATACGGATTTTTCAACAAACAGAACTTTATGCTTAGATCTAAGTCCGAAACCCGATGAACCCGACCCGATGAACCCGAAAACCGATTAGACCCAAAGTACGAAACTCGAACTTTACTTAGGAAGGGTTTCGGGGCCTGTTTTGTCCACCCAAAACCCGATCGGGATGGGGGTTTTTCGACCCGACCCGACCGATGCTCACCCCTAGTTTTTAGTATAAAAAATGTTACAGCTTCCGTCCTACAAGCGTTTTGACGATTTACTCATACTTAGAGAACAAATTAAGATTTGACATCTAAATTAAAAACGTACTACTATTTCTTAGGAATCTAATCGTCTAAAATGCATATTTTTTGGATGAATGACCAATTTTATATGAATTTTACAAAAACAGTGCGCAAAACCCGTTTTAACATGACCAGTTTTGGAAATACATTATTTCATGCCCCTTAAAGTCGCAATTAGATCTCGTTGTAAACTAGAAAGTTGTTCTAGACACAGAGAGCTTTCCATCGATATATTATACACCTCAATCAGACCAATGAGTGAGTGATTTTATACGGATTTTTCAACAAACAGAACTTTATGCTTAGATCTAAGTCCGAAACCCGATGAACCCGACCCGATGAACCCGAAAACCGATTAGACCCAAAGTCCAAAACTCTAACTTTACTTAGGAAGGGTTTCGGGGCCTGTTTTGTCCACCCAAAACCCGATCGGGATGGGGGTTTTTCGGCCCGACCCGACCCGGCCGATGCTCACCCCTAGTTTTTAGTAGAAAAGTTACAGCTTCCTTCCTACAAGCGTTTTGACGATTTACTCATACTTAGAGAACAAAATAAGATTTGACATCTAAATTAAAAACGTACTACTATTTCTTAGGAATCTAATCGTCTAAAATGCATATTTTTTGGATGAATGACCAATTTTATATGAATTTTACAAAAACAGTGCGCAAAACCCGTTTTAACATGACCAGTTTTGGAAATACATTATTTCGAGCCCCTTAAAGTCGCAATTAGATCTCGTTGTAAACTAGAAAGTTGTTCTAGACACAGAGAGCTTTCCATCGATGTATTATACACCTCAATTAGACCAATGAGTGAGTGATTTTATACGGATTTTTCAACAAACAGAACTTTATGCTTAGATCTAAGTCCGAAACCCGATGAACCCGAAAACCGATTAGACCCAAAGTCCGAAACTCGAACTTTACTTAGGAAGGGTTTCGGGGCCTGTTTTGTCCACCCAAAACCCGATCGGGATGGGGGTTTTTCGGCCCGACCCGACCCGACCGATGCTCACCCCTAGTTTTTAGTAGAAAAGTTACAGCTTCCGTCCTACAAGCGTTTTGACGATTTACTCATACTTAGAGAACAAATTAAGATTTGACATCTAAATTAAAAACGTACTACTATTTCTTAGGAATCTAATCGTCTAAAATGCATATTTTTTGGATCAATGACCAATTTTATATGAATTTTACAAAAACAGTGCGCAAAACCCGTTTTAACATGACCAGTTTTGGAAATACATTATTTCGAGCCCTTTAAAGTCGCAATTAGATCTCGTTGTAAACTAGAAAGTTGTTCTAGAAACAGAGAGCTTTCCATCGATATATTATACACCTCAATCAGACCAATGAGTGAGTGATTTTATACGGATTTTTCAACAAACAGAACTTTATGCTTAGATCTAAGTCCGAAACCCGATGAACCCGACCCGATGAACCCGAAAACCGATTAGACCCAAAGTCCGAAACTCGAACTTTACTTAGGAAGGGTTTCGGGGCCTGTTTTGTCCACCCAAAACCCGATCGGGATGGGGGTTTTTCGGCCCGACCCGACCCGACCCGACCGATGCTCACCCCTAGTTTTTAGTAGAAAAGTTACAGCTTCCGTCCTACAAGCGTTTTGACGATTTACTCATACTTAGAGAACAAATTAATATTTGACATCTAAATTAAAAACGTACTACTATTTCTTAGGAATCTAATCGTCTAAAATTCATATTTTTTGGATCAATGACCAATTTTATATGAATTTTACAAAAACAGTGCGCAAAACCCGTTTTAACATGACCAGTTTTGGAAATACATTATTTCGAGCCCCTTAAAGTCGCAATTAGATCTCGTTGTAAACTAGAAGGTTGTTCTAGACACAGAGAGCTTTCCATCGATATATTATACACCTCAATCAGACCAATGAGTGAGTGATTTTATACGGATTTTTCAACAAACAGAACTTTATGCTTAGATCTAAGTCCGAAACCCGATGAACCCGACCCGATGAACCCGAAAACCGATTAGACCCGAAGTCCGAAACTCGAACTTTACTTAGGAAGGGTTTCGGGGCCTGTTTTGTCCACCCAAAACCCGATCGGGATGGGGGTTTTTCGGCCCGACCCGACCCGACCGATGCTCACCCCTAGTTTTTAGTAGAAAAGTTACAGCTTCCGTCCTACAAGCGTTTTGACGATTTACTCATACTTAGAGAACAAATTAAGATTTGACATCTAAATTAAAAACGTACTACTATTTCTTAGGAATCTAATCGTCTAAAATGCATATTTTTTGGATCAATGACCAATTTTATATGAATTTTACAAAAACAGTGCGCAAAACCCGTTTTAACATGACCAGTTTTGGAAATACATTATTTCGAGCCCCTTAAAGTCGCAATTAGATCTCGTTGTAAACTAGAAGGTTGTTCTAGACACAGAGAGCTTTCCATAGATATATTATACACCTCAATCAGGCCAATGAGTGAGTGATTTTATACGGATTTTTCAACAAACAGAACTTTATGCTTAGATCTAAGTCCGAAACCCGATGAACCCGACCCGATGAACCCGAAAACCGATTAGACCCGAAGTCCGAAACTCGAACTTTACTTAGGAAGGGTTTCGGGGCCTGTTTTGTCCACCCAAAACCCGATCGGGATGGGGGTTTTTCGGCCCGACCCGACCCGACCGATGCTCACCCCTAGTTTTTAGTAGAAAAGTTACAGCTTCCGTCCTACAAGCGTTTTGACGATTTACTCATACTTAGAGAACAAATTAAGATTTGACATCTAAATTAAAAACGTACTACTATTTCTTAGGAATCTAATCGTCTAAAATGCATATTTTTTGGATCAATGACCAATTTTATATGAATTTTACAAAAACAGTGCGCAAAACCCGTTTTAACATGACCAGTTTTGGAAATACATTATTTCGAGCCCCTTAAAGTCGCAATTAGATCTCGTTGTAAACTAGAAAGTTGTTCTAGACACAGAGAGCTTTCCATCAATATATTATACACCTCAATCAGACCAATGAGTGAGTGATTTTATACGGATTTTTCAACAAACATAACTTTATGCTTAGATCTAAGTCCGAAACCCGATGAACCCGACCCGATGAACCCGAAAACCGATTAGACCCAAAGTCCGAAACTCGAACTTTACTTAGGAAGGGTTTCGGGGCCTGTTTTGTCCACCCAAAACCCGATCGGGATGGGGGTTTTTCGGCCCGACCCGACCCGACCCGACCGATGCTCACCCCTAGTTTTTAGTAGAAAAGTTACAGCTTCCGTCCTACAAGCGTTTTGACGATTTACTCATACTTAGAGAACAAATTAATATTTGACATCTAAATTAAAAACGTACTACTATTTCTTAGGAATCTAATCGTCTAAAATTCATATTTTTTGGATCAATGACCAATTTTATATGAATTTTACAAAAACAGTGCGCAAAACCCGTTTTAACATGACCAGTTTTGGAAATACATTATTTCGAGCCCCTTAAAGTCGCAATTAGATCTCGTTGTAAACTAGAAGGTTGTTCTAGACACAGAGAGCTTTCCATCGATATATTATACACCTCAATCAGACCAATGAGTGAGTGATTTTATACGGATTTTTCAACAAACAGAACTTTATGCTTAGATCTAAGTCCGAAACCCGATAAACCCGACCCGATGAACCCGAAAACCGATTAGACCCGAAGTCCGAAACTCGAACTTTACTTAGGAAGGGTTTCGGGGCCTGTTTTGTCCACCCAAAACCCGATCGGGATGGGGGTTTTTCGGCCCGACCCGACCCGACCGATGCTCACCCCTAGTTTTTAGTAGAAAAGTTACAGCTTCCGTCCTACAAGCGTTTTGACGATTTACTCATACTTAGAGAACAAATTAAGATTTGACATCTAAATTAAAAACGTACTACTATTTCTTAGGAATCTAATCGTCTAAAATGCATATTTTTTGGATCAATGACCAATTTTATATGAATTTTACAAAAACAGTGCGCAAAACCCGTTTTAACATGACCAGTTTTGGAAATACATTATTTCGAGCCCCTTAAAGTCGCAATTAGATCTCGTTATAAACTAGAAAGTTGTTCTAGACACAGAGATCTTTCCATCGATATATTATACACCTCAATCAGACCAATGAGTGAGTGATTTTATACGGATTTTTTAACAAACAGAACTTTATGCTTAGATCTAAGTCCGAAACCCGATGAACCCGACCCGATGAACCCGAAAACCGATTAGACCCAAAGTCCGAAACTCGAACTTTACTTAGGAAGGGTTTCGGGGCCTGTTTTGTCCACCCAAAACCCGATCGGGATGGGGGTTTTTCGGCCCGACCCGACCCGACCGATGCTCAACCCTAGTTTTTAGTAGAAAAGTTACAGCTTTCGTCCTACAAGCGTTTTGACGATTTACTCATACTTAGAGAACAAATTAAGATTTGACATCTAAATTAAAAACGTACTACTATTTCTTAGGAATCTAATCGTCTAAAATGCATATTTTTTGGATCAATGACCAATTTTACATGAATTTTACAAAAACAGTGTGCAAAACCCGTTTTAACATGACCAGTTTTGGAAATACATTATTTCGAGCCCCTTAAAGTCGCAATTAGATCTCGTTGTAAACTAGAAAGTTGTTCTAGACATAGAGAGCTTTCCATCGATATATTATACACCTCAATCAGACCAATGAGTGAGTGATTTTATACGGATTTTTCAACAAACAGAACTTTATGCTTAGATCTAAGTCCGAAACCCGATGAACCCGACCCGATGAACCCGAAAACCGATTAGACCCAAAGTCCGAAACTCGAACTTTACTTAGGAAGGGTTTCGGGGCCTGTTTTGTCCACCCAAAACCCGATCGGGATGGGGGTTTTTCGGCCCGACCCGACCCGACCGATGCTCACCCCTAGTTTTTAGTAGAAAAGTTACAGCTTCCGTCCTACAAGCATTTTGAGGATTTACTCATACTTAGAGAACAAATTAAGATTTGACATCTAAATTAAAAACGTACTACTTTTTCTTAGGAATCTAATCGTCTAAAATGCATATTTTTTTGATCAATGACCAATTTTATATGAATTTTACAAAAACAGTGCGCAAAACCCGTTTTAACATGACCAGTTTTGGAAATACATTATTTCGAGCCCCTTAAAGTCGCAATTAGATCTAGTTGTAAACTAGAAAGTTGTTCTAGACACAGAGAGCTTTCCATCGATATATTATACACCTCAATCAGTCCAATGAGTGAGTGATTTTATACGGATTTTTCAACAAACAGAACTTTATGCTTAGATCTAAGTCCGAAACCCGATGAACCCGACCCGATGAACCCGAAAACCGATTAGACCCAAAGTTCGAAACTCGAACTTTACTTAGGAAGGGTTTCGGGGCCTGTTTTGTCCACCCAAAACCCGATCGGGATGGGGGTTTTTCGGCCCGACCCGACCGATGCT
>CM066312.1:672175-714797 GCA_033807775.1 Saussurea involucrata | reverse complement strand
TAATATATCGATGGAAAGCTCTCTGTGTCTAGAACAACTTTCTAGTTTACAACGAGATCTAATTGCGACTTTAAGGGGCTCGAAATAATGTATTTCCAAAACTGGTCATGTTAAAACGGGTTTTGCGCACTGTTTTTGTAAAATTCATATAAAATTGGTCATTGATCAAAAAAATATGCATTTTAGACGATTAGATTCCTAAGAAATAGTAGTACGTTTTTAATTTATATGTCAAATCTTAATTTGTTCTCTAAGTATGAGTAAATCGTCAAAACGCTTGTAGGACGGAAGCTGTAACTTTTCTACTAAAAACTAGGGGTGAGCATCGGTCGGGTCGGGTCGGGCCGAAAACCCCCCATCCCGATCGGGTTTTGGGTGGACAAAACAGGCCCCGAAACCCTTCATAAGTAAAGTTCGAGTTTCGGACTTTGGGTCTAATCGGTTTTCGGGTTCATCGGGTCGGGTTCATCGGGTTTCGGACTTAGATCTAAGCATAAAGTTCTGTTTGTTGAAAAATCCGTATAAAATCACTCACTCATTGGTCTGATTGAGGTGTATAATATATCGATGGAAAGCTCTCTGTGTCTAGAACAACTTTCTAGTTTACAACGAGATCTAATTGCGACTTTAAGGGGCTCGAAATAATGTATTTCCAAAACTGGTCATGTTAAAACGGGTTTTGCGCACTGTTTTTGTAAAATTCATATAAAATTGGTCATTGATCCAAAAAATATGCATTTTAGACGATTAGATTCCTAAGAAATAGTAGTACGTTTTTAATTTAGATGTCAAATCTTAATTTGTTCTCTAAGTATGAGTAAATCATCAAAACGCTTGTAGGACGGAAGCTGTAACCTTTCTACTAAAAACTAGGGGTGAGCATCAGTCGGGTCGGGTCGGGCCGAAAACCCCCCATCCCGATCGGGTTTTGGGTGGACAAAACAGGCCCCGAAACCCTTCCTAAGTAAAGTTCGAGTTTCGGACTTTGGGTCTAATCGGTTTTCGGGTTCATCGGGTCGGGTTCATCGGGTTTCGGACTTAGATCTAAGCATAAAGTTCTTTTTGTTGAAAAATCCGTATAAAATCACTCACTCATTGGTCTGATTGAGGTGTATAATATATCGATGGAAAGCTATCTGTGTCTAGAACAACTTTCTAGTTTACAACGAGATCTAATTGCGACTTTAAGGGGCTCAAAATAATGTATTTCCAAAATTGGTCATGTTAAAACGGGTTTTGCGCACTGTTTTTGTAAAATTCATATAAAATTGGTCTTTGATCCAAAAAATATGCATTTTAGACGATTAGATTCTTAAGAAATAGTAGTACGTTTTTAATTTAGATGTCAAATCTTAATTTGTTCTCTAAGTATGAGTAAATCGTCAAAACGCTTGTAGGACGGAAGCTGTAACTTTTCTACTAAAAACTAGGGGTGAGCATCGGTCGGGTCGGGTCGGGCCGAAAAACCCCCATCCCGATCGGGTTTTGGGTGGACAAAACAGGCCCCGAAACCCTTCATAAGTAAAGTTCGAGTTTCGGACTTTGGGTCTAATCGGTTTTCGGGTTCATCGGGTCGGGTTCATCAGGTTTCGGACTTAGATCTAAGCATAAAGTTCTGTTTGTTGAAAAATCCGTATAAAATCACTCACTCATTGGTCTGATTGAGGTGTATAATATATCGATGGAAAGCTCTCTGTGTCTAGAACAACTTTCTAGTTTACAACGAGATCTAATTGCGACTTTAAGGGGCTCGAAATAATGTATTTCCAAAACTGGTCATATTAAAACGGGTTTTGCGCACTGTTTTTGTAAAATTCATATAAAATTGGTCATTGATCCAAAAAATATGCATTTTAGACGATTAGATTCCTAAGAAATAGTAGTACGTTTTTAATTTAGATGTCAAATCTTAATTTGTTCTCTAAGTATGAGTAAATCGTCAAAACGCTTGTAGGACGGAAGCTGTAACTTTTCTACTAAAAACTAGGGGTGAGCATCGGTCGGGTCGGGTCGGGCCGAAACCCCCCCATCCCGATCGGGTTTTGGGTGGACAAAACAGGCCCTGAAACCCTTCCTAAGTAAAGTTCGAGTTTCGGACTTTGGGTCTAATCGGTTTTCGGGTTCATCGGGTCGGGTTCATCGGGTCGGGTTCATCGGGTTTCGGACTTAGATCTAAGCATAAAGTTCTATTTGTTGAAAAATCCGTATAAAATCACTCACTCAATGGTCTGATTGAGGTGTATAATATATCGATGGAAAGCTCTCTGTGTCTAGAACAACTTTCTAGTTTACAACGAGATCTAATTGCGACTTTAAGGGGCTCGAAATAATGTATTTCCAAAACTGGTCATGTTAAAACGGGTTTTGCGCACTGTTTTTGTAAAATTCATATAAAATTGGTCATTGATCCAAAAAATATGCATTTTAGACGATTAGATTCCTAAGAAATAGTAGTACGTTTTTAATTTAGATGTCAAATCTTAATTTGTTCTCTAAGTATGAGTAAATCGTCAAAACGCTTGTAGGACGGAAGCTGTAACTTTTCTACTACAAACTAGGGGTGAGCATCGGTCGGGTCGGGCCGAAAAACCCCCATCCCGATCGGGTTTTGGGTGGACAAAACAGGCCCCGAAACCCTTCCTAAGTAAAGTTCGAGTTTCAGACTTTGGGTCTAATCGGTTTTCGGGTTCATCGGGTCGGGTTCATCGGGTTTCGGACTTAGATCTAAGCATAAAGTCCTGTTTGTTGAAAAATCCGTATAAAATCACTCACTCATTGGTCTGATTGAGGTGTATAATATATCGATGGAAAGCTCTCTGTGTCTAGAACAACTTTCTAGTTTACAACGAGATCTAATTGCGACTTTAAGGGGCTCGAAATAATGTATTTCCAAAACTGGTCATGTTAAAACGGGTTTTGCGCACTGTTTTTGTAAAATTCATATAAAATTGGTCATTGATCCAAAAAATATGCATTTTAGACGATTAGATTCCTAAGAAATAGTAGTACGTTTTTAATTTAGATGTCAAATCTTAATTTGTTCTCTAAGTTTGAGTAAATCGTCAAAACGCTTGTAGGACGGAAGCTGTTAGCTTCAATCTTCCTAATCATAGAAATACTTAGAAGTAGTGAAAAATAGACTAAGTATAGAAAAGCCTCTCACAGAGGCTCTGCCACTTCTTCCAGAAGATCAAGTCCGGAAAGCTACAGAACCTACAGAGGTAATCACATAACCTCTGTAGTACTCACAGAAGATCAACTCGGAAACAAGTGAAGACTGCTCTACAGAAGATCAGACCATAGAACCTCTGTAATGCCTTACAGAGCCTCTGTGGTCTGCTAGGAAGACTTGGAAGATATTTCATATCTTTCCACTGTTTGAGGATCCTCTCATCAACTTGCATGGAAGCTCTGAGTGGACTCAATAGGGCATGGTACAACATAGACGTCTGCGCCATTTAATGCAAATACAACTAGTACATCTGCTCCATTAAATGCGTATGGCACGAACAACTATTCATGCCATCCGGTCTACTGTTCACTCCATCCACTCAACTATTCATGCCGTAAAAGGAACAGTGACCTGCAACCTAATCTTCTAAGAGTAGTATAAAAGGAAGCCTCATGTTGAGATCTTCCTTCAACGAAAAACACAACACAAGAACAATATACAAGGAATCACTAATACTCAAAAGCCTTATAGTCAAATATCTGAGTGTTATATCCTCACACACACCAACAGTTCTTAATCTGTTCTTGGTGTTCTTATTAAACAGTAACTGTTCAAGAAATCCTTTCATTCTTTACTGTTTTCTTTATATGTGTGCGTTCTAATATCTATCAAACATATCTGTTAGTTTAATACGCTTCCGCATCAAACTCTAAACTCAACTAATAGACTTTTAATCTTGATTAAGTGAATCTGGGTTCCAACAATTGGTATCAGAGCTAACCTTGATTTTCAATATCAAGTGATCCTCTTATCAAGATTCGTGATAGATATTATTCTGCTTTAACCTATTCTTTTCAGGTTAAAATTCCTTTAAACCAAGAAAATCTTCAAGTTCATCGAAGTTACTCCTTAGTCATACTTTATTTCTAGAACCTTCAAAAATGACAAATACAAATAATTTCTTTACTACTGGTTCTCTCACTAAACCACCTACTCTTCTTCGCGATGAGTATCCTCAGTGGAAAATAAGAATGGTCCACTTTTTCGAGGGTACTGAAAAATGTCTAGTACAATATCTTTACAATCCTACTCCTATTCCCATGATAGTAGTACCCCGTGTACCTGTTACTGCTGAATCTGCCGAAATCCCCGAACATCAAAAACCAAAGCCAAAAGGGGAGTGGTCAACCGAAGATAAAGCAGAAGATGAAGTTGCTCAGAAAACCAAGAGGACATTGATTATGGCAATACCCAACGAACTCTTTCAATCCTTGGATTCATGTGAAACAGCGCATCATCTTTGGAAAGAACTGGAAAGACAGTTGGAAGGAGGTGCTAAAACACAGAAAAATAGAAGAGCACAGTACATCAATGAATATCATGCATTCAGAGCCTCTGCAACAGAATCTCTGCAAACAACATACGACAGATTCAACTCTCTAATCAACAAATGCAGAAAATCAGGTATTCACAGAACCTCTGAAGAAAACAATGTCATGTTTTTAAAGAGCTTAAATGATGAATGGCTCCACCTGTCTATGTCCCTACAAACAAATCAGGATCTAGACACCTGGACACTCTCTGATCTTTACGGAACATTAGCCGCACAAGAACCACAAATAGCACAGGCTAAAACACTGACCATTGCACCATATGCATTGGTTAGTAAGTCTACAGAGAGACCTGCAGAAAGAAAGGAGAAAGCCACAGAGGAGAAGAAGAAGGAGAAGAAGAAGATGGTGATAGTTGACAGTGAAGGAGAATAGCTAGTAGAAGAGGAAATAACTCTTGCGTCACTAGCTAAATCATTAGCTCTATTGACAAAAGAGTTCAGAGGAAACAGAAGGGGTTCTGGAGGTGAAAGATATGGCAGAGACAACCAGGATGACAGAAGAGATGACAGAAGTGGACGACAGAGGTCAAGCGATAGAAGTTACAGAGGGAATGACCGACAGAGGTCAGATGACCCGGTAAGCCATACGCAGCAAGAATGCTACAAATGCGGCAAACCTGGTCATTATGCAAATGAATGTAGAACAGAGAAAGGTGGAGATCTACAGAAGTCCAATGATCGACAAGGAAACACTCCCCAAGGGTGTTTTAACTGCGGGAAGCCAGGCCATTTTGCGAATGAATGCAGAAGCAGACCGAACCGCCCACAGAGGGACTCTGCTTTCTACAAAAAGAAGGCTGAGCATTATGCACAAAAATCCCTAATGGCGACAAAAGGGCATTCTGAGGCAAGCAAAGACGACTTCGAGTCAGACTCTACTTCTGACGATGAATACACAGCTAATGCCCTATTCTGTGGCATGGTAGAAGTCGACTCCTGCACTGATTCTGAGGTATCCACTTCAAACTCTACCACTTGCATTACCTCTGTAGATGATAATATACTTAGACTTAACATTGAATTAACTGAACTGAAAGAGATAAATCAAAACATTCAGAAAAGACTCACTTTCAATGAGAGAGAAGTACGACTTCTTACTCAAGAAAAAGCAAAGATTTTTGAGGAAAAAGAGAGAATAGAAAAGAAATGGGACAAAACTCTTGATCCTTTGAAAAAACAAATCTCTGAATTAACCCATGCTTTAAAAGATAAAACAAAAGAACTTTCAGTTTCAAGGAGCGAAACTACTGACATAAGAGCTCTTAAAGAATACTTTCAAAGAGAAAGAGAGGTATTATGGCAAGATTTACTCAGAAGAGAAATTTTGCTTAAAAACTATAAGGATGCACAGAAAGTTTATGAAAAGGTAAACTCACAAATAGGGAGACGAGGAATAGGGTATGATGATATCACCCTAGGTGTTGAAGGGAAAAGAAATAAACCTCTGTCTTCTCTATTTGTGATAGGAAAAACGAATAAACCAGATTTTCCAAATTTAATTTTTGTAAGCAAAAGGGCGAAAATCTCTGTGGAACCTTACTTGAAGAAACATAAGAAGATGATTAACGTGTGGTTTGAAAACACAGACTCATCATCTTCAACCTCTGTCAATAGAGGTATCAAACCAAAGAAATATCTGAAAACTCAAGATCAGATTGGTATCTTGAAATTTGGTAAACCAGAGACCCAAACACAGGTTGCTTTTGTCTGTTTGATAAATGCTGAAAAGAAATTATCTGCAGAAGCTCCTGAGTTTAAACCCATTTTTTCAGAAGAAAATTGCAAAGAATCAATTGAAAAAGAAATTTTGGAAATATGGAAATCAAGCATTTTAGAAAAATTTTGTACATCTTCTATAGATAAACTTCTCGCTGAAGAGATCTCTACAGAAACCTCTGCAATCTATGAAAATTATTCTACAGAGGTAGAAAGCTCGTATGATGAAGGTTCGGAAAGTTCAGCCTCTGTCGAAGGAAATGACTCAACCTCTGTATACGAGGATGATTCATCTTCTGACAATTCAGAGACAAATGTCACATCTGGGGTAGTTCTCTATGACACAGAGGATGTTAAGTACTCCTCTAAAGTTTGTTGATCCAAACCCTCAGTGATTTGATAATGACCCTCTCTATATTCTACTTAGTGAATATTGTAAGTAAACTATGTATTAGAGTTTCACTATCGCTGATAAGTACCAAGACTCAATTCGGTACCGCTGATAGGAACTCTAGTTCTTTAGAATAGACACTCAGCGAACACTGTTCATCCATCAAGCTCTAAGCCTGTTCAGTCTTGAGGATGATCGCTGAGGGTTTCATATATTGTTCAGCGTATCTGTTTCACCATCCATATGTTTTCAAGAAACATTAGCTCTGAGCCTGTTCAGACCTTTTGGTAATCGCTGACAATCAGAATTGTTTACTTATGATCTCTGAAGACAAGATTCACGTCAACATAGATTCTACGCTGAAGTCGAAGACCAAGTTCAAGAATCAGCGACAAGTCTCCTAATGAACTGATGCGGATCAGCGAAGACTCAGATTGTCCACCATACGTGAAGTATTCAGTACAAGACTTCAAGCCATCGCTGAACTTATCACTCGCTGATAAGTCTCTGATTCAACGATAAGCTGATCATGAAGTCATCCGTACAAAGTACTATTGTCTTAACTCCCCTTGCACGACCCCGTACGATCTGTCAGATTAGAACCTTCCTATTTGTCTGAAGCCGTACAAACCACTCTGATTCTACACTGTTCATACATGCTCTACTAAGGTTGTCTACTGAATTCAGAACCTACGACCAATCAGCATGTGACACGTGTAAAGTATATTATGCCATGCATTAAATGCATGCAGTATATAAGAAGACTTCCCACTTCATTTTTGAAGTACTCTTGTTAACACTGGCCAAGAAGTCTCATAAGATAGGATTTTATTAGTGATTTCCTTATCTTTCTTAGTGCAAGAAACTGTGTGTTCCAACTTGTTTAGATTTAGGATTTATCCTTAATCTTGTTCCGTAACAAGCTGTAAATTGTGAATGATTTATCAATAAACAATTTAGAAAGTAAAAACTCGTGTATTTGTATTCAACCCCCCCTTCTACAAATTAGTATATCCCTTTAGGGACCAACAAGTGGTATCAGAGCGGATTTGTTTAATCTCATAAACAAGATCTAATCTATACTAATCCATCTTTTTGTAGAAATGACCACCAATACAAACACTAACTATATTGACAATGGTTCTCTTGCCAAACCCCCTAGATTTTCCAGAGACAACTTTAATCTGTGGAAAAATAGGATGATTCTCTTCCTAGAAGGTGTAGATCCAACTATACCTCACTACGTCGAAAATGGACCATACATTCCAGTTACTATTGATGATGCGGTTCCAGCTACTGCTACTACAGCTGCAATCCCTGAAAGGCTAGTTCCAAAAGCTATCCATCCGTGGTCCGACGAAGACAAGAAGAAAGTGGCTCTGGACACAAAAGCCAGATCCGTACTATCCATGGCACTCCCTGACGAAGTTTTTCACTCCGTCATGAACCTGAAAAGTGCAAAAGCCATGTGGGACACTATATGTGTTCAGTACGAAGGTACGTCTGAAGTCCAGGACTCAAGGAAGATAAACCTGGTAAGACAATACGAGAGCTTCATCACTGGTAAGAATGAAACTCTCTCTGAAACTCATCAACGTTTTAACTGCCTAATAATAGATCTTAAAACGGTTGGTAAGGAATATTCTAACTTTGAGATTCTGACAAAGTTCTTAGAATGTTTACCTGAAAGCTGGGACAACTTTTCAATGTGTCTCAAGCTGTCGAAAGATCTGAGATTAATGAATCTTTCTACCTTATATGGCACTATGCTTAATCATGAGCAATCGTGTCAGCTTAAGAAGAATCTTGCAAAAGATTTTAAAAGCACTCCAGTTTCTTTAGTCTCAGAGGAGCCTACAACTCAGCGAGCGGCTGTGACCATCACTGAGTTGGAAAGCAACTCTGAAAGATCATCGGATTCTGACTGTTCAGATCTCGATGAGTCCTTGGCTCTCCTAACTAAAAAGTTCAGGAGATTCGCCAAGAAGAAAATGTTTAGAAAGAATAAACCTTTATCTCTCACTGACAAGCCTAGATCATCAACGCCTGTTGATAAGGCTACTGCTACTTGTTTCAATTGCAAAAAGATAGGACATTTTGCAAACGAGTGCAGGTCAAAGAAAGCCATGAAGAATTCAGCGTTCCCAAAAAGATTCTCTAACCACAAGTCTAGAGATGACAAATATGAAAAGCTGAAGGAACGTTATGCAAAGCTGAAAAGATTTAAGAAAGGAAAAGGCCTGATAGCTGATTTTGATTGGGCTGATTCTGAAGAATCATCATCTTCATCTGACTCTGAAGATGAGGAAATAGCCAATCTGTGTCTAATGGCCAAGATTGAAGAAGAGGAAGACCAGTCTAACATTCCCTCTACTTCAGCGTCTACTTCGGCCTCTACCTCTCAGGTATCTACCTCTTTCTTTACCAATATTTTAAATATTGAAGAAGCTGATAGTCTACGCAAGATCGATTTATTGACTACGAACTTATATGATGCCATGAATGGCAAAATGATTGCTGAAAATCAAAACCTTGATCTCGCTGAACAACTAAGAAAATGTCATCTTCAAATAGAAAAGCTTTCTAATATTGAAGAAAATTTTAAAGACCAAGTTCAGCTAAATCAATTAGTCAAAATCGAACGAGCTGAGGCTATAGCTGCGTTGAAAGCTGAAAAAGCTACTGTTGAAGGATGGTGTAATTCCTCAACAAAGATCACTGAGATAATCAAGTCTCAGATTCCACTGAGTGACAAACGTGGTTTGGGCTTTACTTATAAAACTCCAACACCAACCACTGATCGTTCCATGCTCTTATTTAGAACTTTCGTCTCTTCAGTCGCTGACACTTCATCCTCTCAGTGTTCCTCGTCCATAACTCCTATCCCTGAGGAAATACCTACCAGAGTCTTAGACAAAGGTAAAGGTATTGTTGTTGAAAAACCTTCCTTGGTCTCTAAAGACAAAGGAAAAGGAATTGCTATTTACCAAAAACCTCAGAAGGGTATCTTAATACCTAAGCTGAATGCTTCAAAAGCTTTAGTAATTCATTCCTCTGACTCAAGGAATTCGATCGCTGGATCTACTCAGCGTGGATCGTTTCAGCGACCTACTCCTAGACTCAGAGTGAATGTCACTGGTACGAAACCTGTTGAACTGAAAGTTCCTCTAGTTTCCAATACCAAAGGTATACTTGATGCTGGTCCTTCCAATAATAGAAAATCCATCCAGCATGCAAAAGTTCATAAAACTACTTTTAGTTATAGGAAATGTTATCACTGTGGACTTAACAATCATATTGCTAGTAAGTGCCCCACAGCCACCAAAGCTGAAAAAATAGCTAAGGTGAAGATTGCCCCCAAGGCAAAGAAGACCACTGACGTTAAGAAATTAACCAAAGTGAAGAATGACAAAGCTGAGTCTTCAAATGCTGCGAAGACTGCTGAACCTTCCATTCCAAAGACTTCCACTGACAAACGAGTACACATGGTTCAGTGGGTGCCCAAGAAAAATTAATCTTTCTTTGTGATGCAGGTCAAGAAGGGTATCTGGTATCTCGATAGCGGATGCTCTAGACATATGACTGGTAAGAAGAACCTGCTCGCTGAATACAAGGAAGAAAAGGGTCCCTCTGTGACCTTTGGTGGAAATGGGAAAGGACACACCCGAGGGTTCGGTGTACTTTCAAATGGTACAACAACTTTTCGAAGAGTCGCATATGTTGAAGGGCTGAAGCATAATCTGTTAAGCATCAGTCAGCTCTGCGACATGGATAACAAAGTGATTTTCACTAAGGAATCCTGCTTTGTCACTGACAAAAAGGAGAAGATAGCTCTCAGCGGATACCGTCTGGAAAATGTTTATGTAATAAACATGGACTCGACCTCCACTGAGAACTCCTGTTTCTTCTCGAAGGCCTCATCAGATGTTAACTGATTATGGCATAAGAGGCTCTCTCATCTGAATTTCAAGACACTGAATACTCTTTCTTCTAAAGAGTTAGTAACTGGTCTACCTCAACACTCATACGCCAAAGAGTCCTTATGTTCAGCGTGTGAGAAAGGGAAGCAGACCAAAGCAAGCTTTAAGTCTAAGCAAGTTTCCTCAGTGTCATCTCCGTTACAATTACTCCATATGGATTTGTTTGGCCCTGTTAACAAACAATCCATCGTTGGAAAGAAATATACACTGGTCATCGTTGATGAATTCTCTCGCTTTACATGGGTAATGTTTCTCCGTAACAAGAGTGACACATCTGAAGAACTCATCACATTTGTCAGGAAGATGGAAACCCTGAACAACATGACTGTTCGCTCAATAAGAAGTGATCACGAGACTGAATTCAAAAACAATTCTCTTGAATCATTCTTTGAGGGCAAGGGTATTTCTCACAACTTCTCTTCAGTGAGAACACCGCAACAAAATGGAGTCGCTGAAAGAAGAAACCGAACGATCATTGAAGTTGCTAGATCAATGCTCAGCGATTCTCACCTGCCTACTCAGTTTTGGGCAGAAGCCGTCAACACTGCTTGTTTTACGCAAAACAGGTCGCTGATAGTCAAAAGATTCAAAAAGACAGCCTATGAACTGTTCCATGGGAGAAAGCCTTCAATTAGCTTTTTTCACATCTTTGGTTGTCAGTGTTTCATACTGAACAACAGAGATGCCCTAGGAAAGTTTGATCCTAAGGCTGATGATGGAATCTTTCTTGGATACTCCTCAGTGTCCAAAGCCTTCAGAGTCTTCAATCGTAGAAGACAAACTGTAGAAGAAACTATTCACGTCACGTTTGACGAATCCCGTTCAGCGAACTCGAAGCCATCTGCTGACACGGAAGAACTGAATCAATGGATGTTTTCTCATCTTGGTGATTCAGAAGATGTTCCCACTCGTCCTCCAAATCCTCATCCAGATGAAGATAATGATCCTATCATTATGCCAGGCTTACATACGAGTGAAGCTGAAGCGTCATGGGTCTCAGCTGTTCCTATTAATACAATATACGCTGAACCATGTACCACTTCAGGTTTACCATCTACTTCTCAGCAATCAGTGAACGAAATGCCAACTGCACCTATGCCTGTCTTAGCTGATTATCCAGAGATTGCTGAAGTCTCATCTTCAGCTGCTCCTGTTCAAAATGATTCAGCTCACGCCCCGGCTCAGCGATGGACCGCAAATCACCCAATCGATCAAATTCTTGGTGATCCCAACGCTGGTGTTCAGACACGACGAGGTTCAGGTAACATTTGTTTATTTGTTAACTTTATTTCTCTGATTGAACCAAAGAAGGTAGATGATGCCCTCAAAGATCCAAACTGGGTCAGCGTTATGCAAGAAGAGCTGACTAAATTCAAAAGAAACAAGGTTTGGAAACTTGTTCGTAGACCAACAGACAAGTCAGTGATAGGCACTAAATGGGTCTATCGCAACAAATTGGACGAACATGGAACTGTAACCCGCAACAAAGCTAGACTAGTTGCTCAGGGATACAGACAAGAGGAAGGCATAGATTACGATGAAACTTTTGCTCCAGTAGCAAGACTGGAAGCAATTCGTCTTTTCTTAGCATATGCTGTACATAGAGACTTCAGAGTATATCAAATGGATGTCAAGTCAGCGTTCCTTAATGGAAAGCTGAATGAAGAAGTCTACGTGGAACAACCACCAGGATTTTCAGATCCTAAGCATCCAGGTTATGTTTATAAGCTGGATAAGGCACTCTATGGGCTGAAGCAAGCTCCTCGTGCATGATAAAGCAAAGTGATAAAGGAACCTTTATTAATCAGGGAAAGTAAGTTAAAGATATGCTGAAGAAATACGACTTAACTCAGAGTTCAGCTATGAAAACCCCTATGGCACCACCGCTGACACTTGACAAGGATTCTAAAGGAGAACCTGTTAATGTCACGCTGTACCGTGGGATGATCGGATCTCTACTGTATCTTACAGCGAGCCGACCCGATATCATGTTTTCCACTTGTTTGTGTGCAAGATATCAAGCTGAACCAAAGGTATCTCATATGGTCGCTGTAAAGCGAATTTTTTGTTACCTCAAAGGTACAACGAATCTCGGTCTTTGGTATCCCAAAGACTCAGGATTCGATTTAACCGCCTATTCAGATAGTGATTTTGAAGGATGCAAAATGGATAGGAAAAGCACCACAGGAGGCTGTCAGCTCCTGGGTGGAAAGCTGGTGAGTTGGACAAGTAAAAAGCAAACCTCAGTGTCCACCTCAACTGCTGAAGCTGAGTATGTAGCCGCTGGAAGCTGTTGTTCTCATGTCCTGTGGATGAGAAATCAACTATTGGACTATGACCTTCAGCTCTCCAAAATTCCAATCTATTGCGACAGCACTAGTGCCATCGCTATAGCCAACAATCCAGTGCTACACTCAAAGACGAAACATATCGAAATCAGGTATCATTTTATCAGAGACTACGTGATGAATGGTGATATTGAACTTCATTTTATACCCACTGATTTTCAGTTAGCTGATCTCTTTACCAAACCTCTTGATGAGACAAGATTCAACTTTCTCATCAGCGAGCTTGGAATGCTGAACTTTGAAGAGTAAATTCTTCAGGGATTCACATTTGATCAGTTAAATACTTGTTGATAAACCTCAGTGTTATATTTGTATAATGACAAGTAATTCAGTGATAAAAATGAACTCTAATAACCCATCCTATCATCAACTCTCTAAATAATATGAGTCGCTGATATCCAGGTATGTTATTCTCTCTCTGACACTCGCGTGAAAATGCAAGATTTCAAAACAATCTTATGTCGCTGAACTCTTTACTACCTCAACGATACTTTTGAAATTTCTTACACACCTCGCTGATATTTCTCTATTCAGCGCTTCATGTTATTCAAAACATCCCTGAGTTTTCTAAAACCTCAGAGACATTTTAAAAATTTGAAAGGACGTTTCTGACGTCATGGTTACAGGATAAACCCTGGCACGTTCTTCTGACACACGTTACGCACGTTCGTTTTATCGTCCACTCTTATGCTAACACGTGTCCGTGTCATGATGAAAAACTTTTCCCGCTCATAAGTTTTTCTCTCTCTCCTCTCTCTATAAATACTCCCCGAGTATTTGTTTTTCTCTCTTTACGCGAACAAAACCTCTCGAATTTGTTGAAGATAAACTATTTCATCTGCAAATCAAAAGAAACTGTTCATCTTCTTCCTCAACATTCAAGGTCAATATTCTTGTAATATTCTTATTGTTTATGCTTGTTTTTGATCTAATCTTTGTTTATATGGATCAAAACAAAAGAAACTGTTTTAAAGTGAAATCATTCTTTCTCATGATTTTATGAACACAACCTTTCATGGTTGTTCTTCAAGTTTATATTTCATATTTAAACTTGTTTTCATATGTTTTTTCAAATTTTTGTTAATGGAAATCATATATGCTTCATTAAGACATTGTGGCTTAATGAAATGGTAAATGCTAAATGAAATGGACAAAATTCATATCTCATAACTTTTGTGTTCATATTTGTGTGTTTATATCAGAAATGGCTCAGGAATCAATTCAAGCTGATACACAGATTGCTGATACTGATATTCCAAAGGCCTCTCAGGTCAGGTTTGCTCTGAACCAAATCCACTTTCAGAACAACAACCCCTATGCCCTTCTGGAATTTCCCGAAAAGAAACGGGTTAATCACTTGGATGACGCTGTGAATTTCCTCTCTCACTGTCCCATCTTCTCAGCCCTTACCCTTTGTCCTCAAGCTGATAAACACCTACTCCGCCAATTCTGGTATTCTGCGCGAACGGCTCAGTTTGCCTCTGCCAAGAACCCTAACAAAACCATCAGTGCCATCGCCTTTGACACTGATCATGGAACATTCAGGATAACTCTTAACAACCTGAGGCATGCACTGAACCTTCCCAACAGTACCAAAGAAAAACCGTTCGTTCCCCTCCCTGACCCCAAGAAGAACTCCGCTGACAGGGATACAATCGTCGCTTTCTTTGATGCGATGAAATATGCGTGGGACTTGGGAAGAGATGGTCTTCCAGACAAGAAGCTGACAATTATGAAGAAATCGAAAATGCCCAGCGAGATGAATTTCATCTTTGCTCATCTGATCAGCTGTCTTACTGCCAAATCCGGCTCATCTGATCAGGCCTCCCTGCCACAACAAGCAATGGGGTACTCCTTGCTGAAAGGACTCCACATTGATTGGGCGAAGATTATTTTCGAAGACATGCTGCTTCGCGTCACCGCTGACCCTCGTCCTTCATGGGTAGCATATCCAAGGTTCATCAGCGTGTGGCTGCAACAGGCATTAGGAGATGCCTATCCTCAAGAAGGGGACCTGAAACTCTCTCAGCTAGGAGTAAAGGTTCTCGATTTCAAACCGGTGGAAAACGAGGTACGTCTTTCTGCTCTCTTAACTCTTCTAAGACCTCCTTCTTCTCTTTCTGTGGCAACTTCAGCGACAATACCCCTCGCTGATACCCAGGCCACAACAACCACTCCTAAGAAAAGGAAACAATCTTGAGCCTCTCTTGACTCCAAAAGAGCCAAGAAAACCAAGGAGCAACCCTCCCAGCATCTAATCGCTGAAGACCTCCCGGCTCAACTTTATCATGAGTCGGTGGAAGAACTAGTGGTACGCTCTGCCACAGTTGCTCAAACCATCCCTCTAATACAAACCTCAGCGTCTCCACACGCTGAAGTTCAGATCTTGGACACTACCCCTCCTCCTTTTGTCTCTCTACAGACTCAAGGAACGATTCTCAGTGCTGTCCACACTGAATCTGCTACCCAACCCCAGGTCTCAGCCTCCGCTTCTCCCTCTATTCCTTTGTTCCCTATTCCAACTTTCATCAACCCATCTACCGCAACGACCATCCTTCCAGAAGCTAATGCTGCTTCACAAGGAATTATGGGTGTAAGACCTTCAGGTTTCGCTATGACTCATGGAAGTCTCGCTGAAGATATGGAGCACTTCTCAGGCTACGGCGATTTTCGTGACTTTAGCGATCCCCCACCTGCAGGTACTCCCAAACCCATAAACACTGTGACTCTACCCGATACTTCTGAGCTTTCCTTTGTTCACAAGTCCTTAAATGTTACAGGTCTTACTTTGGGCGACATCAACGAATCTCTGAAAAAGCTGGATACCAAGATCGAAAGCCTCACCACATCTATTTCTGATAACTCAAAGGCTGTAACAAACGCTGGAGAGTCTATCACCTCGCTGACAAAGGTGGTTGAAGCTAAAGCCTCCAAAGCTGAATTGGAGAAAGTTGATGAAGCAATCGGCGCTTTTGCAAAGATCCAAGCTGACGTATATCAGGATTATGCAACGCTGAAAACCAAGGTATCTGAGATGTCCAGCGACTTTACTACGCTGAAGACATCAGTTTCCACTATGCAGGGAAACATAAGCACGGTCCAGTCGGATGTCAACACTGTCAAATCTGACATGGAGTCCATGAAGCAAACGTTGCAGGATATTCTCAATCGTCTACCTACACCTGCTCCTGCTCCTCTTCCTTCTCCGTTCTCGCAGGCTGACCGTGATATGCTGATAAAGATGCCTGCCACCCTAACTGGTCTAGAAAACAGTTTAGGTGAGCTTTTGGTCTATGTTGGTTTCCCTGGCCCAGAAGACAGCGAACCAACCCCTACCGCTGGAACCAAGGGTGCCTCCTCCCATTCTCCATCACATCATGAGGAAGGGGGGGAGAAGATTGATGAAAGCCTTCCCCATGAATCTGAGGGGAAGAAGACAACTGAAAAAGCTGCAGCCGCTGAACTCCAAGGAACAACAACTGCTGAACATATTGGAGATGCTGCACCTCAGGGAACCGATAAGCTCGCCTCTGCATTTGAGCGGGAGCAAATCGAAGAAGTTGCTGATGAGTCTGAATCAGAAGCTGAAGACGATGACCCCGTCGACATCACTGACAATGAACCATCATCAGATAATAATGATGATGATGATTTTGATGATGATGACGATGCCTTCTTCGTTGTCAAAAAGACTCCAGCAGCTAAAGGGATTGTGCTGAACGAACCTATAGGGGAGCGGACTAAGACCTCAGCGTCTCAACCGACTGGCAAAGGCAAAGGCGTCTCTGAAGACGAAAATCTGATGATCGTGCTTCAAAAGCCAGTTCGTCAGGTACTTTATACTTTACCTTGTCTAAAAACCCTCCTCTATACACTTATCAGCTCAAATCAAAAGCCTATACACAACCCTTCACTGTTCACTCCATGGCTCTTAAAAGAAAGATCGTTGTGTTTCAGCTAGTCCTCTCCCCTGCTTGAGGATCCCAAAGAACCAGCTGCTGATAAAGCTGTGGAAATAATCCCAGTCTTGGATTTAATCACCGAGACTGATGAAGCTGAAGAACAGACTCTCTCTCACCACAAAAGACCTTCCTTGGCTCCTCAGCAACCAAGTGAAGAAGATCAGAGAAGAAGAGAAGAAATGATCAAAATACTTGAAGATCAGCGAATCGTCTTGCCGCTGCCTCCAAAGTTCAAACTTTCAAAGCAAGAGTACGTTGATCACTTCAGAGCTGAACGTCAAATCGCTGACAGGAAGAAAGCCGAAGAAAAAGACAAGGCTCTCGCCATTCAGCTTGCTCAAGAAGCAGTCAAAGACCCCAAGCTGAAATGTGTGCCTCTTCAGGTTCAACGTAAGCTCTGGGAAGAGGCTCACCAGAAGATCAAGGAGAAGAAGACACATGTCTCTCAGCGCACCCTCGAATGGAGCAAAGAGAGAGTGTACTTTAGATTCCATCCAGCGAAGATTAACAAGGTATATGTGTCTGGAAGAACAACACTCGAAATACCTATTGTTAATGTTCGTATAATCAGAGAGGATAAATCTACCGAAAGTTTTGGTGCTGAAGCCATCTCAAGATATGGTCTCTCTGAATGGTTGGAAATGAGGTTGGCCATCCAATCGTCCAAATCGCTGTACAAGGGTCACTTCGAAAAGCTGATAAATCGACAGATCGACCTTGTATCCTCATGCATAGAAATACCTCCTCCTCCTGATCTCAAGCCTAAAAGAAAAAGAGGTACTTCAAGGAAGAAACTTCAAGACTCGGATTCAGGACCTGTTATCCGAAATGAAACTGGCATCGGCTTCTCTCGAGCTGAAGTGCTTGGTCCTGATCCTGATCTCTCCGCCCTTGATTTATCTCTGCCACCAGCTGAAGATTTCGTCGCTGGAAAAGTAGTCAGCAATCCTTATGGAATTTTCTTCATCGACTACGACGGACGAAAGTGCTTTCAAAGAATGGATCAGCTGAAAGATGCTCCGATCCAACATCTCAAAGATCTCATCTGGTGGTGCCACTTCAAGAAGGACATTCAGGCTCATCACCTTAAACCCTTAATATTCGATGCAGCGCTGATCAAAAAGAATAAGGGTGAAGAGGTCCCTGACTGGATGATTCCTACTGGAAAGACCCTTGAAGAACTTCTCATCAATGAAGAACCAGAATAAGCTGATAGGATCGCCTATTCATCTATGTCATTGGTTATTCTTTTGTACTTGTAAAATATTTCGTTTGTACTTGTAATCTTTCAGCTTTCCTTGTAATGAAATGCATATTTAAAGAAAGATTTCGGCGAATGTACTTTACTCCACTCAGTACAGAAAAGATCCCAGAAAACAGTAAAAGGGACAAATATGTTATTAGTTCTTTTATCCTTATGTTTTCACTGAATAGCAATTCTCTCTGTTGCTATGTCATAATCAAATAGGGGGAGATTGTTGATCCAAACCGTCAGTGATTTGATAATGACCCTCTCTATATTCTACTTAGTGAATATTGTAAGTAAACTATGTATTAGAGTTTCACTATCGCTGATAAGTACCAAGACTCAATTCGGTACCGCTGATAGGAACTCTAGTTCTTTAGAATAGACACTCAGCGAACACTGTTCATCCATCAAGCTCTGAGCCTGTTCAGTCTTGAGGATGATCGCTGAGGGTTTCATATATTGTTCAGCGTATCTGTTTCACCATCCATATGTTTTCAAGAAACATTAGCTCTGAGCCTGTTCAGACCTTTTGGTGATCGCTGACAATCAGAATTGTTTACTTATGATCTCTGAAGACAAGATTCACGTCAACATAGATTCTACGCTGAAGTCGAAGACCAAGCTCAAGAATCAGCGACAAGTCTCCTAATGAACTGATGCAGATCAGCGAAGACTCAGATTGTCCACCATACGTGAAGTATTCAGTACAAGACTTCAAGCCATCGCTGAACTTATCACTCGATGATAAGTCTCTGATTCAACGATAAGCTGATCATGAAGTCATCCGTACAAAGTACTATTGTCTTAACTCCCCTTGCACGACCCCGTACGATCTGTCAGATTAGAACCTTCCTATTTGTCTGAAGCCGTACAAACCACTCTGATTCTACACTGTTCATACATGCTCTACTAAGGTTGTCTACTCAATTCAGAACCTACGACCAATCAGCATGTGACACGTGTAAAGTATATTCTGCCATGCATTAAATGCATGCAGTATATAAGAAGACTTCCCACTTCATTTTTGAAGTACTCTTGTTAACACTGGCCAAGAAGTCTCATAAGATAGGATTTTATTAGTGATTTCCTTATCTTTCTTAGTGCAAGAAACTGTGTGTTCCAACTTGTTTAGATTTAGGATTTATCCTTAATCTTGTTCCGTAACAAGCTATAAATTGTTAATGATTTATCAATAAACAATTTAGAAAGTAAAAACTCGTGTATTTGTATTCAACCCCCCCCCCCCCCCCTTCTACAAATTAGTATATCCCTTTAGGGACCAACAAAGTTCTTCACAGAACTATTTCTTCAAAAGAGAAAATCAAAGAGATCCCTATCTGCCCAGATTTTCTGAACTTGAATCTAAAAGTCAAAACCTCTGCTGAGCTTAAAATGTTACAGAAGACCTCTATAGATCCTATAAGTTCTAGATTTTCAAAAACTAAGATTAATAAATCTCTTTCCTCTGTGACAGTGATGAAGGAAGTTCACCACAGAAGCAATCCACAGAAGGCAGGTCCTAAAAAGAACTTTTGTAAACAACATTCAAGTATTCATAGATCTTCTAGTGATAGGAAATCTACTGTAAAGAAAGAATGTAATGCCTCTGTGGCTCAGTTCAAAATTTTCAATGAAAAATTCAAGCAAATTACATCTCATATTCAATACTGTCATTGCTTTGATCTTATGTTTAAACTCAATAACCACTTCTTAAGTCAAGATTGTTTACTTTCTACACCTATTCAAAAGTCAAAACCCATAAAGAAACAATCTGATCCTTCCACAGAGAACAAAATGTACTTTAAGAATGCCAAGGCAAACTTAAAAATTTCTAACAATATTGGACCCATGTGGATATGGGTACCTAAATCTCTGTGATTGTCCTGCAGAATAAGTATGTGCCAATCTGGTATCTAGATTCCGGATGCTCGAGGCACATGACTGGTGACAGAAGCTCACTATCCACATACAAAGAAACACAAGATGGTGGATCTGTGACTTTTGGAGACAACACGAAAGGACAAATAAAAGGCTATGGAGTCATAAGGAAAGAAGATGTTTCTGTATACAAAGTTGCATATGTGGATGGCCTTAAGCACAACCTACTCAGTGTAAGTCAACTTTGTGATACAGGATTCAATGTGTTGTTCAAAAGAACATTTTGCTCTCTACAAAGTGAAGAAATAGGTATGGAACTTCTGCGAGCTGAAAGAAGAGGTGATCTGTATCTAATGAATTTCAGCTCAAAGAACAAGGACAAAGTGTGCCTTGTTGCCTGCAAAAGTGAAGAAGCCTGGTTATGGCATAACAGGTTCTGTCACTTGAATTTTCACACATTGGATAAACTGGTCAAACTTGATCTCGTTAAAGGTTTGCCTAATGTTAAATTCAATAAGGATCATTTATGCTCTGCCTGTGAGATGGGAAAACTCAAAAGAGCTTCCCACAAAGGCAAAACTGATGTGTCTTGCACCAGGCCTCTGTACATGCTTCATGTCGACCTCTGCGGTCCCATTGCCATACAGAGCCTAGGTGGCAAGAAATATATACTTGTCTTAGTTGATGAGTATTCGCGATTCACCTGGGTTGAATTTGTCCGAAAGAAATCAGATGTACCAAACATCTTGATTAGTCTAATGAAAAGAATCCAAGTTCTGTATGAATGCAGGATACTGAAGTTAAGAAGTGACAATGGCACAGAATTTAAAAATTCAGTCATTGAAGCCTATCTGTCCACAGAAGGAATATCACAGAACTTCTCTGCGGCACGCACTCCACAGCAGAACGGAGTAGTCGAAAGAAAGAATCGAACGCTCGTGGAGGCTGCCAGAACTATGCTATCAGCATGTGGATTATCAATGAACTTCTGGGCAGAAGCGATCTCTACTGCATGTTATACACAGAATCGCTCAACCATCGTGAAGAGGCATATCAAAACTCCTTATGAATTACTCAACAAAAGGCGGCCGAACATCAAGTTTTTCCATGTATTTGGATGTAAATGCTTTGTCTTAAATGACAGAGATTCAAGAGGAAAATTCGAAGTAAAGGCTGATGAAGGAAGATTCATTGGATACTCTGCCGTTTCCAAAGCCTACAGAGTATACCTTACGAAATCACGAAAGATTGTAGAAAGCATCAATGTCTCTTTTGATGACTCATTCCAAAAGACTTCTGAGCAAATCAGTTCAGAACTCGGACTCAAAGGGGAATCCTCTGGCATCTCTCAATCAAAAGAAGAACTGAATCTTCTATTCTTAGAGATGTTCCACGATGACAATGATCCCTCTGTTGGAACAATAAGAGTTTCTGCAGAACCATCCTCTGTCGGACAAAATCCTACAGGTATGACTCTCACTGGTCCAAATAATGCTTCATCTTCTTCTGTCAATGCTACAGGTACTGAAGAAACTACAGAAGAAGAAATACAAAGAAAAACGACCATAGAAGCTGCTGAAATACCAACTCCGCAATCCACAGAGGAACCATTCATAGAGGAAATAGAGGACCAAGTCTATACGTCCTCAGAGGAACGAACTCCACCTCGTTTCATGCAAATCATTCCAGTAGGATCAACTACAAAGGCTCGCACAACTACAGAGGCTGCGACAGAAGTAGAACATCCAGAAGCCTCTGCAGAACAAGTTGATGATATCGATGACCATCTTCCACGCACAACAAAGTGGACAAAAAGCCATCCTCAAAGCCAAATAATTGGTGAGCCTTCTGCCAAGGTAAAAACTCGGTCTGCCACTGCTAACTTTTGTTTCTTTACAAACTTTATTAGTGTGATAGAACCAAAGAGGATCTCTGAAGCCCTGGACGACCCAAACTGGGTAGACGCTATGCAAGAAGAGCTTCTGCAGTTTGAGCGAAACAAAGTATGGACTCTAGTACCTCTGCCACGAGGAAAACAAGCCATAGGAACCAAATGGGTCTTTAGAAATAAAAAGGATGAAGATGGAGTGGTCATCAGAAACAAGGCAAGATTAGTGGCAAAGGGTTATAGACAAGAAGAAGGCATAGACTACGATGAAACTTTTGCCCCTGTCGCACGGCTCGAAGCAATAAGAATTTTCTTAGCCTTCGCAGCCCACAGAGGTTTTAAAGTGTATCAGATGGACGTTAAATCAGCCTTTCTCAATGGTGAAATCCAAGAAGAGGTGTACGTTAATCAGCCACCAGGTTTTGAAAGTTCAAAGTATCCACGACATGTGTACTACCTCGACAAGGCTCTGTATGGACTAAAACAGGCCCCAAGAGCATGGTATGAACGACTTTCAACCTTTCTTCTGAACAATGGCTACGAAAGAGGTACAACAGACACTACCCTGTTCTATAAAAATAAGGATAGCGAAATAATGCTTGTACAAATTTATGTGGATGATATAATATTTGGGTCTTCGAATACAGAAGAGTGCAAAAACTTTGAAAAACTCATGCAGAGTGAGTTTGAAATGAGTATGATGGGAGAATTAACATTCTTCCTCGGACTTCAAGTCAAACAATCATCAGAGGGAATCTTTATAAATCAAGCAAAATATGTCTCTGGCATTCTTTCAAAATATAGTCTCTCTGATGCCTCTGAAATGAAAACACCAATGGCCACTGGAAATAAGTTACACTTAGATCCAGATGGCATCTCTGTAGAAAGCACTCTCTACAGAGGCATGATTGGATCTTTATTATATTTAACTGCAAGCAGACCTGACATTATGCACGCCACATGTCTCTGTGCACGTTATCAAGCAAATCCTAAGAAATCGCATTATGATGCTGTGAAGAGGATCTTAAGATACCTAAAGGGGACCAAAAATCTTGGTCTCTGGTATCCACAGAACTCTGGGTTTTGTCTTAAAGCATATACAGATTCAGACTATGGAGGATGCATGCTCGACAGAAAGAGTACCTCTGGGAGTTGTCAATTCCTAGGTGGTAAATTAGTCAGCTGGACGTCAAAGAAACAGAATTGTGTATCAACATCTACTGCAGAAGCTGAATATGTTGCTGCTGCTAGCTGTTGCTCTCAAGTTCTGTGGATGAAAACTCAGCTAAGAGACTACGGGCATATCCTATTCAAAATACCCATCTTCTGTGATTCTAAGAGTGCCATTGCTATCTCTTCCAACCCTGTGCAACATTCTAAAACAAAGCATATCGACATAAGGTACCATTTCTTAAAACATCATGTTGAACACGGTACGATCGAAATGCATTTTGTGCCAACAGAATATCAACTAGCAGACTTATTCACCAAAGCCTTAGACGTAAAGAGATTCAATTTCTTGGTGGGTAAGTTGGGAATGATAAACATGACTTGAAGAGCCTCTGTAAGTATAACTTATCTTCTGTAAATATAAGTAAATACATTGCTTTATATTAATTGCTTTGCTTAATTTTACTTCTGTATGTAAATTCTGAATCTTAGTTCTGGAAACAACAGAGCTTCTGTAGGTCTAATCAGAACCTCTGACAAATCCTACAGAAACTCTGATGAAGTAGACCTATGTACTATGCAAAACTTATCATATTCTGATTCAAGCATAGGTCAAGTGGGAGCAGAAAAGAAAATCTTGATCTAAGAGGTGATTAGGTCAAGGGGGAGCAGAAGAAAACATCTTGATCTAAAGAGGTGATTAGATCAAGGGGGAGCAGAAGAGAAGTGTCGATAAGTCAATATCGACAGAAGCCAGACAATAATTTCCGAGAAGAAAAATTTAAAAGGTATACAGTATAAAATATTCTTGAAAACAGTTATATGGGACATTTATTGCCAAATTCATCCTAATATAACTGAAAATGTGTTTTCAAAAATAAAATTGTCAAAATCATTGTTAGTTTTGAAGTTATGAGAAATTTGGGGTAATAGAGCTTCTGCTGAGCTCAACAGAAGCTCTGCAAAAACAAAGCTCTAATCTCAAATTTAGCTCGCATCTCGAACAAAATCCATGACCACACACAAAACTTTTTCCAAATCAGTTTTCTCGGACACCAACATTCAAAAATGTCCGAAAAACAATTCCTAATGCATATCAAAACTTGGATGATCAAAATGATTAATAAATTCTTAGTTATGAGAAATTTTCTCTCAAAGAGCTTCTGCTGGCCCTGACAGAGCTTCTGCGAAACTCTACAGAGCCCCAAAACCTCTGTGATCGAAAACTCAAACTCCTATTAATCCTCTCCAATGATTGCATAAATGTTTTGGTCAGAGCAGAACTTTCAAAGTCATGATAACAATGAGATATATGAGAAGGATGAAAATCAAAGATTTTGAAAATCACAGAACCTCTATAAAACTACAGAGCCTCTGTAAAATGGGTTTTATGGGCATTCTGTGAAGTAACGGATATCTTTTACTGCGAGTTAACTCTCTGACAAAGAAAAAGCCTCACGCGCCTAGCATTAATGGGCCGCGCACGACGTCCTGTCAACCTCTGACAGTGACCCACGTGTTTCATTTTCATTGGGGCGTACAAAGCACACGTTTACGGAGAGTTGAACCCCGTTCTAAACTCGAGTACGGATTTCAAACAAATATCCATTACCAAATATTTACCCTTTCAAATTCTATCTTTTTACCCATCTATAAAACCAAACCCTAACCCTTCATAAAAACCTTTCAAATTCTTCTTCTTCTCCGGCGAAGCCTTGCAAAAAAAAAACCCTGCAAATACCGTACTCTCAAATACAAATGGCTTCATCTTCTAGAGCTATTTCCCCCACCCAATCTCCGGCGACGTCTCCTGAAACTTCCCCTGCCCATTCTGAACAATCAGAAAACCCTCACACCATCAGAAATATAGAACAGGAAGATTCTGGCGACTCCGCAGAGTTTGTTCCGACCACCAACCTCCAAAACTTCCTTGCTAAAGATCATTTCGAAGCAGTACTCCCCATCAAATCCAATAACTGCTACCTTGTCCCTTCTTCCAGTGCTTTTGGCGAATCCCATGCCATCCTTCTAAACATAATAGAAAACCATTTCCTTTTCCCTCTGCTCTCAAGAACACCAGAGAAAATACCAGTCAGGTATTTGAACCAATTTTGGCAGAGCTGCAGATACGACAAAGATGACTCGCTCATCAAAGGGTACATTTCAAGACCTGATAACTCTGAGCACATGGAACTAAAATTCAACAGAACTATGTTCTCTCTGGAATTCAATCTACCCACAAGGGGTCTTCTTGGACTACAGAAGTATGTAGAACCACCCACAGATGAAGAGCTCTGTGAGTTTGTAGAGATGCTCGGATACAACACCCACCTGAGAAAACGAAACGACTTCCGCAGAGGCAGATTACCACCTCTGTGGAATACCCTATTCTCAATCCTCAACAGGTGCTTAACAGGGAAGATTGGGAGCATCGACCAGAGTTCACACCAGATTCTAGCAATCATGTACGGAGTTTATTATGGTATCCCTCTTGACTACGCAACACTCATGATGCAAGAGATCGTACATACGATTGAAAGGAAGAACAATACAAAGCGAACAAGAGAGAAGGATCCCAAATTTCTACCACCTCTGCAGTTTCAAAGAATATTAGGGGTTCTGTTTGAGCCTCTGTTGTTGATAGAAAATTGGCCAATGGAAGGGCCAAAGGCTAAACAGTTCCCAATGAACAGAAACATCCCAACAGATCACAAAGATGGCTATAGATTCTGTAGGCCAATATCCAAGAGGCTTCTGAGCTACTCCACAAGCAAATCCCTAACCCGTAGATATATACGCCATCACAGAACTCCAGAACCGAGTCCTGTGACACCCCCGCGTTTAGGTGTCCCCATAGGAGAAATAATAATAGAACCCCTCTCACCCACAACAAAGGAGCTAAAATTGGCAAAACACCTGGAAATACAACAGAGCTTCACTGCCAAACGTGAAGAGCTAAAAAGGAAGTCCTCAAAAGCCTCTGCCTCAACCCAGAAGAGAAAATCCAAGAAGAGGAAGACTGCAGAAGGCACCTCTACAGAAGTCGCTGAACCACAACCCTCACCCCCTCATGCCACAGAACTTGGATCTTCTGCACCTCCTCCGAAACCTAAGAAGAAGAAATCAAAGAAACATTCCAAGAAGAAAACTGCAGAAGGCACTTCTATGGATGTTACAGAAAGATCTTCTCCTCCTCCTACCACAGAAGGTGGTTCCTCTGCCCAACCCTCTTCTTCTTCAAAATCAAAGAAGAAAAGAAAGTCAAAATCAACAGAGGAAGGGGCTCCAAAACCAAAGAGGAGAAAGACCAAAAAGAGGTTGAAGACAATTGCAGAAGAAGAACCTGCAGAAGTGCTTGAAACAGAGGAGGCAGAAACTCAAGAAGAACCTAGGGTAGAAGCCACTACAGAAGAGGCTAGGGTAGAAGCGACAACAGAGGAAGGGCCTGAAAGTTTGAGTGCCTTCCTTGATCATCCTGAATTTGCCAACACCCTAAACACCGCCGGATGGACTGCAGAACCACTTGACCATCACACCGTAGAGGATTTCTCTATCTCTGGGGTGGACACACATCTGCAGGCTGAAGATGAAACTCCCAGAGATCATCAGGGTGAGACTCCACACATCTTGCAGAATCCTTTTATTCAGGGATTGGACGTTCATAGAATGAGTCCAAGAAGACCCTCTGCAGTGGTCATTGAAGAAATAGACATGTCAGAAGAAGCGATAAGAGAAAGAAATCAGCATCTGACAGCCGAATGGGAACATCCAGGGGTCACAGAGGTTCTAGAGAGTATGGGAGGAAAAGAAACAAAAGTAGTAAAAGATGCCGCAGAAGAAGAAGGCACACATCAATCACCACCTCCCAGTGCAACCTACATTTCTGACACCGCAGGTCTAGCTGCAGAAGGTGTCATTGAAACAGAGCCGCACAGCTCGAACCTTGCCCAAACTATCCAGCCAGAGGTTACTCTTTCAACCTCTGAGCCCACAATAGCCGGGGAAAACATTTCTAGGGAGTCTCCTCAAAGAGACTCACCTAAAGTTCGTGATCAATCACCCCAGATCACAACAGAACAACCTACAGAGGAATTTGTTTCCTCTGCCACGCACACAATAGGACCCACACTTCTTTCAGAGAGAAGTAGCGAGCACAAAGACGAAGAGACTCTAGACAAGTCTCCTAGTCAACAGAAGGATATTCCGATACCCACCTCTGGAGTGGATTTGGACAATGTTCTTCTCAGAACTTCTGTAGAGTTTGAAACTCTTGTTTCTTCTCAAGGATCAGAAGGTAATCCTTCCACCCTCAACGTACAAACAGGGGTGAAAGAAGGTGTCCAAGGAACATGGACTGACTCTGGAGACACATGTGTTCCTCCAGAGGTTACCACCGGAACACAAGTCACAAGGGATGAGTTCCAAACCCTTGAGACCTCTGTGAACCAAACCCTGAAAGAGTTGCAAAACTCTTTCAAATCTTTTGCAGAGACAACATCACAGGCTTTGATCAATCTGAACACCAAAATGGACAACCTGTCCACAGAGGTGAAAACTGCCCTTCTACAGATGAAGTCTTCTGCCGATGCCGCTACCACTTCTGCCGCAACAACCTCTTCTGCACTCGAGGAATCTGTCAACAAATTCCTTGAACAAATACACACATCTTCAAAAGCAACGGGCATCACTCCTGCATATCTACAGAAGGCCCTGCAACAAGTTCAAGCAGAAGCTATGCGAAATACTGTGCTGATGCAACCCAAAGACTACATGACCAGAGCACAGCTGACAGAGCTTGGGCAGAATGTGATCAACCAAGTTACAGAGGTCATCCTCTCCTTCACCACTGCAAATGCCAACTTCGTCAAATATTTCAGGGCAAGTGTGGGGAGAATGAGATTCAGAACATAAGCAGAATTGGCTACACTACTTGGCCTCTGTGACGATGTATGCGCGAAACTGATCGCTGCTGGAGCTCAAATGCCAAAGAAACCCAAAACTTCCTGCAGAGCAGAGGGTACATCAGACAAGGGTCAGGATGACTCTGATGATGATGACCATCCTGGTCCATCAGATCATCCTGAGGGGGAGAAAACCACAGGAACAGCTGCAAGCAGAGGACTTACAGGTCCACCAATAGCCGCAGAACCTGTGAGTCAAGCACCCCCAGAGCAAACCTAACAACAACAAACTCAGCAGACCACAGAGGAAATACCCACCTCTGTGGAATCATCAACTCCGGAGACTACAGAAAAGACAACAGAGGCTGCAACCTTCCCAGAGGTAATCATCTTAGAAGAAAGCCCAACAAGTCAACCCAGAGTTACAGAAGCACAGAAGACCACAGAGGCAATACCCACCTCTGTGGAGTTCCCTTCTGTATTTGGAGAAGATGCTCAACACCTGACATCTTCTTCAGAAGAAGAACTTCCTTCCCAACCACCAAAACAAACAGAATCACCCAAAACAATCCCGAGGAAAAAGTCGATTGCACATAAACCACCAAAGAAGACAAAAGACTCTGCTTCTGATGTTCTAAGGAAAATGCACACCTTAATGACAAATCGAATGGCACATAGAGCAGAAGAGAGCCACACTCGTACAACAGTACTGAAAATGAGAAGGCAACTCGACATTCCTCAATCCCCAGAGCTCACAGAAGAAGTCACTGAAGAACCTCCAACAGAGGTTACAGAGCCAACAGAACCAGAACAACAAAAGTCCTCTCGAGCACAAGTGTCAGAATCTACAGAGGCACCTCCCATCAGTCCAACAGAACAAGCACCAAAGGCAAAAGACAAGGGAAAGGCAAAGGTTACAGAAGAACCAAAGAAAAGGAAAGCAATGCCCAACCCCACAGAGAAGCTCATGAAAAGTGCCTTCGATGCCTTCCATACCTCGAAACCTGAAGAAGAAGACTGGGCGTATGGATTAAAGCCCATGATAGACATTCCTCTGACAGGAAGAGCTGCAGAAGTAATTCGACAGATGGAAAGCCTTAGAAGACAACCACCACCACATGGTCAATCCCTCGAAGAAATGGAAGAAGAGGTCCACAAATACCTCTACAAAGCACCGTATCAGACTAATCTTCCAATAGACTATGTCTCTGATCCAAGAATCAGACAAGAGTTTGAGAACATCTTCTGCAGAACAAAGCCAAGATCCAGAGCAGAAGTCTTCTCAAACAACAAAATCAAGAAAGTAATCTTCTGTAGGTTCTCCGTCACAAGAACCTATCCAAAGGTCAGGTACAACCTTTACAGAGTCAAGAGGGATAACAATTCAGAGGTCACCTTCGCAAATGCTGACATAAGAAATCTGAATCCCTATGATCTACCTGAGCTTCTGCAATGGACGAAGGAAAACTACAACACAGAGCCAAACGTCAGAGCATATCAAGTGTTCAGAAAGGCAATGAGGGAAAAGCTTATGATCTACAGCGTGTCAGACTTTCAGCTTGGAATAGATCTCGGCGTCAAACATTTGAACCTTCGTCTACCAGAAGATCGCTGCCCACCTGATGCTGTGCCAAACTCTATCATTACAGAACCAAGGATCGGGTTAGTGTATCTAAACTCTAAAGGCGAAGCCAAACTATTCTTACCTCTGGAATGTCAGAAGTACTCTACAAAAACCCTGAACAAATTCAGAGCAACCCTGATGGAATACAGAGATACAGAGATGATGAAGAGGGACACAGCAGATGCCTTCATCGCAGAGATTGATGCTACAATACGCTTGAGAGAGCTCTGCATCAGTTTCTACAGAGAGATCAGAGAAGTCGGCAATGACAACAGAAGCTACAATGATTTCCCAGATGCCAAGATCTGATCCTCAAAACAAAAATCTCTGTAAACCTTACTAGTGTATCTTTCAAATGTACTCAAATGTAAAATGCCTTTGGCACTTCTTTGAATGAAAGAACATTCGAGGTATTGTTTAACCTCTGCAGTTTAAATACTTAGCCTAAAATACTTAAGTGTCAAATTTTTATTTTTCACTACTTAGGGGGGGATTGTTAGCTTCAATCTTCCTAATCATAGAAATACTTAGAAGTAGTGAAAAATAGACTAAGTATAGAAAATCCTCTCACAGAGGCTCTGCCACTTCTTCCAGAAGATCAAGTCCGGAAAGCTACAGAACCTACAAAGGTAATCACAGAACCTCTGTAGTACTCACAGAAGATCAACTCGGAAACAAGTGAAGACTGCTCTACAGAAGATCAGACCATAGAACCTCTGTAATGCCTTACAGAGCCTCTGTGGTCTGCTAGGAAGACTTGGAAGATATTTCATATCTTTCCACTGTTTGAGGATCCTCTCATCAACTTGCATGGAAGCGTGCCCAGTCAAACTTAAACACGTGTCAAGCTCTGAGTGGACTCAATAGGGCATGGTACAACATAGACGTCTGCGCCATTTAATGCAAATACAACTAGTACATCTGCTCCATTAAATGCGTATGGCACGAACAACTATTCATGCCATCCGGTCTACTGTTCACTCCATCCACTCCACTATTCATGCCGTAAAAGGAACAGTGACCTGCAACCTAATCTTCTAAGAGTAGTATAAAAGGAAGCCTCATGTTGAGATCTTCCTTCAACGAAAAACACAACACAATAACAATATACAAGGAATCACTAATACTCAAAAGCCTTATAGTCAAATATCTGAGTGTTATATCCTCACACACACCAACAGTTCTTAATCTGTTCTTGGTGTTCTTATTATGTATTGAATAAACAGTAACTGTTCAAGAAATCCTTTCATTCTTTACTGTTTTCTTTATATGTGTGCGTTCTAATATCTATCAAACATATTTGTTAGTTTAATACGCTTCCGCATCAAACTCTAAACTCAACTAATAGACTTTTAATCTTGATTAAGTGAATCTGGGTTCCAACAGAAGCTGTAACTTTTCTACTAAAAACTAGGGGTGAGCATCGGTCGGGTCGGGTCGGGCCGAAAACCCCCCATCCCGATCGGGTTTTGGGTGGACAAAACAGGCCCCGAAACCCTTCCTAAGTAAAGTTCGAGTTTCGGACTTTGGGTCTAATCGGTTTTCGGGTTCATCGGGTTTCGGACTTAGATCTAAGCATAAAGTTCTGTTTGTTGAAAAATCCGTATAAAATCACTCACTCATTGGTCTGATTGAGGTGTATAATATATCGATGGAAAGCTCTCTGGGTCTAGAACAACTTTCTAGTTTACAACGAGATCTAATTGCGACTTTAAGGGGCTCGAAATAATGTATTTCCAAAACTGGTCATGTTAAAACGGGTTTTGCACACTGTTTTTGTAAAATTCATATAAAATTGGCCATTGATCCAAAAAATATGCATTTTAGACGATTAGATTCCTAAGAAATAGTAGTACGTTTTTAATTTAGATGTCAAATCTTAATTTGTTCTCTAAGTATGAGTAAATCGTCAAAACGCTTGTAGGACGGAAGCTGTAACTTTTCTACTAAAAACTAGGGGTGAGCATCGGTCGGGTCGGGTCGGGCCGAAAAACCCCCATCCCGATCGGGTTTTGGTGGACAAAACAGGCCCCGAAACCCTTCCTAAGTAAAGTTCGAGTTTCGGACTTTGGGTCTAATCGATTTTCGGGTTCATCGGCTCGGGTTCATCGGGTTTCGGACTTAGATCTAAGCATAAAGTTCTGTTTGTTGAAAAATCCGTATAAAATCACTCACTCATTGGTCTGATTGAGGTGTATAATATATCGATGGAAAGCTCTCTGTGTCTAGAACAACTTTCTAGTTTACAACGAGATCTAATTGCGACTTTAAGGGGCTCGAAATAATGTTTTTCCAAAACTGGTCATGTTAAAACGGGTTTTGCGCACTGTTTTTGTAAAATTCATATAAAATTGGTCATTGATCCAAAAAATATGCATTTTAGACGATTAGATTCCTAAGAAATAGTAGTACGTTTTTAATTTAGATGTCAAATCTTAATTTGTTCTCTAAGTATGAGTAAATCGTCAAAACGCTTGTAGGACGGAAGCTGTAACTTTTCTACTAAAAACTAGGGGTGAGCATCAGTCGGGTCGGGTCGCGCCGAAAAACCCCCACCCCGATCGGGTTTTGGGTGGACAAAACAGGACCCGAAACCCTTCCTAAGTAAAGTTCGAGTTTCGGACTTTGGGTCTAATCGGTTTTCGGGTTCATCGGGTTTCGGACTTAGATCTAAGCATAAAGTTCTGTTTGTTGAAAAATCCGTATAAAATCACTCACTCATTGGTCTGATTGAGGTGTATAATATATCGATGGAAAGGTCTCTGTTTCTAGAACAACTTTCTAGTTTACAACGAGATATAATTGCGAATTTAAGGGGCTCGAAATAATGTATTTCCACAACTGGTCATGTTAAAACGGGTTTTGCGCACTGTTTTTGTAAAATTCATATAAAATTGGTCATTGATCCAAAAAAATATGCATTTTAGACGATTAGATTCCTAAGAAATAGTAGTACGTTTTTAATTTAGATGTCAAATCTTAATTTGTTCTCTAAGTATGAGTAAATCGTCAAAACGCTTGTAGGACGGAAGCTGTAACTTTTCTACTAAAAACTAGGGGTGAGCATCGGTCGGGTCGGGCCGAAAAACCCCCATCCCGATCGGGTTTTGGGGGAACAAAACAGGCCCCGAAACCCTTCCTAAGTAAAGTTCGAGTTTCGGACTTTCGGTCTAATCGGTTTTCGGGTTCATCGGGTCGGGTTCATCGGGTTTCGGACTTAGATCTAAGCTTAAAGTTCAGTTTGTTGAAAAATCCGTATAAAATCACTCCCTTATTGGTCTGATTGAGGTGTATAATATATCGATGGAAAGCTCTCTGTGTCTAGAACAACTTTCTAGTTTACAACGAGATCTAATTGCGACTTTAAGGGGCTCGAAATAATGTATTTCCAAAACTGGTCATGTTAAAACGGGTTTTGCGCACTGTTTTTGTAAAATTCATATAAAATTGGTCATTGATCCAAAAAATATGCATTTTAGACGATTAGATTCCTAAGAAATAGTAGTACGTTTTTAATTTAGATGTCAAATCTTAATTTGTTCTCTAAGTATGAGTAAATCGTCATAACGCTTGTAGGACGGAAGCTGTAACTTTTCTACTAAAAACTAGGGGTGAGCATCGGTCGGGTCGGGTCGGGACGAAAAACCCCCATCCCGATCCGGTTTTGGGTGGACAAAACAGGCCCCGAAACCCTTCCTAAGTAAAGTTCGAGTTTCGGACTTTGGGTCTAATCGGTTTTCGGGTTCATCGAGTTGGGTTCATCGGGTTTCGGACTTAGATCTAAGCATAAAGTTCTGTTTGTTGAAAAATCCGTATAAAATCACTCACTCATTGGTCTGATTGAGGTGTATAATATATCGATGGAAAGCTCTCTGTGTCTAGAACAACTTTCTAGTTTACAACGAGATCTAATTGCGACTTTAAGGGGCTCGAAATAATGTATTTCCAAAACTGGTCATGTTAAAACGGGTTTTGCGCACTGTTTTTGTAAAATTCATATAAAATTGGTCATTGATCCAAAAAATATGCATTTTAGACGATTAGATTCCTAAGAAATAGTAGTACGTTTTTAATTTAGATGTCAAATCTTAATTTGTTCTCTAAGTATGAGTAAATCGTCAAAACGCTTGTAGGACGGAAGCTGTAACTTTTCTACTAAAAACTAGGGGTGAGCATCGGTCGGGTCGGGTCGGGCCGAAAAACCCCCATCCCGATCGGGTTTTGGGTGGACAAACCAGGCCCCGAAACCCTTCATAAGTAAAGTTCGAGTTTCGGACTTTGGGTCTAATCGGTTTTCGGGTTCATCGGGTCGGGTTCATCGGGTTTCGGACTTAGATCTAAGCATAAAGTTCTGTTTGTTGAAAAATCCGTATAAAATCACTCACTCATTGGTCTGATTGAGGTGTATAATATATCGATGGAAAGCTCTATGTGTCTAGAACAACTTTCTAGTTTACAACGAGATATAATTGCGACTTTAAGGGGCTCGAAATAATGTATTTCCAAAACTGGTCATGTTAAAACGGGTTTAGCGCACTGTTTTTGTAAAATTCATATAAAATTGGTCATTAATCCAAAAAATATGCATTTTAGAAGATTAGATTCCTAAGAAATAGTAGTACGTTTTTAATTTAGATGTCAAATCTTAATTTGTTCTCTAAGTATGAGTAAATCGTCAAAACGCTTGTAGGACGGAAGCTGTAACTTTTCTACTAAAAACTAGGGGTGAGCATCGGTCGGGTCGGGTCGGGCCGAAAAACCCCCGTCCCGATCGGGTTTTGGGTGGACAAAACAGGCCCCGAAACCCTTCCTAAGTAAAGTTCGAGTTTCGGACTTTGGGTCTAATCGGTTTTCGGGTTCATCGGGTCGGGTTCATCGGGTTTCGGACTTAGATCTAAGCATAAAGTTCTGTTTGTTGAAAAATCCGTATAAAATCACTCACTCATTGGTCTGATTGAGGTGTATAATATATCGATGGAAAGCTCTCTGTGTCTAGAACAACTTTCTAGTTTACAACGAGATCTAATTGCGACTTTAAGGGGCTCGAAATAATGTATTTCCAAAACAGGTCATGTTAAAACGGGTTTTGCGCACTGTTTTTGTAAAATTCATATAAAATTGGTCATTGATCCAAAAAATATGCATTTTAAACGATTAGATTCCTAAGAAATAGTAGTACGTTTTTAATTTAGATGTCAAATCTTAATTTGTTCTCTAAGTATGAGTAAATCGTCAAAACGCTTGTAGGACGGAAGCTGTAACTTTTCTACTAAAAACTAGGGGTGAGCATCGGTCGGGCCGAAAAACCCCCATCCCGATCGGGTTTTGGGTGGACAAAACAGGCCCCGAAACCCTTCCTAAGTAAAGTTCGAGTTTCGGACTTTGGGTCTAATCGGTTTTCGGGTTCATCGGGTCGGGTTCATCGGGTTTCGGACTTAGATATAAGCATAAAGTTCTTTTGTTGAAAAATCTGTAAAAAATCACTCACTCATTGGTCTTATTGAGGTGTATAATATATCGATGGAAAGCTCTCTGTGTCTAGAACAACTTTCTAGTTTACAACGAGATCTAATTGCGACTTTAAGGGGCTCGAAATAATGTATTTCCAAAACTGGTCATGTTAAAACGGGTTTTGCGCACTGTTTTTGTAAAATTCATATAAAATTGGTCATTGATCCAAAAAATATGCATTTTAGAAGATTAGATTCCTAAGAAATAGTAGTACGTTTTTAATTTAGATGTCAAATCTTAATTTGTTCTCTAAGTATGAGTAAATCGTCAAAACAATTGTAGGACGAAAGCTGTAACTTTTCTACTAAAAACTAGGGGTGAGCATCGGTCGGGTCGGGTCGGGCCGAAAAACCCCCATCCCGATCGGGTTTTGGGTGGACAAAACAGGCCCCGAAACCCTTCCTAAGTAAAGTTCGAGTTTCGGACTTTGGGTCTAATCGGTTTTCGGGTTCATCGGGTCGGGTTCATCGGGTTTCGGACTTAGATCTAAGCATAAAGTTCTGTTTGTTGAAAAATCCGTATAAAATCACTCACTCATTGGTCTGATTGAGGTGTATAATATATCGATGGAAAGCTCTCTGTGTCTAGAACAACTTTCTAGTTTACAACGAGATCTAATTGCGACTTTAAGGGGCTCGAAATAATGTATTTCCAAAACTGGTCATGTTAAAACGGGTTTTGCGCACTGTTTTTGTAAAATTCATATAAAATTGGTCATTGATCCAAAAAATATGCATTTTAAACGATTAGATTCCTAAGAAATAGTAGTACGTTTTTAATTTAGATGTCAAATCTTAATTTGTTCTCTAAGTATGAGTAAATCGTCAAAACGCTTGTAGGACGGAAGCTGTAACTTTTCTACTAAAAACTAGGGGTGAGCATCGGTCGGGCCGAAAAACCCCCATCCCGATCGGGTTTTGGGTGGACAAAACAGGCCCCGAAACCCTTCCTAAGTAAAGTTCGAGTTTCGGACTTTGGGTCTAATCGGTTTTCGGGTTCATCGGGTCGGGTTCATCGGGTTTCGGACTTAGATATAAGCATAAAGTTCTTTTGTTGAAAAATCTGTATAAAATCACTCACTCATTGGTCTTATTGAGGTGTATAATATATCGATGGAAAGCTCTCTGTGTCTAGAACAACTTTCTAGTTTACAACGAGATCTAATTGCGACTTTAAGGGGCTCGAAATAATGTATTTCCAAAACTGGTCATGTTAAAACGGGTTTTGCGCACTGTTTTTGTAAAATTCATATAAAATTGGTCATTGATCCAAAAAATATGCATTTTAGACGATTAGATTCCTAAGAAATAGTAGTACGTTTTTAATTTAGATGTCAAATCTTAATTTGTTCTCTAAGTATGAGTAAATCGTCAAAACGCTTGTAGGACGGAAGCTGTAACTTTTCTACTAAAAACTAGGGGTGAGCATCGGTCGGGTCGGGTCGGGCCGAAAAACCCCCATCCCGATCGGGTTTTGGGTGTACAAAACAGGCCCCGAAACCCTTCCTAAGTAAAGTTTGAGTTTTGGACTTTGGGTCTAATCGGTTTTCGGGTTCATCGGGTCGGGTTCATCGGGTTTCGGACTTAGATCTAAGCATAAAGTTCTGTTTGTTGAAAAATCCGTTTAAAATCACTCACTCATTGGTCTGATTGAGGTGTATAATATATCGATGGAAATCTCTCTGTGTCTAGAACAACTTTCTAGTTTACAACGAGATCTAATTGCGACTTTAAGGGGCTCGAAATAATGTATTTCCAAAACTGGTCATGTTAAAACGGGTTTTGCGCACTGTTTTTGTAAAATTCATATAAAATTGGTCATTGATCCAAAAAATATGCATTTTAGACGATTAGATTCCTAAGAAATAGTAGTACGTTTTTAATTTAGATGTCAAATCTTAATTTGTTCTCTAAGTATGAGTAAATCGTCAAAACGCTTGTAGGACGGAAGCTGTAACTTTTCTACTAAAAACTAGGGGTGAGCATCGGTCGGGTCGGGTCGGGCCGAAAAACCCCCATCCCGATCGGGTTTTGGGTGGACAAAACAGGCCCCGAAACCCTTCCTAAGTAAAGTTCGAGTTTTGGACTTTGGGTCTAATCGGTTTTCGGGTTCATCGGGTCGGGTTCATCGGGTTTCGGACTTAGATCTAAGCATAAAGTTCTGTTTGTTGAAAAATCCGTATAAAATCACTCACTCATTGGTCTGATTTAGGTGTATAATATATCGATGGAAATCTCTCTGTGTCTAGAACAACTTTCTAGTTTACAACGAGATCTAATTGCGACTTTAAGGGGCTCGAAATAATGTATTTCCAAAACTGGTCATGTTAAAACGGGTTTTGCGCACTGTTTTTGTAAAATTCATATAAAATTGGTCATTGATCCAAAAAATATGCATTTTAGACGATTAGATTCCTAAGAAATAGTAGTACGTTTTTAATTTAGATGTCAAATCTTAATTTGTTCTCTAAGTATGAGTAAATCGTCAAAACGCTTGTAGGACGGAAGCTGTAACTTTTCTACTAAAAACTAGGGGTGAGCATCGGTCGGGTCGGGCCGAAAAACCCCCATCCCGATCGGGTTTTGGGGGAACAAAACAGGCCCCGAAACCCTTCCTAAGTAAAGTTCGAGTTTCGGACTTTGGGTCTAATCGGTTTTCGGGTTCATCGGGTTTCGGACTTAGATCTAAGCATAAAGTTCTGTTTGTTAAAAAATCCGTATAAAATCACTCCCTTATTGGTCTGATTGAGGTGTATAATATATCGATGGAAAGCTCTCTGTGTCTAGAACAACTTTCTAGTTTACAACGAGATCTAATTGCGACTTTAAGGGGCTCGAAATAATGTATTTCCAAAACTGGTCATGTTAAAACGGGTTTTGCGCACTGTTTTTGTAAAATTCATATAAAATTGGTCATTGATCCAAAAAATATGCATTTTAGACGATTAGATTCCTAAGAAATAGTAGTACGTTTTTAATTTAGATGTCAAATCTTAATTTGTTCTCTAAGTATGAGTAAATCGTCAAAACGCTTGTAGGACGGAAGCTGTAACTTTTCTACTAAAAACTAGGGGTGAGCATCGGTCGGGTCGGGTCGGGCCGAAAAACCCCCATCCCGATCGGGTTTTGGGTGGACAAAACAGGCCCCGAAACCCTTCCTAAGTAAAGTTCGAGTTTTGGACTTTGGGTCTAATCGGTTTTCGGGTTCATCGGGTCGGGTTCATCGGGTTTCGGACTTAGATCTAAGCATAAAGTTCTGTTTGTTGAAAAATCCGTATAAAATCACTCACTCATTGGTCTGATTTAGGTGTATAATATATCGATGGAAATCTCTCTGTGTCTAGAACAACTTTCTAGTTTACAACGAGATCTAATTGCGACTTTAAGGGGCTCGAAATAATGTATTTCCAAAACTGGTCATGTTAAAACGGGTTTTGCGCACTGTTTTTGTAAAATTCATATAAAATTGGTCATTGATCCAAAAAATATGCATTTTAGACGATTAGATTCCTAAGAAATAGTAGTACGTTTTTAATTTAGATGTCAAATCTTAATTTGTTCTCTAAGTATGAGTAAATCGTCAAAACGCTTGTAGGACGGAAGCTGTAACTTTTCTACTAAAAACTAGGGGTGAGCATCGGTCGGGTCGGGTCGGGCCGAAAAACCCCCATCCCGATCGGGTTTTGGGGGAACAAAACAGGCCCCGAAACCCTTCCTAAGTAAAGTTCGAGTTTCGGACTTTGGGTCTAATCGGTTTTCGGGTTCATCGGGTTTCGGACTTAGATCTAAGCATAAAGTTCTGTTTGTTGAAAAATCCGTATAAAATCACTCCTTTATTGGTCTGATTGAGGTGTATAATATATCGATGGAAAGCTCTCTGTGTCTAGAACAACTTTCTAGTTTACAACGAGATCTAATTGCGACTTTAAGGGGCTCGAAATAATGTATTTCCAAAACTGGTCATGTTAAAACGGGTTTTGCGCACTGTTTTTGTAAAATTCATATAAAATTGGTCATTGATCCAAAAAATATGCATTTTAGACGATTAGATTCCTAAGAAATAGTAGTACGTTTTTAATTTAGATGTCAAATCTTAATTTGTTCTCTAAGTATGAGTAAATCGTCAAAACGCTTGTAGGACGGAAGCTGTAACTTTTCTACTAAAAACTAGGGGTGAGCATCGGTCGGGTCGGGTCGGGCCGAAAAACCCCCATCCCGATCGGGTTTTGGGTGGACAAACCAGGCCCCGAAACCCTTCCTAAGTAAAGTTCGAGTTTCGGACTTTGGGTCTAATCGGTTTTCGGGTTCATCGGGTCGGGTTCAACGGGTTTCGGACTTAGATCTAAGCATAAAGTTCTGTTTGTTGAAAAATCCGTATAAAATCACTCACTCATTGGTCTGATTGAGGTGTATAATATATCGATGGAAAGCTCTCTGTGTCTAGAACAACTTTCTAGTTTACAACGAGATATAATTGCGACTTTAAGGGGCTCGAAATAATGTATTTCCAAAACTGGTCATGTTAAAACGGGTTTAGCGCACTGTTTTTGTAAAATTCATATAAAATTGGTCATTAATCCAAAAAATATGCATTTTAGAAGATTAGATTCCTAAGAAATAGTAGTACGTTTTTAATTTAGATGTCAAATCTTAATTTGTTATCTAAGTATGAGTAAATCGTCAAAACGCTTGTAGGACGGAAGCTGTAACTTTTCTACTAAAAACTAGGGGTGAGCATCTGTCGGGTCGGGTCGGGCCGAAAAACCCCCGTCCCGATCGGGTTTTGGGTGGACAAAACAGGCCCCGAAACCCTTCCTACGTAAAGTTCGAGTTTCGGACTTTGGGTCTAATCGGGTCGGGTTCATCAGGTTTCGGACTTAGATCTAAGCATAAAGTTCTGTTTGTTGAAAAATCCGTATAAAATCACTCACTCATTGGTCTGATTGAGGTGTATAATATATCGATGGAAAGCTCTCTGTGTCTAGAACAACTTTCTAGTTTACAACGAGATCTAATTGCGACTTTAAGGGGCTCGAAATAATGTATTTCCAAAACTGGTCATGTTAAAACGGGTTTTGCGCACTGTTTTTGTAAAATTCATATAAAATTGGTCATTGATCCAAAAAATATGCATTTTAGACGATTAGATTCCTAAGAAATAGTAGTACGTTTTTAATTAAGATGTCAAATCTTAATTTGTTCTCTAAGTATGAGTAAATCGTCAAAACGCTTGTAGGACGGAAGCTGTAACTTTTCTACTAAAAACTAGGGGTGAGCATCGGTCGGGCCGAAAAACCCCCATCCCGATCGGGTTTTGGGTGGACAAAAAAGGCCCCGAAACCCTTCCTAAGTAAAGTTCGAGTTTCGGACTTTGGGTCTAATCGGTTTTCGGGTTCATCGGGTCGGGTTCATCGGGTTTCGGACTTAGATATAAGCATAAAGTTCTGTTTGTTGAAAAATCCGTATAAAATCACTCACTCATTGGTCTTATTGAGGTGTATAATATATCGATGGAAAGCTCTCTGTGTCTAGAACAACTTTCTAGTTTACAACGAGATCTAATTGCGACTTTAAGGGGCTCGAAATAATGTATTTCCAAAACTGGTCATGTTAAAACGGGTTTTGCGCACTGTTTTTGTAAAATTCATATAAAATTGGTCATTGATCCAAAAAAATATGCATTTTAGACGATTAGATTCCTAAGAAATAGTAGTACGTTTTTAATTTAGATGTCAAATCTTAATTTGTTCTCTAAGTATGAGTAAATCGTCAAAACGCTTGTAGGACGGAAGCTGTAACTTTTCTACTAAAAACTAGGGGTGAGCATCGGTCGGGTCGGGTCGGGCCGAAAAACCCCCATCCCGATCGGGTTTTGGGTGGACAAAACAGGCCCCGAAACCCTTCCTAAGTAAAGTTCGAGTTTTGGACTTTGGGTCTAATCGGTTTTCGGGTTCATCGGGTCGGGTTCATCGGGTTTCGGACTTAGATCTAAGCATAAAGTTCTGTTTGTTGAAAAATCCGTATAAAATCACTCACTCATTGGTCTGATTGAGGTGTATAATATATCGATGGAAATCTCTCTGTGTCTAGAAAAACTTTCTTGTTTACAACGAGATCTAATTGCGACTTTAAGGGGCTCGAAATAATGTATTTCCAAAACTGGTCATGTTAAAACGGGTTTTGCGCACTGTTTTTGTAAAATTCATATACAATTGGTCATTGATCCAAAAAATATGCATTTTAGACGATTAGATTCCTAAGAAATAGTAGTACGTTTTTAATTTAGATGTCAAATCTTAATTTGTTCTCTAAGTATGAGTAAATCGTCAAAACGCTTGTAGGACGGAAGCTGTTACTTTTCTACTAAAAACTAGGGGTGAGCATCTGTCGGTTCGGGTCGGGCCGAAAAACCCCCATCCCTATCGGGTTTTGGGTGGACAAAACTGGCCCCGAAACCCTTCCTAAGTAAAGTTCGAGTTTCGGACTTTGGGTCTAATCGGTTTTCGGGTTCATCGGGTCGGGTTCATCGGGTTTCGGACTTAGATCTAAGCATAAAGTTCCGTTTGTTGAAAAATCCGTATAAAATCACTCACTCATTGGTCTGATTGAGGTGTATAATATATCGATGGAAAGCTCTATGTGTCTAGAACAACTTTCTAGTTTACAACGAGATCTAATTGCGACTTTAAGGGGCTCGAAATAATGTATTTCCAAAACTGGTCATGTTAAAACGGGTTTTGCGCACTGTTTTTGTAAAATTCATATAAAATTGGTCATTGATCCAAAAAATATGCATTTTAGACGATTAGATTCCTAAGAAATAGTAGTACGTTTTTAATTTAGATGTCAAATCTTAATTTGTTCTCTAAGTATGAGTAAATCGTCAAAACGCTTGTAGGACGGAAGCTGTAACTTTTCAACTAAAAACTAGGGGTGAGCATCGGTCGGGCCGAAAAACCCCCATCCCGATCGGGTTTTGGGTGGACAAAACAGGCCCCGAAACCCTTCCTAAGTAAAGTTCGAGTTTCGGACTTTGGGTCTAATCGGTTTTCGGGTTCATCGGGTCGGGTTCATCGGGTTTCGGACTTAGATCTAAGCATAAAGTTCTGTTTGTTGAAAAATCCGTATAAAATCACTCACTCATTGGTCTTATTGAGGTGTATAATATATCGATGGAAAGCTCTCTGTGTCTAGAACAACTTTCTAGTTTACAACGAGATCTAATTGCGACTTTAAGGGGCTCGAAATAATGTATTTCCAAAACTGGTCATGTTAAAACGGGTTTTGCGCACTGTTTTTGTAAAATTCATATAAAATTGGTCATTGATCCAAAAAATATGCATTTTAGACGATTAGATTCCTAAGAAATAGTAGTACGTTTTTAATTTAGATGTCAAATCTTAATTTATTCTCTAAGTATGAGTAAATCGTCAAAACGCT
>CM066312.1:646675-671675 GCA_033807775.1 Saussurea involucrata | reverse complement strand
AAGAGTAGTATAAAAGGAAGTCTCATGTTAAGATATTCCTTCAACAATCTTAAACACTTTAACGATTAACTAATAGTCTCAAGCTTTATATCGTCAAATATATCTGAGTATTACATTCACACACACACCAAACAGTGGTTAATCTGTTCTTGGTGTTCTTATCATATATTGAACAACAGTAACGTTTCAAGAGATCCTTTCATTCTTTACTGTTTTCTTTATAAGTGTGCGTTCAAATATCTATCAAACATATCTGTTAGTTTAATACGCTTCCGCATCAAACTCTAAACTCAACTAATAGACTATTAATCTTGTTTAAGTGTATCTGGGTTCCAACAATTGGTATCAGAGCCTTCCTTGATTTTTTAATATCAAGTGATCCTCTTTTCAAGATTCGTGATAGATATTATTCTGTTCTAAACCTATTCATCTTCAGGTTAAAACATCTTTTCATTCTGGGAACTATTCAAACCCAGAAAAGCTTCCAGTTCATCAAAATCATACTCTTTAGTCATACTATCCTTTTTTGAACCTTTAAAATGACAAATACAAATAATTTCTTTACTACTGGTTCTCTTACTAAACCTCCTACTCTCCTTCGCGATGAGTATCCTCAGTGGAAAATAAGAATGGTCCATTTTTTCGAGGGTACTGAAAAATGTCTAGTACAATATCTTTACAATCCTCCTCCTATTCCCATGATAGTAGTACCTCGTGTACCTGCTACTGCTGAATCTCCTGAAATACCTGAACATCAAAAACCGAAGCCAAAAGGAGAGTGGTCAACAGAAGATAAAGCAGAAGATGAAGTTGCTCAGAAAACCAAAAGAACATTGATCATGGCAATACCCAACGAACTCTTTCAATCCTTGGATGCATGTGAAACAACGCATGATCTTTGGAAAGAACTGGAAAGACAGTTGGAAGGAGGTGCTAAAACTCAGAAAAACCGAAGAGCACAGTACATCAATGAATATCATGCATTCAGAGCCTCTGCAACAGAATCTCTGCAAACAACATACGACAGATTCAACTCTCTAATCAACAAATGCAGAAAATCAGGCATTCACAGAACCTCTGAAGAAAACAATGTCATGTTTTTAAAGAGCCTAAATGATGAATGGCTCCAACTGTCTATGTCCCTACAAACAAATCAGGATCTAGACACCTGGACACTCTCTGATCTTTACGGAACATTAGCCGCACAAGAACCGCAAATAGCACAGGCTAAAACACTAACCATTGCACCATACGCATTGGTTAGTAAATCTACAGAGAGACCTGCAGAAAGAAAGGAGAGAGCCACAGAGGAGAAGAAGAAGGAGAAGAAGAAGATGGTGATAGTTGACAGTGAAGAAGAAGAACAGGTAGAAGAGGAAATAACTCTTGCGTCACTAGCTAAATCATTAGCTCTATTGACAAAAAAGTTCAGAGGAAACAGAAGGGGTTCAGATAGTGATAGATATGGCAGAGACAACCAAAATGACAGAAGAGATGACAGAAGAGGAGCATAATCAAGTGGCCGACAGAGGTCAAGCGATAGAAGTTACAGAGGGAATGACCGACAGAGGTCAGATGACTCGGTAAGCCACACGCAACAAGAATGCTACAAGTGCGGCAAACCTTGTCATTATGCAAACGAATGTAGAACAGAGAAAGGTGGAGACCTACAGAAGTCAAATGATCGAACTGGAAGGGTGTTTCAACTGCGGAAAGACAGGCCATTTTGCGAATGAATGCAGAAGCAGATCGAACCGCCCACAGAGGGACTCAGCTTTTTACAAAAAGAAGGCTGAGTATTATGCTCAAAAATCCCTAATGGCAAAAGAGCATTCTGAGGAGAACACAGAAGACTTCCAGTCGGACTCTATTCTGACGATGAACACACCGCCAATGCCCTATTCTGTGGCATGGCAGAAGTCGACTCCTGCACTGATTCTGAGGTATCCACTTCAAACTCTACCTCTTGTATTACCTCTGTAGATGATAATATACTTAGACTTAACATTGAATTAACTGAACTGAAAGAGATAAATCAAAGCGTTCAAAAATGACTCACTTTTAATGAGAGAGAAGTACGGCTTCTCACTCAAGAAAAACAAAGATTTTTGAGGAAAAAGAAAGAATAGAAAAGAATTGGGACAAAACTCTAGATCCTTTGAAAAAACAAATTTCTGAATTATCCCAAGCTTTAAAAGACAAAATAAAAGAACTTTCAGTTTCAAGGAGCGAAACTACTGACATAAGAGCTCTTAAAGAATAATTTCAAAGAGAAAGAGAGGTATTATGGCAAGATCTACTCAGAAGGGAAGTTTTGCTTAAAAACTATAAAGATGCACATAAAGTTTATGAAAAGGTAAACTCACAAATAGGGAGACGAGGTATAGGGTATGATGATATCACCCTAGGTGTTGAAGGAAAAAGAAATAAACCTCTGTCTTCTCTGTTTTTGTGATAGGAAAAACCAACAAACCAGATTTTCCAAACCTAATTTCTGTAAGCAAAAGGGCAAAAATCTCTGTAGAACCTTACTTGAAGAAACATAAGAAGATGATTAACGTGTGGTTTGAAAACACAGACTCATCATCTTCAACCTCTGTCAATAGAGGTATCAAACCAAAGAAATATCTGAAAACTCAAGATCAGATTGGTATCTTCAAGTTTGGTAAACCAGAGACCCAAACACAAGTTGCTTTTGTCTGTTTGATAAATGTTGAAAAGAAGTTATCGGCAGAAGCTCCTGAGTTTAAACCCATTTTTTCAGAAGAGAATTGCAAAGAATCAATTGAAAAAGAAATTTTGGAAATATGGAAATTAAGCATTTTAGAAAAATTCTGTACATCTTCTATAGATAAACTTCTCGCTGAAGAGATCTCATCAGAAACCTCTGCCATCTATGAAAATTATTCTACAGAGGTAGAAAGCTCGTATGATACAGGTTCGGAAAATTCAGCCTCTATCGAAAGAAATGACTCAACCTCTGTATACGAGGATGATTCATCTTCTGACAATACAGAGACAGATATTACATCTGAGATAACTCTCTATGACACGGAGGATGTTAAATACTCCTCTGAAGTTCCTCACAGAACTATTTCTCCAAAAGAGAAAATCACAGAGATTCCTATCTGCCCAGATTTTCTGAACTTGAATCTACAAGTCAAAACCTCTGCTGAGCTTAAAATGTTGCAGAAGACCTCTATAGATCCTATAAGTTCTAGATTTTCAAAACCTAAGGTTAATAAATCTTTTTCTTCTGTGACAGTGATGAAGGAAGTTCACCACAGAAGCAACCCACAGAAGGCAGGACCTAAAAAGAGCTTTTGCAAACAACATTCGAGTACTCATAGATCTTCTAGTAATAGGAAATCTACTGTTAAGAAAGAATGTAATGCCTCTGTGGCTCAGTTCAAAAATTTCAATGAAAAGTTCAAGCAAATTACATCTCATATTAAATACTGTCATTGCTTTGATCTTATGTTTAAACTCAATAATCACTTCTTAAGTCAAGATTGTTTGCTTTCTACGCACATTCAAAAGTCAAATCCCATGAAGAAACAATCTGATCCTTCCACAGAGAACAAAATGTATTTGAAGAATGCCAAGGCAAACTTAAAAAATTCTAACAATATTGGACCCATGTGGATATAGGTACCTAAATCACTGTGATTGTCCTGCAGAAGAAGTATGTGCCAACCTGGTATCTAGACTCCGGATGCTCGAGGCACATGACTGGCAACAGAAGATTACTATCCACATACAAAGAAACACAAGAAGGTGGATCTGTAACTTTTGGTGACAACAAAAAGGGACACATAAAAGGCTATGGAGTCATAGTAAAGGAAAATGTTTCTGTACACAAAGTTGCATATGTAGATGGCCTTAAGCACAACCTACTAAGTGTAAGCCAACTCTGTGATACAGGATTCGAAGTGTTGTTCAAAAGAACTTTCTGCGCTCTGAAAAGTGAAGAAACAGGGATAGAACTTCTGCGAGCAGAAAGAAGAGGCGATCTCTATCTGATGAACTTCAATTCAAAGAACAAGGACAAAGTTTGTCTTGTTGCCTGCAAAAGTGAAGAAGCCTGGTTATGGCACAACAGGTTCTGTCACTTGAATTTTCACACATTGGATAAACTGGTCAAACTTGATCTAGTTAAAGGTTTGCCAAATGTCAAATTTAATAAAGATCATTTATGCTCTGCCTGTGAGATGGGAAAACTCAAAAGAGCTTCCCACAAAGGCAAAACAGATGTGTCTTGCACCAGGCCTCTGTACATGCTTCATGTCGACCTCTGCGGTCCCATTGCCATACAGAGCCTAGGTGGCAAGAAATATATACTTGTCTTAATTGATGAGTATTCGCGATTCACCTGGGTTGAATTTGTCCGAAAGAAATCAGATGTGCCAAGCATCTTGATTAATCTAATGAAAAGAATCCAAGTTCTTTATGAATGCAGGATACTGAAGTTAAGAAGTGACAATGGCACAGAATTTAAAAATTCAGTCATTGAAGCCTATCTTTCTACAGAAGGAATATCACAGAACTTCTCTGCAGCACACACTCCACAGCAGAACGGAGTAGTCGAAAGGAAAAATCGAACGCTCGTGGAGGCTGCAAGAACTATGCTATCAGCATGTGGATTATCAATGAACTTTTGGGCAGAAGCGATTTCTACCGCATGTTATACACAGAATCGCTCAGCCATCGTGAAAAGGCACATCAAAACACCATATGAATTGATCAACAAAAGGGGGCCAAACATCAAGTTTTTCCATGTATTTGGATGTCAATGCTTTATTTTAAACGACAGAGATTCCAGAGGAAAATTCGAAGTAAAGGCTGATGAAGGAAGATTCATTGGATACTTAGAGAACAGAGGTTTATTTCTTTTTCCTTCAACACCTAGGGTGATATCATCATACCCTATACCTCGTCTCCCTATTTGTGAGTTTACCTTTTCATAAACTTTATGTGCATCTTTATAGTTTTTAAGCAAAACTTCCCTTCTGAGTAGATCTTGCCATAATACCTCTCTTTCTCTTTGAAAGTATTCTTTAAGAGCTCTTATGTCAGTAGTTTCGCTCCTTGAAACTGAAAGTTCTTTTATTTTGTCTTTTAAAGCTTAGGATAATTCAGAAATTTGTTTTTTCAAAGGATCTAGAGTTTTGTCCCAATTCTTTTCTATTCTTTCTTTTTCCTCAAAAATCTTTGCTTTTTCTTGAATGAGAAGTCGTACTTCTCTCTCATTAAAAGTGAGTCCTTTTTGAACGCTTTGATTTATCTCTTTCAGTTCAGTTAATTCAATGTTAAGTCTAAGTATATTATCATCTACAGAGGTAATACAAGAGGTAGAGTTTGAAGTGGATACCTCAGAATCAGTGCAGGAGTCGACTTCTGCCATGCCACAGAATAGGGCATTGGCGGTGTGTTCATCGTCAGAAGTAGAGTCTGACTGGAAGTCTTCTGTGTTCTCCTCAGAATGCCCTTTTGCCATTAGGGATTTTTGAGCATAATACTCAGCCTTCTTTTTGTAAAAAGCTTAGTCCCTCTGTGGGCGGTTCGATCTGCTTCTGCATTCATTCGCAAAATGGCCTGGCTTTCCGCAGTTGAAACACCCTTGGGGAGTGTTTCCAGTTCGATCATTTGACTTCTGTAGGTCTCCACCTTTCTCTGTTCTACATTCGTTTGCATAATGACCAGGTTTGCCGCACTTGTAGCATTCTTGTTGCGTGTGGCTTACCGAGTCATATGACCTCTGTCGGTCATTCCCTCTGTAACTTCTATCGCTTGACCTCTGTCGGCCACTTGATTCTGCTCCTCTTCGGTCATCTCTTCTGTCATTTTGGTTGTCTCTGCCATATCTATCACTATCTGAACCCCCTCTGTTTCCTCTGAACTCTTTTGTCAATAGAGCTAATGATTTAGCTAGTGACGCAAGAGTTATTTCCACTTCTACCTGTTCTTCTTCTTCACTGTCAACTATCACCATCTTCTTCTTCTCCTTCTTCTTCTCCTCTGTGGCTCTCTCCTTTCTTTCTGCAGGTCTCTCTGTAGATTTACTAACCAATGCGTATGGTGCAATGGTTAGTGTTTTAGCCTGTGCTATTTGCGGTTCTTGTGCGGCTAATGTTCCGTAAAGATCAGAGAGTGTCCAGGTGTCTAGATCCTGATTTGTTTGTAGGGACATAGACAGTTGGAGCCATTCATCATTTAGGCTCTTTAAAAACATGACATTGTTTTCTTCAGAGGTTCTGTGAATGCCTGATTTTCTGCATTTGTTGATTAGAGAGTTGAATCTGTCGTATGTTGTTTGCAGAGATTCTGTTGCAGAGGCTCTGAATGCATGATATTCATTGATGTACTGTGCTCTTCGGTTTTTCTGAGTTTTAGCACCTCCTTCCAACTGTCTTTCCAGTTCTTTCCAAAGATCATGCGTTGTTTCACATGCATCCAAGGATTGAAAGAGTTCGTTGGGTATTGCCATGATCAATGTTCTTTTGGTTTTCTGAGCAACTTCATCTTCTGCTTTATCTTCTATTGACCACTCTCCTTTTGGCTTCGGTTTTTGATGTTCAGGTATTTTAGGAGATTCAGCAGTAGCAGGTACACGAGGTACTACTATCATGGGAATAGGAGGAGGATTGTAAAGATATTGTACTAGACATTTTTCAGTACCCTCGAAAAAATGGACCATTCTTATTTTCCACTGAGGATACTCATCGCGAAGGAGAGTAGGAGGTTTAGTAAGAGAACCAGTAGTAAAGAAATTATTTGTATTTGTCATTTTAAAGGTTCAAAAAAGGATAGTATGACTAAAGAGTATGATTTTGATGAACTGGAAGCTTTTCTGGGTTTGAACAGTTCCCAGAATGAAAAGATGTTTTAACCTGAAGATGAATAGGTTTAGAACAGAATAATATCTATCACGAATCTTGAAAAGAGGATCACTTGATATTAAAAAATCAAGGAAGGCTCTGATACCAATTGTTGGAACCCAGATACACTTAAACAAGATTAACAGTCTATTAGTTGAGTTTAGAGTTTGATGCGTAAGCGTATTAAACTAACAGATATGTTTGATAGATATTTGAACGCACACTTATAAAGAAACAGTAAAGAATGAAAGGATCTCTTGAAACGTTACTGTTGTTCAATATATGATAAGAACACCAAGAACAGATTAACCACTATTTGGTGTGTGTGTGTGAATGTAATACTCAGATATATTTGACGATATAAAGCTTGAGAGTATTAGTTAATCGTTAAAGTGTTTAAGATTGTTGAAGGAAGATCTCAACATGAGACTTCCTTTTATACTACTCTTTAGAAGACTATGAAGTAGGTCACTGTTCCTTTTACGGCATGAATAGTGGAACGGATGGTGTGAACAATAGACCGGATGGAGTGAGCAGTTGTTTGTGCCATACGCATTTAATGGAGCAGATGTACTAGTTGTATTTCCATTAAATGGCGCAGACGTCTATGTTGTACCATGCTATATTGAGTCCACTCAGAGCTTGACACGTGTTTATGTTTGACAGGGCACGCTTCCATGCAAGTTGATGAATGGATCCAGTAATAGTATCAAGATATGAAATATCTTCCAAGTCTTCATCGCAGACCACAGAGGTTCTGTAAAGGGTTACAGAGGTTCTAAGGTCTGGTGTTCTGTAGAGCAGCCTTCACTTGTTTCCGAGTTGATCTTCTTTGTGTGTATCACAGAGGCTTCTGTGATCACCTTTGCGAGTTCTGTAGCTTTCAGGACTTGATCTTCTGGAAGAAGTGGCAGAGCCTCTGTAAGAGGCTTTCTTCACTTAGCCTATTTTTCACTACTTCTAAGTACTATGATTAGGAAGATTGAAGCTAACAGTATAATATATCGATGGAAAGCTCTATGTGTCTAGAACAACCTTCTAGTTTACAACGAGATCTAATTGTGACTTTAAGGGGCTCGAAATAGTGTATTTCCAAAACAGGTCATGTTAAAACGGGTTTTGCGCACTGTTTTTGTAAAATTCATATAAATTTGGTCATTGATCCAAAAAATGTGCATTTTAGACAATTAGATTCCTAAGAAACAGTAGTACGTTTTTAATTTAGATGTCAAATCTTAATTTGTTCTCTAAGTATGAGTAAATCGTCAAAACGCTTGTAGGACGGAAGCTGTAACTTTTCAAAGTTGTTTTCTACTAAAAACTAGGGGTGAGCATCGGTCGGGTCGGGTCGGGCCAAAAAACCCCCATCCCGATCGGGTTTTGGGTGGACAAAACAGGCCCCGAAACCCTTCCTAAGTAAAGTTCGAGTTTCGGACTTTGGGTCTAATCGGTTTTCGGGTTCATCGGGTTTCGGACTTAGATCTAAGTATAAAGTTCTGTTTGTTGAAAAATCCGTATAAAATCACTCACTCATTGGTCTGATTGAGGTGTATAATATATCGATGGAAAGCTCTCTGTGTCTAGAACAACTTTCTAGTTTACAACGAGATCTAATTGCGACTTTAAGGGGCTCGAAATAATGTATTTCCAAAACTGGTCATGTTAAAACGGGTTTTGCGCACTGTTTTTGTAAAATTCATATAAAATTGGTCATTGATCCAAAAAATGTGCATTTTAGACGATTAGATTCCTAAGAAATAGTAGTACGTTTTTAATTTAGATGTCAAATCTTAATTTGTTCTCTAAGTATGAGTAAATCGTCAAAACGCTTGTAGGATGGAAGCTGTAACTTTTCAAAGTTGTTTTCTACTAAAAACTAGGGGTGAGCATCGGTCGGGTCGGGTCGGGCCGAAAAACCCCCATCCCGATCGGGTTTTGGGTGGACAAAACAGGCCTCGAAACCCTTCCTAAGTAAAGTTCGAGTTTCGGACTTTGGGTCTAATCGGTTTTCGGGTTCATCGGGTCGGGTTCACCGGGTTTCGGACATAGATCTAAGCATAAAAGTTCTGTTTGTTGAAAAATCCGTATAAAATCACTCACTCATTGGTCTGATTGAGGTGTATAATATATCAATGGAAAGCTCTATGTGTCTAGAACAACCTTCTAGTTTACAACGAGATCTAATTGTGACTTTAAGGGGCTCGAAATAGTGTATTTCTAAAACAGGTCATGTTAAAACGGGTTTTGCGCACTGTTTTTGTAAAATTCATATAAAATTGGTCATTGATCCAAAAAATGTGCATTTTAGGCGATTAGATTCCTAAGAAACAGTAGTACGTTTTTAATTTAGATGTCAAATCTTAATTTGTTCTCTAAGTATGAGTAAATCGTCAAAACGTTTGTAGGACGAAAGCTGTAACTTTTCAAAGTTGTTTTCTACTAAAAACTAGGGGTGAGCATCGGTCGGGTCGGGTCGGGCCGAAAAACCCCCATCCCGATCGGGTTTTGGGTGGACAAAACAGGCCCCGAAACCCTTCCTAAGTAAAGTTCGAGTTTCGAACTTTGGGTCTAATCGGTTTTTGGGTTCATCGGGTCGGGTTCATCGGGTTTCGGATTTAGATCTAAGCATAAAGTTTTGTTTGTTGAAAAATCCGTATAAAATCACTCACTCATTGGTCTGATTGAGGTGTATAATATATCGATGGAAAGCTCTCTGTGTCTAGAACAACTTTCTAGTTTACAACGAGATCTAATTGCGACTTGAAGGGGCTAGAAATAATGTATTTCCAAAACTGGTCATGTTAAAACGGGTTTTGCGCACTGTTTTTGTAAAATTCATATAAAATTGGTAATTGATCCAAAAAAATGTGCATTTTAGACGATTAGATTCCTAAGAAATAGTAGTACGTTTTTAATTTAGATGTCAAATCTTAATTTGTTCTCTAAGTATGAGTAAATCGTCAAAACGCATGTAGGACGGAAGTTGTAACTTTTCAAAGTTGTTTTCTACTAAAAACTAGGGGTGAGCATCGGTCGGGTCGGGTCAGGCCGAAAACCCCCCATCCCGATCGGGTTTTGGGTGGACAAAACAGGCCCCGAAACCCTTCCTAAGTAAAGTTCGAGTTTCGGACTTTGGGTCTAATCGGTTTTCGGGTTCATCGGGTCGGGTTCATCGGGTTTCGGACTTAGATCTAAGCATAAAGTTCTGTTTGTTGAAAAATCCGTATAAAATCACTCACTCATTGGTCTGATTGAGGTGTATAATATATCGATGGAAAGCTCTATGTGTCTATAACAACCTTCTAGTTTACAACGAGATCTAATTGTGACTTTAAGGGGCTAGAAATAGTGTATTTCCAAAACTGGTCATGTTAAAACGGGTTTTGCGCACTGTTTTTGTAAAATTCATATAAAATTGGTCATTGATCCAAAAAATGTGCATTTTAGGCGATTAGATTCCTAAGAAATAGTAGTACGTTTTTAATTTAGATGTCAAATCTTAATTTGTTCTCTAAGTATGAGTAAATCGTCAAAACGTTTGGAGGACGGAAGCTGTAACTTTTCAAAGTTGTTTTCTACTAAAAACTAGGGGTGAGCATCGGTCGGGTCGGGTCGGGCCGAAAAACCCCCAACCCGATCGGTTTTCGGGTGGAAAAAACAGGCCCCGAAACCCTTCCTAAGTAAAGTTCGAGTTTCGGACTTCGGGTCTAATCGGTTTTCGGGTTCATCGGGTCGGGTTCATCGGGTTTCGGACTTAGATCTAAGCATAAACTTCTGTTTGTTGAAAAATCCGTATAAAATCACTCACTCATTGGTCTGATTGAGGTGTATAATATATCGATGGAAAGCTCTATGTGTCTAGAACAACCTTCTAGTTTACAACGAGATCTAATTGTGACTTTAAGAGGCTCGAAATAGTGTATTTCCAAAACTGGTCATGTTAAAACGGGTTTTGCGCACTGTTTTTGTAAAATTCATATAATATTGGTCATTGATCCAAAAAATGTGCATTTTAGGCGATTAGATTCCTAAGAAATAGTAGTACGTTTTTAATTTAGATGTCAAATCTTAATTTGTTCTCTAAGTATGAGTAAATCGTCAAAACGTTTGTAGGACGGAAACTTTAACTTTTCAAGGTTGTTTTCTACTAAAAAATAGGGGTGAGCATCGGTCGGGTCGGGTCGGGCCGAAAACCCCCAACCCGATCGGGTTTCGGGTGGACAAAACAGACCCCGAAACCCTTCCTAAGTAAAGTTCGAGTTTCGGACTTCGGGTCTAATCGGTTTTCGGGTTCATCGGGTCGGGTTCATCGGGTTTCGGACTTAGATCTAAAGCATAAAGTTCTGTTTGTTGAAAAATCCGTATAAAATCACTCACTGTTAAACCAAGATCTACAAGATTAGAGATGAAATCTAGAGAGAGAGTAGAGAGAGAAAGTAGATCTTTATGATTAAGCTCTCCAGGATACAAAGATGTGAGTTATGCTCTATTATTGTTACAAGATTAAACTAACTACATGCTTATATACCAAAGACTTACAAGGTATAAACCACACACTAACAACACAATAACATTGACTTTGACTTTCTATATTAAACCTTGAAGACATATTAGCACTAACAATCTCCCCCTTGGATTCAAGGTTTAAACAAATGCGATCAGCAGGCTTTAGCTTTCTTGAATCTTCGGTCTTCATCAAAGCTTGTCAAAGTCAAAACGTCATCCAATCTTCAAACGGCAAATAACGAACTTCTTTCTTCGAACAGGAGAATATGAATCTTCACACAAAGCTTTTTAACACCTTAAGCACAAGTTCAAGAAAAAGAGATCACAAAATGATCAATCGATTTTTCTCAAACTCTTGAAGAAGTCTCCCCATTTCCAATGACTTGAGAATTTCATTCTTCAGTGTCAATCTTCATAAACGCGTGAGTTTAAAAGAAAGAGATCACAGAAAGGATCAATCGATTTCTTAAAAACTCTTGAAGAATAAAACTCCCCCTATCCTTTCATGAAACGAAGTCTTCTTTCTACAAATCTCCCCGTTGACAATAAAACGAATATTTGATTTTAAACTTTCTTTGACATGAAATTGATGTAGACATTCTCCCCCTTTTTCGATGAAAGTGAGCACCACGAGCATCGAAAATCTTTTCAATTTCAGTCACGAACAATCTCCCCCGACTCAAACAATTCTCCCTCTTGAAAAAAAACACAAACAATCTCCCCATAGACGAAAGATCTTGCTCCCCCTAAAAAATAAGAATTGTAGAGCAAGATGATTTTCTCCCCCTGAAAAATTGCATAAAAATCATATAAGCGCGCATTTTAACAAACTTATATAAGGAAAATAGAATTCATTGAACAATATTTTATAACTACTAACATTTAATCATTTGAACACCAAACAAAAGAAGTTCAACTTAATGAAATGTAACATATATTTCCATCAAGTGAAATCAAATGCATGCGTTTGGATTCAAAAACAAGACATCATCGCATATCGAGTTACAAAAGTTCAATTTCAACCCCTTTATAAAATCTATTTGGTGAACTAGCATGTGAAAATATGATTAGCAACAAGCAAATGCACCTCTAAAACCTATAAGAATGCTTTGCTCTTACTCACATTATTTGTCCAAAACCAGAATTTTCACAAATTTACAGGTTTATCGCTACTTTGTAATTTCCCCAAGTTTCAAGAGATGTGTGCTCTTAGGCATCTTTTCAAATTGTGCACATTGGCAACTTTTATTATGTGCTTATTGGCATCTTTTATAATCAAACAGTTTATTAAGACTAAGATACACCGTAAACGTAACTTTCTAACTGGTCCTATAGCAGGATTTGGGTCAGCCGATCCCAGACCAGTTGGCCTTAGGGGCTAGGTGACAAGCACCCCTTGGAACTTACTCTCCCGAACCAGAAAGGCTACATCGATATACCTTAATCCCATCTGTACCAGTAGAACATGGCTTTCTACCTGGTTATATAGCAGGATTTGGGTCAGCCAATCCCAGATCAGTTGATCTTAGGGGCTAGGTAACGAGTACCCCTTGGGACTTAATCTCCCAAACCAGATAGGCCACAAGCACAGACTATCAAACTGAATGGTTTTATTATATATATATATATATATAATTTTTTTATTTTTATTTTTTATTTTTATTATTATATATAAAGCATCTCAATCACTTGGTTAAAAAACGTAGTGCTTCTCCCATATTTTCGTTTCCATTCATGATTAAGACAAATAGGCTTTGTGAGCATTGTATTCTAAATAAGTCTAGATTTACACAATTTTGCACTTGTATCAAAATCTCAAACATGTTTCGCTGACCTTTCGACTTATTCCAGAAGCGAAAGTAGAAACAAATATAACTCCGACGATACAAAAATGCTCGTAAAATCATCCTTAACACACATTTTATTCATTGAATGAAAAATTGAAGAATTTCACTTCATTGAATTAAATTTGTGAAGGTTCAAACTTTCAACGTTAGTAGACATAAAATATAACACAATGTTACCTTTAAGCACATGTCCTAGAAATAGAAAGATGTGATAGTGAAAGGATATCACCTGATAAGTGTGAGTTCTAAACTGATATGTTTAGAAGTCATTGCCTTTGAAGTGCGGGTTTTGAACTGATGTGTTCAAAAGCCAAAGTCGTTGAAGTACGGGTTTTGAACTGATGTGTTCAAAAACCAAAGACTTTTATCTTTCTCCCCCTACAAAATACCAAAAGATTTGTCATTAATCACATGTATAAAAAAAAGATAGAAAACTTCCTGAAATTATGTGATGTTCAATGTCTTCTTTGAAAGCACAAGTACTACATCTTCCGAGAGTTCAACGCTTGTCTCTAAATCTGCAAAACAGATTAAGTAGATTTTGGTACCCAACGAGTTTTGGGTCCTGACACGTTAAGGGGAGCTCTATAAGAAGGAAAATGGTAAATACCATACCAATATTGAACATAATTATTATTAACAAAATCATTATTTCCGCAATAAGAATTAACAAAAGAATTAACTTTCGTTGTAAAATTCTTATTTGGAAATGATGATTTTGGTACATCTTTTCCAGGAAATTTACCTTTTACCTTCCATTGCATGTTGACTCTTTTGTAGGAAGGAAGATCAGCATAGCTTTTGGAAGACATATCCACAGAATGCTCGTAGAAAATGTTAGAAGGACGCATCGGACATTCTGAAAGACACTCGGAGTTGTTGAATGACCTCACTTTGTCTTTTAAAGCATTTCGTTCCTTTGTCATCAACTCGAGCTTCTTCCGAATATCACAATTCACCTTCTTTTCCTTCATGATATCTGTAAATAGACCCGCCAAGTTCTTTGTAAGTTTCCGAATTTCTTGCTGGAAAATCTTCCTCTCAATAGAAAAATCATCCATTATGCTCTTTGACTGAAAATCCGCTTTCTTCATTCTTTCAAGCTCTTCACAATCTCTATCCAACTCCATTTGTATTTCAGAAATTTTCTCAGCCAGCTTAGCATTCTTTGCTTCAAATCCTTTCCTTTGAACTTCAAAATCAGCTCTTTCCTTTTCCAATTTCTCTTTCTCTAAAAATAAGACTTTCTGAAAATCTGAATTCTGCTTGGAAAGTCTTTGGAATTGAAGTTCAAACGCTTTCTTGTCTTCACACTCTTTAGTCTTTGTCTTTAATTTCTTTTCTAGATCTGAAATTCTTTGAACTAGATCCGCTTTTTCCTTCTTGTGATCTTTTCTCTCCAAAACCAGAAGTTCTTTCACTTATTTTAATCTCCTTGAAAGCTCGTTCAACGTCTCAGAATTTTCTATCTCATCCTTCTTTTCTTCCTTTTCAACTTCTTGTTCTTCCACTTTTGAAGAATCCTCTTTGTAAGCTTCTGAAGTTTGCTGACTTGTATCCTCCACTTCAATATTCTTTTCTTTCTTTACACTGAAATCAATATACGATCCATGCATTAGTTTTGTTAATTCTTTCCAAAACAACATAGGATTATTTTTAAAAGCATTTAATCGAGCACAAATATATTGTGGAAATTTGGAAATAACAAGGATCAAATATAATGTTGCATCTTTATCAGCTCTCTTCCGATATCTCTCTTCTTCAGTAAAATCTTCTTCCCGTTTATAAAGAATCAACGGGCCTTCGGTGAAAGATTTTATCATTAAATCTCCATTTTCTCTTCTCGAAATGAAATCCGTGAATTCAACCGTCCATTTCAGAAAATCCGAATCCTTGTTAAGCATCGGAGGACGATTACCTGAAGCTTGAAAAGCCATCGTGATCTAAAAAAAATCAGAAAATGGCAGAAAGTCGGTTCAGATGAACAGTAAAAATTTTTGACTAAGTGTCAAAGTTCGCAAACAACAGTTGCGAGAAACACAAAGTTCGCAAGAGGCACTTGCGAAAATCAGATAAAGTTCGAGAGGAATGATTGCGAAAATAGAAGTTCACAATGGATGATTGCGAGAAATGAGGATTTGCTAAAATTGGAAAGCACCAAGGATTAAATTCGCAAGAACAGCTTGCGAGAATGAAGAATTTCGTAACCTGAAAGAAAGCACAAGATATGAAATTCGCAAAAGAGGTTTGCGAATTTAAGGGTTAGTTCAAAAGAGAAAAAAAAATCACAGGAAATTCGCAAATGTTACTTGCGAGAAAACCAAATTCGTAACAACGAATTGCGAGAAAATCACGAAGTTCGCAGCTTTGAATTGCGAGAATACCAAATTCGCAACAACGAATTGCGAGAATCACAAAAAAATCGTAAGCCGAAAAACACCAAGTACAAAGTTCGTAACCGAAGCTTGCGAGAAATCCTGAATTTCACAACTAACTAATTAAGCAGACAAGCAAGTAGCTTAAACTAATTAAGCAAGCAAGCAAGTAGCTTAAACTAATTAAGCAAGCAAGCAAGAAGGTGAAATTAATTCAAGCAACCAAGCATGTAGGAGGAAAAAAAAATGCAAGTCTAAATTTCGCATCTTCAGGTTGCGAAAAACATGATATTCGCAAGAAGCAAGCATGTAGGAGGCTAAGTGTTAAGTCTGAATTTCGCATAGATGGTTGCGAAATAAAAAAATCAGTGTAGGTTGCGAACTTTGTTAAGCATACACACAAGTAGCTGAAAATTTATTGAAGCAAGCACTCATGTAGGTTGCGAATTCCTTTCTTGTTGCTTGCGAGAAATTTTCTGCAAAAACACAAACAAAATTAACAAAATTAATATCACCAATTAATGATCAAACTAAGCAACAAACAACTTTTATCAACATCTCATTAACAGAAACGGATCAAAAACTCAGATTTAAACATTTTTCACCAAGAACACCTCACGAACACATGAAGATCAAAAATTTCAAAAATGATTTTTATGGATTAAAACTTGAAATTTTTGATTGAATCATGTCTAAAACCTGTTTTTAGAAAGGATTTTGCACAAAAACGAATCAAAACACCAACAAATTGCAAAATCACTCTTCAAAAAAAATCACAGTGAACTTTTTCTCAAGAACACAAAATTTTCTAATTCTTCAAATTGACTCTCAAAAACTTGAAATTAATCAACCAAAAATTGAAGATATGTTAGAAAACAAGTTTCTAACACGATGAAGTGAATTAATTTCGCTGAAAACTCCTGAATCAAAATCTGATAAACTGATCAGATGAAACGAACGATCATGAAAAAAATCTTGAAATCCTTCAAATCAATCCTCAAAACGATGAAATTAGCCTTTTATCTTTGAACGAAAAATGTTCCTCTATCAAAAACGAATCCAACGAACTAAATCTTGATCAAATTCGACCAAGAAACACACAAATTTGACAAAAATTCAAGAAAACGAGATTTTCTTGAAAAATCAAGAAAATCGATCAAATTTTCTTCAGATTTCCGCAAATTTGATGTGTTAGATCAGTAGAAACTCTCCTCTAAATCTTGAATCTGCTCTGATACCAATTGTTAAACCAAGATCTACAAGATTAGAGATGAAATCTAGAGAGAGAGTAGAGAGAGAAAGTAGATCTTTATGATTAAGCTCTCCAAGATACAAAGATGTGAGTTATGCTCTATTATTGTTACAAGATTAAACTAACTACATGCTTATATACCAAAGACTTACAAGGTATAAACCACACACTAACAACACAATAACATTGACTTTGACTTTGACTTTCTATATTAAACCTTGAAGACATATTAGCACTAACACTCACTCATTTGTCTGATTGAGGTGTATAATATATCGATGGAAAGCTCTCTGTGTCTAGAACAACTTTCTAGTTTACAACGAGATCTAATTGCGACTTTAAGGGGCTCGAAATAATGTATTTCCAAAACTGGTCATGTTAAAACGGGTTTTGCGCACTGTTTTTGTAAAATTCATATAAAATTGGTCATTGATCCAAAAAATGTGCATTTTAGACGATTAGATTCTTAAGAAATAGTAGTACGTTTTTAATTTAGATGTCAAATCTTAATTTGTTCTCTAAGTATGAGTAAATCGTCAAAACGCTTGTAGGACGGAAGCTGTAACTTTTCAAAGTTGTTTCTACTAAAAACTAGGGGTGAGCATCGGTCGGGTCGGGTCGCGCTGAAAAACCCCATCCTGATCGGGTTTTGGGTGGACAAAACAGGCCCCGAAACCATTCCTAAGTAAAGTTTGAGTTTCGGACTTTGGGTCTAATCGGTTTTCGGGTTCATCGGGTCGGGTTCGTCGGGTTTCGGACTTAGATCTAAGCATAAAGTTCTGTTTGTTGAAAAATCCGTATAAAATCACTCACTCATTGGTCTGATTGAGGTGTATATAATATCGATGGAAAGATCTATTTGTCTAGAACAACCTTTTAGTTTACAACGAGATCTAATTGTGACTTTAAGGGGCTCGAAATAGTGTATTTCCAAACTGGTCATGTTAAAACGGGTTTTGCGCACTGTTTTTGTAAAATTCATATAAAATTGGCCATTGATCCAAAAAATGTGCATTTTAGGCGATTAGATTCCTAAGAAACAGTAGTACGTTTTTAATTTAGATGTTAAATCTTAATTTGTTCTCTAAGTATGAGTAAATCGTCAAAACGTTTGTAGGACGGAAGATGTAACTTTTCAAGGTTGTTTTCTACTAAAAACTAGGGGTGAGCATCGGTCGGGTCGGGTCGGGCCAAAAAACCCCCAACCCGGTCGGGTTTCGGGTGGACAAAACAAGCCCCAAAACCCTTCCTAAGTAAAGTTCGAGTTTCGGACTTCGGGTCTAATCGGTTTTCGGGTTCATCGGGTCGGGTTCATCGGGTTTCGGACTTAGATCTAAGCATAAAGTTCTGTTTGTTGAAAAATCCGTATAAAATCACTCACTCATTGGTCTGATTGAGGTGTATAATATATCGATGGAAAACTCTCTGTGTCTAGAACAACTTTCTAGTTTACAACGAGATCTAATTGCGACTTTAAGGGGCTCGAAATAATGTATTTCCAAAACTGGTCATGTTAAAACGGGTTTTGCGCACTGTTTTTGTAAAATTCATATAAAATTGGTCATTGATCCAAAAAATGTGCATTTTAGACGATTAGATTCCTAAGAAATAGTAGTACGTTTTTAATTTAGATGTCAAATCTTAATTTATTCTCTAAGTATGAGTAAATCGTCAAAACGCTTGTAGGACGGAAGCTGTAACTTTTCAAAGTTGTTTTCTACTAAAAACTAGGGGTGAGCATCGGTCGGGTCGGGTCGGGCCGAAAAACCCCCATCCCGATTGGGTTTTGGGTGGACAAAACAGGCCCCGAAACCCTTCCTAAGTAAAGTTCGAGTTTCGGACTTTGGGTCTAATCGGTTTTCGGGTTCATCGGGTTTCGGACTTAGATCTAAGCATAAAGTTCTGTTTGTTGAAAAATCCGTATAAAATCACTCACTCATTGGTCTGATTGAGGTGTATAATATATCGATGGAAAGCTCTATGTGTCTAGAACAACCTTCTAGTTTACAACGAGATCTAATTGTGACTTTAAGGGGCTCGAAATAGTGTATTTCCAAAACTGGTCATGTTAAAACGGGTTTTGCGCACTGTTTTTGTAAAATTCATATAAAATTGGTCATTGATCCAAAAAATGTGCATTTTAGACGATTAGATTCCTAAGAAATAGTAGTACGTTTTTAATTTAGATGTCAAATTTTAATTTGTTCTCTAAGTATGAGTAAATCGTCAAAACGCTTGTAGGACGGAAGCTGTAACTTTTCAAAGTTGTTTTCTACTAAAAACTAGGGGTGAGCATCGGTCGGGTCAGGTCGGGCCGAAAAACCCCCATCCCGATCGGGTTTTGGGTGGACAAAACAGGCCCCGGAACCCTTCCTTAGTAAAGTTCGAGTTTCGGACTTTGGGTCTAATCGGTTTTCGGGTTCATCGGGTCGGGTTCATCTGGTTTCGGACTTAGATCTAAGCATAAAGTTCTGTTTGTTGAAAAATCCGTATAAAATAACTCACTCATTGTTCTGATTGAGGTGTATAATATATCGATGGAAAGCTCTATGTGTCTAGAACAACCTTCTAATTTACAACGAGATCTAATTGTGACTTTAAGGGGCTCGAAATAGTGTATTTCCAAAACTGGTCCTGTTAAAACGGGTTTTGCGCACAGTTTTTGTAAAATTCATATAAAATTGGTCATTGATCCAAAAAATGTGCATTTTAGGCGATTAGATTCCTAAGAAATAGTAGTACGTTTTTAATTTAGATGTCAAATCTTAATTTGTTCTCTAAGTATGAGTAAATCATCAAAACGCTTGTAGGACGGAAGCTGTAACTTTTCAAAGTTCTTTTCAACTAAAAACTAGGGGTGAGCATCGGTCGGGTCGGGCCGAAAACCCCCCATCCCGATCGGGTTTTGGGTGGACAAAACAGGCCCCGAAACCCTTCCTAAGTAAAGTTCGAGTTTTGGACTTTGGGTCTAATTGGTTTTCGGGTTCATCGGGTCGGGTTCATCGGGTTTCGGACTTAGATCTAAGCATAAAGTTCTGTTTGTAGAAAAATCTGTGTAAAATCACTCACTCATTGGTCTGATTGAGGTGTATAATATATCGATGGAAAGCTCTATGTGTCTAGAACAACCTTCTAGTTTACAACGAGATCTAATTGTGACTTTAAGGGGCTCGAAATAGTGTATTTCTAAAACTGGTTATGTTAAAACGGGTTTTGCGCACTGTTTTTGTAAAATCCATATAAAATTGGTCATTGATCCAAAAAATGTGCATTTTAGGCGATTAGATTCCTAATAAATAGTAGTACGTTTTTAATTTAGATGTCAAATCTTAATTTGTTCTCTAAGTATGAGTAAATCGTCAAAACGCTTGTAGGACGGAAGCTGTAACTTTTCAAAGTTGTTTTCTACTAAAAACTAGGGGTGAGCATCGGTCGGGTCGGGTCGGGCCGAAAAACCCCCATCCCGATCGGGTTTTGGGTGGACAAAACAGCCCCCGAAACCCTTCCTAAGTAAAGTTCGAGTTTTGGACTTTGGGTCTAATCGGTTTTCGGGTTCATCGGGTCGGGTTCATCGGGTTTCGGACTTAGATCTAAGCATAAAGTTCTGTTTGTTGAAAAATCCGTATAAAATAACTCACTCATTAGTTTGATTGAGGTGTATAATATATCGATGGAAAGCTCTCTGTGTCTAGAACAACTTTCTAGTTTACAACGATATCTAATTGCGACTTTAAGGGGCTCGAAATAATGTATTTCCAAAACTGGTCATGTTAAAACGGGTTTTGCGCACTGTTTTTGTAAAATTCATATAAAATTGGGCATTGATCCAAAAAATGTGCATTTTAGACGATTAGATTCCTAAGAAATAGTAGTACGTTTTTAATTTAGATGTCAAATCTTAATTTATTCTCTAAGTATGAGTAAATCGTCAAAACGCTTGTAGGACGGAAGCTGTAACTTTTCAAAGTTGTTTTCTACTAAAAACTAGGGGTGAGCATCGGTCGGGTCGGGTCGGGCCGAAAAACCCCCATCCCGATTGGGTTTTGGGTGGACAAAACAGGCCCCGAAACCCTTCCTAAGTAAAGTTCGAGTTTCGGACTTTGGGTCTAATCGGTTTTCGGGTTCATCGGGTTTCGGACTTAGATCTAAGCATAAAGTTCTGTTTGTTGAAAAATCCGTATAAAATCACTCACTCATTGGTCTGATTGAGGTGTATAATATATCGATGGAAAGCTCTATGTGTCTAGAACAACCTTCTAGTTTACAACGAGATCTAATTGTGACTTTAAGGGGCTCGAAATAGTGTATTTCCAAAACTGGTCATGTTAAAACGGGTTTTGCGCACTGTTTTTGTAAAATTCATATAAAATTGGTCATTGATCCAAAAAATGTGCATTTTAGACGATTAGATTCCTAAGAAATAGTAGTACGTTTTTAATTTAGATGTCAAATTTTAATTTGTTCTCTAAGTATGAGTAAATCGTCAAAACGCTTGTAGGACGGAAGCTGTAACTTTTCAAAGTTGTTTTCTACTAAAAACTAGGGGTGAGCATCGGTCGGGTCAGGTCGGGCCGAAAAACCCCCATCCCGATCGGGTTTTGGGTGGACAAAACAGGCCCCGAAACCCTTCCTAAGTAAAGTTCTAGTTTCGGACTTTGGGTCTAATCGGTTTTCGGGTTCATCGGGTCGGGTTCATCGGGTTTCGGATTTAGATCTAAGCATAAAGTTCTGTTTGTTGAAAAATCCGTATAAAATCACTCACTCATTGGTCTGATTGAGGTGTATAATATATCGATGGAAAGCTCTATGTGTCTAGAACAACCTTCTAATTTACAACGAGATCTAATTGTGACTTTAAGGGGCTCGAAATAGTGTATTTCCAAAACTGGTCATGTTAAAACGGGTTTTGCGCACTGTTTTTGTAAAATTCATATAAAATTGGTCATTGATCCAAAAAATGTGCATTTTAGGCGATTAGATTACTAAGAAATAGTAGTACGTTTTTAATTTAGATGTCAAATCTTAATTTGTTCTCTAAGTATGAGTAAATCGTCAAAACGCTTGTAGGACGGAAGTTGTAACTTTTCAAACTTGTTTTCTACTAAAAACTAGAGGTGAGCATCGGTCGGGTCGGGTCGGGCCGAAAAACCCCCATCCCGATCGGGTTTCGGGTGGACAAAACAGGCCCCGAAACCCTTCCTAAGTAAAGTTCGAGTTTCGGACTTCGGGTCTAATCGGTTTTCGAGTTCATCGGGTCGGGTTCATCGGGTTTCGGACTTAGATCTAAGCATAAAGTTCTGTTTGTTGAAAAATCCGTATTAAATCACTCACTCATTGGTCTGATTGAGGTGTATAATATATCGATGGAATGCTCTCTGTGTCTAGAACAACTTTCTAGTTTACAACGAGATCTAATTGCGACTTTAAGGGGCTCGAAATAATGTATTTCCAAAACTGGTCATGTTAAAACGGGTTTTGCTAACTGTTTTTGTAAAATTCATATAAAATTGGTCATTGATCCAAAAAATGTGCCTTTTAGACGATTAGATTCCTAAGAAATAGTAGTACGTTTTTAATTTAGATGTCAAATCTTAATTTGTTCTCTAAGTATGAGTAAATCGTCAAAACTCTTGTAGGACGGAAGATGTAAATTTTCAAAGTTCTTTTCAACTAAAAACTAGGGGTGAGCATCGGTCGGGTCGGGTCGGGCCGAAAAACCCCCATCCCGATCGGGTTTTGGGTGGACAAAACAGGCCCCGAAACCCTTCCTAAGTAAAGTTCGAGTTTCGGACTTTGGGTCTAATTGGTTTTCGGGTTCATCGGGTCGGGTTCATCGGGTTTCGGACTTAGATCTAAGCATAAAGTTCTGTTTGTTGAAAAATCTGTGTAAAATCACTCACTCATTGGTCTGATTGAGGTGTATAATATATCGATGGAAAGCTCTATGTGTCTAGAACAACCTTCTAGTTTACAACGAGATCTAATTGTGACTTTAAGGGGCTCGAAATAGTGTATTTCTAAAACTGGTTATGTTAAAACGGGTTTTGCGCACTGTTTTTGTAAAATCCATATAATATTGGCCATTGATCCAAAAAATGTGCATTTTAGGCGATTAGATTCCTAAGAAATAATAGTACGTTTTTAATTTAGATGTCAAATCTTAATTTGTTCTCTAAGTATGAGTAAATCGTCAAAACGTTTGTAGGACGGAAGCTGTAACTTTTCAAAGTTGTTTTCTACTAAAAACTAGGAGTGAGCATCGGTCGGGTCGGGTCGGGCCGAAAAACCCCCATCCCGATCGGGTTTTGGGTGGACAAAACAGGCCCCGAAACCCTTCCTAAGTAAAGTTCGAGTTTCGGACTTTGGGTCTAATCGGTTTTCGGGTTCATCGGGTCGGGTTCATCGGGTTTCGGACTTAGATCTAAGCATAAAGTTCTGTTTGTTGAAAAATCCGTATAAAATCACTTACTCATTAGTTTGTATTGGAACCCAGATACAACAAGTAACAATAATAATAGCAATAATCTTGTATTGATTGATAAAGAGAAGAGTTTACAATATAGGAAATGAAGAACAACTCACTCTTTGAAGCTTTCTCTTTCTCTGCGTATGACTGATGAAAATGAGAGGCTAGGAGAAATAGAGGCTTAACCTAATAAACTCTCAAACATGACTTTATAACCAAAAACAACAATTGGTTATTTACAAAACTAGCCCTTGACACTCAACAAATACAAATAAGTCTTTGACACTATTCTTTATAAAACATTTATATAAATTAGGGGCTAATAAAGCTAACAATCTCCCCCTAATGTTTTATAAAGAAAGCATCATCTTGTAGTCTCCCCCTTGCTTTCTTTAGAGGCGTTGGAGTGTCAATCTTCAAGTCTTGTGAGAGTCTTCCTTTCCTGATCTTCCACAATGTCAGTTGCTTCAATTTCTTCTTTAACTCCCCCTTGATCGTTGCATACTCCCCCTTGAATGTTGCTTTGCTTTTCAGATCCCAGTTATCTCCCATAGATTAAACTCAAACAATCAGAGAACGATTTAAAGTGCGGAAGCTTGTATAACCAGTTTGAGTAATAGTCGTTGGTAGATAAACTGATAAGATGGTTGAGTAGTAAGCATATTCGGCTCATGAGAATCTGCATTAAAGAATAAGTAACCAGGGGTAATCATCTAACATAGAAGCACAATAGCAACTATTATCACAACAATTTATAAAAAATTGTGTTGCCTATGCTCAGAGTTGGCAATTATGAAGCTCTGACAGGACTTCCAGTTATCATTGAAGTAAATTAAAAAATAAACTTCTCAAACTGTTCTTGGCAATATCACATAGATAAGCATGTGGAATCACAAAGATTCGTGATATTGTGTGGAAGAAAATAGAATATTATCTATTAAGCTCAAAAGTGTGTAAACTGTTTGGACATAACAGGTTTCCACAGACTCAATGTGCTTGACTGAAGTGTGAAGGTGTGGCAACTTTCCTTCTTTTCAATATCCAACCTTCCAAAGAAAGATCAGATAGCATATGTGCTGCTTCCCCGTGGAAAAGTGAAACAGTTCCTTCTGGAGAAGGAAGTGAGTAGCTGGTGGGGTTAATTCAAGAGTTGGCATGGGCTCACTGCCTGTTTCAATGATAATCACCAAAGAATTGTGACAAATCAGTAATGTGGATTGCCCGGCTCAGAGAAAGTTAGTGCAGAGTTGTATAATTCTTTTGACTCTGTTCTCACACCCTCTTTCTTTTTTTATTTAGCTCACATCTAACCAAACTCTCTTTTCATTTTTACCTCTTATGCACAATGAGAAAAACTCATATATTTATCTCCCCCACTCTTTGATGTAGACCCTTCACCTCTCAAACACTCAAGGTTTACTTCTTGGGTAGGAAACACAGGTTTAAGTGATCCATAGAAGTTCTATAAAGCTCACACATTGATCCCGTGAAATTGTTGTCCCAATTATTGCATTGTTCCACACACTTGACCATTTGATGTCTCATAAAAGCATTTAAAATCCAACTTCTATATTTGAAAAAGCATTTTGGCATCTAGAAGTGGTTTGACCATTTGATCCCATGTTTTATCATTCTAAAGATGGCCTTTCTCTAAAATTGATGATGAGTTTAAAGGT